>CM029019.1:145776525-146042255 GCA_016801055.1 Panax notoginseng | reverse complement strand
ATGTTATATTATAACTCTCCAAATTATAAATTAATTTAATTTAGAATATTATCTAAGATTAGTAAATATTTACTAACAACCATTACATCAATAAAATATTTCTCTCATCAATTTCAACAATAAGCGCATCAAATAAATATTTATATATTAATAAATATTTAATATTACAATTTGAAATTTCGGATCGTTACAGTAAAAAATATCATGACTAAAGTAAATAAATTATCAATAGCTTTCAAACAGTAATAAATCAGATATTTAGAACATATGGTAGATGGTAAAAATTTTCAACCATAGTTGCAGCGGAATGAGCAATCCATTAGAAGAGTCAAATAGACCATAAAATCTATTATCTTCTCCATGTTAAAAATCCATCAACAATATTTTATCCATGTAACATCAATCAACAGTCCTGCTCCACAATCATATGAATAACTCATAATCATAATTGTGATTCTAAATTCCTCTTCGCACCTAGGACGAAGATAATTTTCATCACATGTCTTTACCTGAAACATCAAAAATCATGGTTATACCAAATCACAGTTCATGCTCATAATCATACTAATTAATTCATCTTTGCACTACGGGCCAACGATATTCGTCAACAGTTCATCTTTGCACTACTGGCCAAAGATATTCAACAACAGGTCATCTTTGCACTACGGGCCAAAGATATTCATCAACAATTCATCTTTGCACTACAGGCCAAAGATATTCCTCAACAGTTCATATTTGCACTACAGGCCAAATATATGCCAAATATATTCATCAACAGTTCATATTTGCACTACAGGCCAAAGATATTCATCAACAGTTCATATTATAACCATTTCAATTATAAATATATAATCATTTCAGAATTTATATAAACAATAATTATAACCATGTTAATCATTTCACCTTTGCACTTAAGCTAAAGATATTCAATTATAAATTCAATGGTCATGATCATACCAGTCAACAATTCAACTTTGCACTACTGGCCAAAGGAACCTATAGTCATGATCATACCAAAAATCTACCCATCTTTACACTCAAGTCAAATAGAAATATCATCATTAGGGTTATAAAATTGTTATATATAATAGTAAAATCAATATAATCAAAACATCTAGATTTAATCTCAAGAGTAATATTCATAAATCAACTATAATTTGGTTAAAAAAAAACCAATTTTGTCATGAATAGTAACTCGTGAATAGTAACACATGAATAATAACTTCATAAATAGTAACTCATGAATAGTAACTTGTGAATAGTAACTTATGAATAGTAAATTCGACACAAAAAAATAGAAATTCCACAATAAAATCTATACCAATATTTCGATATAATGATATTGAAATAACATTTCTTAAACTTATAAACAATTTATTTTAATTGTTTACACTTTACTAAATAATGCATTTAATCATTCTAAAATTCCAAACTCATAAGATCTCATCGCCAATAACCAAAACCCTCATCAAAAATCTGCATATACCTCATATAGGATTCTCAAGCCATAAAATCTTATTTTTTTAATTTTTTTACTTCACATAACATATTTAATTTATTTATTCATAACTAGTCCATTTTCATAAAAAATACCAAATCAGTACAAATAAATTTTCTTTTATGAGATTTAGTAGAATATAGTCCCATATTGAACATATATTTTTCTCAGAATTTTTAAAAATCATTTACTATTTTTCATATGGCCAAAACAGCCGAATATTTAGATATTTATCAAAAATTGTACTTTTATCCAAAAATTCTGAAATTTACAGAGTATACTTCTTTCATATACATATACTCTCAATAAAAATTTTACCAATTTGGAGTTAACCACAAGGAGTTATAAGCGGTTACTTTTAAAATAGTATTTTCTCATAAAATTCACAACTCTTAATCTATACATCCAAAAATCGCCATTTTTGGACACAATCAAGAAAAATCATTAAATTATCATTTCAAATTTTTCTAGAATTTTGAAGGTCAGAAAAATTACGAAACTGAAAAACATAACAACCCTTAAAATCCCTTACTATCCCTTACCTCAAAAGAGCAGCACTTCTGACTGGATATCGGATATGAAGCTGAAGGAAACTTGCACTGATGAATAGAAACTCACCAAGTATCTAAATACTCACAAAATACACTCGATAATCTAGAGAGAAAAAGAGAGAAAACTTATGAATTCTGGTGTGATTTTCAATTCTAACTTAGTCCTCTATTATAGGAAAATGTTAGCACGCCGAAGCAGACTTGACATGCTACCTGATGGATTTACCTGCTACTATTCCACCCACCAAAAATCAGCCATCTTCCCCAATAACCAAAAGTGGGGCCCACCCATTTCTAGAATTTTCCACCAAAATCATTTATAAACCTAATTTCTGAATCAGTCACCTCTTAAAATTCATAACAAATCATTCGTTCATTTTTAACGGTTCAAAATTTGTGAACATATACTCAACTTATATATGTATAACATATCCAAAAATCAGAACGATCCAACGGTCAGATTAAAAATTATAACTCACACAATAAAGCCGTAAGAACACTGATTTGATCTTTTAATACCTCAAATCCGACAAAATACTGATAAAATATCTCAATATTAATTCCTTCATTTATAACCACATAAATAAATCCATCATTTATATCCATATCAAATAAATATTTCATTATCATATAGATCAATAATTAATTATTCACAAATAATATTACAGAATCACAATAATGACAACCAGGCAGTTCCCAGAAAAGAGGGGGCTTTCCGATAAGGATTTCTCCTTACTGGCGCACAATTAGGTGACCAAACCTTTCCTTGACAGAACTTTCTAGACATTGCCAATAATGCTATCTAATAATATTGTTTAAATAATATGAATTATTGATCTGATAATGGAGATATTGTGCAGTGACAATTATTGAAACAACAATAATATAAAATATCAACGCAGCAATTATTGATTCAATAAAATAAAATATTGAACAGAAATTACTGTAACAATTATTGAGTAGTGCCTTCTCACGTAAGAATCAATAATTGAAAAAAATACTGTGCAATACCGCGTGCTACTGTGCAACTACGCGTATTACTATATTTTAACCACCAGGTATTCCAACAGTGTTAACGGTAACAACTATATCGTTATTTATAAAAACTCAAATTTGTCGTTTTCTTCATCCGACAGTTATTCTGTTATGGGGCCCACAAATGGCTGCACCGTCGTACGAATATTTCCCGACAGAAAGAATACTCCACGACTAAACGAATATTCCCCGACAACAATGAATATTTTATAACCACTTACGTATTTTGAAAAAAATTTCATATATCACCCTTAACTTTAACTTTTATCAATTTAACCATTTACTGAATAGTAATTATAAGAAAAATTGAATACTTTTATTTCATAAAATTCGGGGTCTTACATTTTCCGCTGTGCATAGATTGATTCTTCAATTCATTATCTGGTTATCACTTAACTAGACAAAAGAGAAAAGAAAGTTTTAAAGGATCTATTCAACCCCCCCTTATAGATCTATTATGTGCCCCCAGGAACTAACAATTGGTATAAGAGCAGGTTCTCACGTTGTATTCAAAAGCTAACGATTTGAGTTTGATCCATGGCACTCATAAGTTCTAAGCTTATTATTAGTTGTAAGTCACTCATGAGTAAAGATGAGCTCACAAGTTGAAAATTGTTTGTGCAGTCAATCAATGGTCTGCATCTCCAATAAAGGAATTAGAGAAATTCTTTAAATGTACTATTGTCAAGATGCATGAATCCGAATCTTGAAGTTCAAGAGCTTTAAAGAATTTGAGATGTCAAGACTTTCATCTAATCATAATTCAAAGACTCTGCTTGATTTATCTAAAGCCACATTGAGCAACAATTGTTGTCAGTATTGACAATACAAATATGTGCACAACAATGCCTCATATCATTGTGCAAATAAACAGGACAACTAATTGTTAAGAGACTGATAGTGGCAAGGTATGTATCCTCATCAATATACATACATCATATTGCATCACCTTATGTTCTATAACAGTGCTTTATCAAAAAATCACTCTCCTCCTTAAAAAGGAAAATAAAGAAATTCGTACAAATCAATGTTTTGTGTTTTTAATAAAACATAGAGTGTGATCAACACTACAGTTGTATCTCGAAGGTTCCTGAAGACTGATCAACTCCACGAACCAACAAGATGCAAACTATAAAGCTAATCCTCACTCTATGAAAGTTTAAAATCTATAAACACATTAAAAGCAAAAAGTGGTTCAACCAAAGAAAAAGTTTAACATATCAAGATTTCTTAATTCATACACACACTCACAATCATATTTTATAACTGTTATCATTTACATGTATACATGCTTCATGATTGTTAATGCTAAATTTCCCTACATAGTGGAAATCCAAAAAAAAAGTCTGAATGACTAGGGCTTTTGACAAAACTAACCTAGCAGGACCTAAATCGAAATGGGTACCAAAATAAAAAATCATTTAACCTACAGGTACCTGATGTTATCTGACCATAACTAAGAAAGGCTGAAACGTAGTTACCAAGCTCCTACCAAGCTGCAACATCAATATCCCGCATCTATGCTTCCATTCAAAGAACATTCAAGGCTAGAGCTTACTTCTGAAGACAGTGTGTCTCTAAAGTCGAAGAAGTCTGATGAGCATATCATGGGATCCTAACATCCATACTCACGGGGATCAAGAAGAAAGATCATATTCATGACCATCTGACAATGATAGGGAAGGATAAGTTGTAGAGTGAAAACTCTACGAGTACGGAAGATGCTAAAAGTCTAAATGATAGAACCTGCATTCGTAGTGTTTAGTAAGAAAATTGTGGAGTAATCAGCTTTAAAGTAAGTTCTCTACGATCCAATGAAGCTGATTCAACCATAAAAATATCACACCAGCACAGAAGATTCCATCTAGAAGGAAAAGTACATGGAAACTTTACAAAGATGTTTATACAGAAGATTAGCCCATCTATTTCTAAGATGGAGGTATCAACTATAGGAAACAATAACCTGCTCAGCCTAGCAATCCTCAAATTGAGGAAGGAACACATTGAAGTTGAATCTTACAGATCTCTCAAACTATGAAGGCAGCTGACCCTGATACTCAGGAAAGAGTAGACATGAAAATTATGAAGCTGCACGACAAAGAAGATGAAGAAGACGAAGTGGAATTCATTTCCAACTTTAAAGATGAGCTCAGGAGACGGTCCATCCTCCCTCATATCTCTGATAATCAGTTCAAAGAGCATCAATACACATCTATCAGAGTTCGTATGAACCAGCAAAGTACTGAACAAAAAAAATTCTCCAGTATACTCAGAAGCTGACCATCAGCTATTAATCTTAAGTTTTTAAGACAAAAGGCACTTCATTTAACAATACTAAATGATGAATTACCCACCTACAATTCTTCAGGTATTGTGGAAAGCCTCAATGATCCTTGGTCTGGTACTCCGTTTTATCTAAACATCCTTTTCCTAGTGACAGAGTCCCAAAACCCTGTGGCTGATGAACCAAATTAATTTTCATCCCCGATCGTAGAGTCCCTAAACTTTACGACTGATAATCAAGCTAGCCTCACTGTCTCAATCGTAAAGTCTCTACGATCAACATCTTAATCGTAAAGCATACTAACCCTACGATTGCAGTACCTTTCCAATACACTCTCCTGACCATACAAATGAAATAGCTAAAAGCACTTCACACTCTCCCACTTATTAATGCTAATATCAAAGTACATCCAAAGTTAGTAAATGAACATTGGCAAAAAGGCCTGTCGTGATGACATTCTTACCACCAAGTCTATACAGTTTCTCTTCTAATAAGCACCTCAGAGACAAACCAAGCCCTAAGTTTTATATTAAGAGGCCAGCCCTTTTTGAGCTTCCTTAACCTAGAAGAAGAGCTGAAATAGAATTCATCGCAAGAACTCATGCAAAGTATATGTATAGAAAATCCCTTAGAAGGGGTCAAGTTGTTGATGAACCATGCAACTTCCAGTTGGAGATTAATGACGAATCATTTACTGAAGCATGGTCACCGAAGACGATTGTTAAGTTAACAAAGAAAATCGTAGAGTCTATAGCTATCTTATCAAGCTACTCTACTAACTGGAGAAGTCAACGGTCAACCAAAGGCAGTAATGCTCATATTCTTAAAAGGAAAGTTAAAATAGAAAAACTGATCAGTTTATGGAGAGTTACAGTTTCTTTTTGGAGCATCGTGCAAATAATGGCTTTCTGACACATCACAATTTCTTCAGCATTAGAAGGAACTATCATAAAGACAAATTTTAAAACTTCCAAATAGTTATCTAAGTCTATCGACTTCCTCCCTTTTTAAACCCTAAATACTGTCAAAGCCAAAATCCATTAAACATTAAGCTATACCCAAATTGCCTTTAATCATCTCCTACAAAATCCCTAAAATCGAATACCCATATACTTCGAACCCTCAAAATGGAAAATTGACGTGCTATCACTGGAATTCAACTCAGTTCTAAGAAGTTCTAGAAATTAAACAAGAAATTCAGATATATTCTTGAGCTTGTAAAGAACACTGGGTTTTTTGAAAGCTTAGAAGCCAATACTCCAGTTTATATTGATTTGGTGAAGGAATTTTATTCAAATGAATATATGATAGATTCTGGGATTCTATCTACAAAAATCAAAGGAGTAAGTTTGAAGATAAGAGCATTAGAGATTAACCAATGTCTAGGGTTTCCTAACCAAAGTATGATAAATCTCGAGGAAGTTGATATTAAAGAAGGCAAGAAGTTAATGCATTACAAGAGGAATTCAAATATGAAAGATATGAAGAAGGAGTTTCCTGAGGAGTTTAAATTCCTTGCTGAGATTACAAGAAAATGTATATTATGCAAAGACACTGCACACGATTCTATTATTGATCTGCAACTGAGAGTTATGACTGCAATCGTCATGAAGCAACAGATGAATTTTAGGGCCTTACTGATTGATTGGTTGTCTAAATGGCTAGGAAAGGCTGAGAAGAAGTCTACAGATAAACCCCTCACAAAGGTTTTTCATGGAAGACTCTTAAGCATTACCTTGGAGAAGAAACTGAAGAGAAAGATAAGGGATGATGAGGGAAACCCCTTTAATATTCAAAAAGTGATGTCTCCAAAGCTGTTTGACAATTGGAAGAAAAACCCTATGGAGAATAAGAGACTAAAGACATCTGGCAGCAGCAGCAGTAAGGGTACTACAAAGAAAAGGAAGGTAACCATAATGAAAAGTGAATCATCTCAATCTGATGACTCTACACCTCCAATGTCTACCCCTGCAAAGCTAACCAAGAAGAAAGCTAAGGTTATGGAGAAGTTACCAGAGGTTCCACCAAGGAGTTCATCTGTAACAATCCAGAATTTTAAATTGTAATATTAAATATTTATGGAATTATATAAATATTTATTTGATGTGTTTATTGTTGAAATTATTGAATAAATATTTTGTTGATGTGATGGTTGTTAGTAAATAATTATGAATTTAAATTTATTAGATAATATTCTAAATCAAATTAATCTATAATTTAGATAGTTGTAATATAACATGAGATGTTATATTGTTGCTTTAATTTAATAATTTAAAGTGGTATATTAAATTATTAAATAAAATTATAATAAAATTATAATTTTGTGATAATTGTTTAAGTAGAATTTTTATAATTAATTTATTTGATTAATGTGGATATGAAAATTCAAATAAATAATGAGTGATTATAAATTATAAACTAAATTGATTATTAAAATAATTTAAAGGAGTTTAAATTAGTTTTGCCAAACAAAGCCTTATGGCTTTTGGATTTTTAAATTTTAAATTATAATAATATAAATAAAATAAAATTAAAATAATAAATAAAATATAATTATTATATATACCTTTATTTTGTAACTGATACAACAATAAGTATGCGTATTATTATTATATCAGTTTTCTTTTACGCATTAGTTAGTCTATATTAGTTGTACTGAGAGTTCAGAGAGAACTTGATAGAGCTTGACAGAGAACTTGAGAGATTAAGAGAAAATCTAAGCAACTTCAGTGTTTAACAAAGAGGATTTCCAAGCTATTTGAAGGTATTTCTTAACACCTTGATATTAATTGTGAGTATATATGTTTATGATGATTAGAGTTTGCGTTTAAACAAGGAAATTGCATGCTAATTTGGTATAATAGTAGAAAAATAATGACAGTGTATATATTTTGCTTTTGGCTTATGAAAGTACTAAATTTAATGGCTAGTTTGTATGCTAATATGTAAATTGGGTCTTGTTTATGCTAGTTCATTAAGAAACGAAGAAAATGTAGTTTGAATGAAGTGATTCGGTGTAGAATTGAAATCACAGTGTTGATTTTTGGGAAGGATGTCAAAAAAAATTGAGTTTTATATGAAAACATGAAATTTTAGAAATTAAATTAGTTAAAATGGTAGATAAATTGTTCTATATTGATGAATATGTGAGGAATCATGTTTGTAATAGTTCTATATCAATTGTATATGTTAATTTCACTGTTTTGTGGGTGAAATTCATATTAGTTGGGCTAAAAACGGCTACTGTTCATGCCGTTTCTGTTTCTGTCTGTGCACCAGCGCAGCTGCGCTGGTGCCAAGGCTAAAAACTGCACAGCTGCGTCGGTTCCAAGCCTGTGTATGGCGCAGCTGCGCCATACACTGATCTGTGGCAGTGGCTTCTACTACTGTAGCAGACCCTTGGATACCCTTATAACTTAGTCTAGTGATGTGTTAATGTGTCAAACATGTAAAGAAGAGGTTAAAGCAGAATCGTGTCATGTCGTTTATGAGTTCAACATTGTAAATGGAATTAGTAAGTTACAAACGTGTTATGTGATAACTTAGTATACACAATGAATGTTAGACAAGTGTTCTGAAGTCAACACTTCGATTTTCTGAAATGTAAATGGTAATGTAAGACTTGTACTGAAATAACAAGTCTAACTAGAAATGCGTGTTACGTTGGAACGTGAATGTTAGTATATCTAATAGATGGTGGTTCTAAAACTATGTGTAGGTGAACGTGAGTTTAATACAATAGCTTACGCTCGAGGAAAGTTTTCTAACTCTACATTTTCATTGAGCAAGTTTCTAAACATATCTTTTTACATTGAGCAAGCTCTCTAATTCTACTTTTACAATTGAGCAAGTTCTTGTATCTAGTTTCTTATGATTTCTAAATCCCATTTTTGATATTGAACAAGTTATTCTTGTCTTTAACTTGTTATCTAGCATGCAAGTTTACATATTTTGATATACTAATGTTGAACAAGTTTTATCGTTTAAATTACTATTTGTTATGCATGCTTAGTACTTAATTCTAAATAACATTGGCTTAATATTGTTCAAGCAAGGCACGTTATGATTATTCAATGTTTATGCTATTAGTTTATTCCTAAAGCATGATCCTAATTTACAATGTCGACTCAGTTATGATTATTCCATAGCATGACGTTATCAATATTGTATTCAACTAATCCTTAGTTAATGACTGTTGAATTCTAAATTACCCTTGAAGTGTATCCAAACCAAACTTACTTTGGTGCGGACTTGTACTCTAAATACTGAGATGAACAACCCTATTATTAGGGGATAATTTACGCTTAGCGTTGAAATGTTTGTATACAATACATTATACGTACGAAGGGCTGATCCCCCTAAGTACAAGGAGTCCTTATAGTCTTATAACTGTTAAAGTTGAAGTTGAAAGATTACTTACAACTGCGGACATAGTTCGTGGTCTTATGACCCTCAGATATATATTCTATATTTTGATTACAGTCTTTGGTTATTATTGATAGAGTACTATTCAATTTTGATGAGCCTATTCATTGGCAGTTATCATTATCTTGTTGATTCATTGTTATATCTAGTGAGCATTTATTTTGCTCACTCTTGCATAAAAATGATTATTGCAGCTAAAGTTGAGAAGGTAGACGAGCCTTCAAATAGCAAAGGAAAGGGAAAAATGTACAAGTGATGAAGACTTGTAATTTCATTTATTGTCCTAATGTTGGATTTTATATTTAATGATGTGATGTATTTATTTTATTTCCGCACTTGATTTATGTTTAAGGTTTGACAACCTGGGAAGACTTTTTGGATTAATGATGTAACCCTTTAATGGGAGGATTTATGGTTTAAATATTATTTTATTTTGGGTAGATAGTATGACTGTATGGAAAGTGAACACCAAGTCTTAGGGGAATGAAGTACCCAGATTTGGGGGTGTCATAGGTTGGTATCAAAGCTTTAGGTTATGAACCTTAGGTGGGGAAAAGCCTTAGGAAATAACCTTTGAAAAGATAGTGGTGATAAACTCTTATCGAGTTTTAAGGAAGAAGTAATAAAACACTTTTGTGCTTATGTGATTACAACTTATGTGCTCGTGGGTGTCGAGTAGTAATGATTAGTAATTAAAACTTAAAAATTTTGTTGTCAGGATGGCTAATGTAGGAGATTCCAGTCAGGCTAGAGAGGAAGGATCCCGGATGCCTAGAGAGGAGGAGTCTCATGACATTCAGGTGGTTTGGGAACAACTACTGCCACGGGAGTCAGCCCCATTGGTCACAGTAGTTGAAGATGAGGATGATGAGATAGGGACGGATGAGGAGGATCCCGTTGAGCTGCCACAGGAGAATGAGAATGACGAGGACGAGGAGGAAGAGATTCCACTGAACTCGATAGCTGCTCGTATGTACGATGAAGTCTACGGCCGCAATGTGGAACTTCAGGATAGTGTCGACGAGTTGCAAGAGATAGTAGCTGAACAACAAACCTCGATGGCACAGAAGGACGATGAGATCCTATATCGAGAGGAATGTCTGAATAATGTCGAAGAGAAGCTGGTTCACACTGAAGAAGAGAAGGAACAAATGACAGCGGAGATCACAGAACTGAAGAACAAGCTGAGAGAAGAGTCTACTAAGAGGGCAAGAGCTGAAGATGCGTACGAAGAAGCTTTTCAACGAGCCGGGATAGCAGTAATAGACGCGCAAGCAAAAAGGATAAAGATGGAGGAGATGAATAACATATTCACCACTGTGATTAATCGAGCTCAAGATCGGGTCATGGGCTATCTGATTCAGTTCGAGACTCTGCCATCGTTCGTGTTAGATCGTCGAACAATGTTTCGAATTATGGAAGAAGAACGTCAAAAGGCTACGGAGTATCTTAGTAGGACATCGTAGGGAATGTGCCTGTGATAAGATTAATAAGGTGTTAAATAATATGTAAATCTCAAGTGTTATGTAACCTATGGGATATGATAATGATGTTGTCCTGAAACTTTTGTAATTCAGGAAAGTAATATAAATAGCAGAGATGCTATTGTTATGGTGTTTTCAAAAAGATTATGAAGGAATAAAAGTCATTATTTTATTTTATTCCAAGTGTTATGTGTTTTGTGTTGATAATCTTTTATGATGTGCAACTTAAGTAAAAAATACTTAAAAGAGTTGAGAAATAATTTAATGGGTGTATTTTTAACAGAAAATGCCTCCAAGACGTCAACCACGATAGGGACCTACCAATAACAACAATGCTGAGGCTAATTCAGTTCAGCAATTCGTAATGCTATTGACGGGAGCATTACAGAATCAGCCACAGAATCAAGTTGTAACATTTAAGGACTTCAAGGCGGTTGGGCCACCAGAGTTCCGTGGGTCCATGAATCCAGTTGAGGTACAGACCTGGATCATGGAGATAGAGAAGATTTTCGATGTTGCTATGGTAGGGGATAATCAGAAGACTGATTTTGCAACGTTTATGTTGAAAGCAGAGGCTAGTTATTGGTGGCAGGCCAATAAAACTCGAGGAGGTCAAGGGGTAATGACTTGGGATAGGTTTAAGGAGATATTCTTCGAGACCAATTTCCCCGAGAGTTCGAGGAGTTAGCTAGAGGTGCAGTTTTTAGAACTGAAGCAGGGAACAATGACGGTGTCTGAGTATGCCACAAAATTTAACTAGTTGGCGAGGTTTGTGCCATATCAAGTCAGCACAGATGAACGTAAGGTGAAGAGATTTGAACAGGGACTGAAGCCCTGGTTGTACAGTAGGGTCTCCCTATTCCAGCTGAAGACATTCGCAGCGGTAATGGAGAAGACAATTCTCGCTGAGAGTGGAGGCGAGGCTGTAACAAAGCACAATCAAGAGCAGAGAAGAGAAAGAAGAAGAATGAGGGCGAAGCTAAGAATGGCGGTGGTAACTGTGGAAATGGTAATTTGAAGAGGAAGTGGAATGCAAATGTGGGAGCTGGAAATCAGCAAGGTAACCAGCAGAAGAAGAAGATTGACGCATGTGCTACATGCAAAAAGTTTCACACAGGTTTGTGCTTGATGGGGAAATGAGTATGCTTCAACTATGGCCAGGAGGGTCACATCACCCCAAATTGCAATCAACCTAAGAAGAACGTTTGCTTCGTGTGAGGGTCCAAGGATCACTTTGCTCGTGAATGCCCTAAGAAGAGATCTGGTGAGGCAAATGGAAGCAAGAGAAATGCTAGTAGAGGTACACTGACTATTGCTGGACCAACGTCAACAAATAAGCCCGCGGCAAGAACCTTTAACATGACGGTGCAGGACGTGGTGCAATCAAAAGATGTCGTTTCAGGTATTATCCCAATCAATGATATAAATGCATATGTATTATTTGATTCGGGTGCTACTTGCTCGTTTATATCTGATGAATTTGCTAAGAAGTTAGAAATACCTAATGAAGAACTGAATTTCCCTTTAAACATAGAAATTGCGAATAAGGAAGTAATTCCTGTTAGGTTCGATGTTACTTTGGGAATGGATTGACTATTCAATTATGGAGTGATAATTGATTGCCAAAAGAAGTGTGTAAACCTTATGACTCCGTCAAAGGTAGTTTTCTATGGTAGAAAATTGCCTAGACAAATGAGATGTCTGACGGTTATGCAGGCCAAGAAGTTGTTGAGTCAAGGCTGTGTAGGATATTTAGCCTACATAGTCGATACTCAAAAGAAGAAGGAGACGAAATTGGAGGAGATACCAGTAGTTAAGGATTTTGTAGACGTGTTTCTGGAAGATTTGCCAGGACTTCCGCCTGATAGAGAAATCGAGTTCATGATTGATTTAGCACCAAGAACTGCTCCAATATCGAAGGCCCCTTACAGAATGGCTCCGGTAGAGATGAAGGAACTAATGGTACACCCGCAAGAGCTTCTAGACAAGAAATATATTCAGCCTAGTGTATCACCGTGGGGAGCGCCAGTGTTATTCGTGAAGAAGAAGGATGGGTCAATGCGTCTTTGCATTGATTATAGGGAATTGAACAAAGTCACTATTAAAAACAAATATCCGTTGTCAAGAATAGATGACTTGTTTGATCATTTGAAAGGTGCTAGATATTTCTCGAAAATAGATTTGAGAAGTGGGTATCACCAACTGAAAGTAAGGAAGGAGGATGTACCGAAGATGGCATTCCGAACTCGATATGGACATTACGAATTTTTGGTGATGTTGTAACAATCCAAAATTTTATTTATAATTTTAAATAGTTATTGAATTAAATAAATATTTTTAATTGACGTGTTTATTGTTTAGTAGATATTTATTAGATTATTTATTAGTAAGTAAATAATCCATGAGTTATAGAAATTAACTTAATTAAGATAAAAGAGTGAAGAATGTGACGAGTTGATTATTTGAGTTGTGATTTTGGGGACAGAATCCTTGTAAGGAGGGAAGGATGTAACGATCCGAAATTTCAAATTGTAATATTAAATATTTATTAATATATAAATATTTATTTGATGCGCTTATTGTTGAAATTGATGAGAGAAATATTTTATTGATGTAATGGTTGCTAGTAAATATTTACTAATCTAAATTCATTAGATAATATTCTAAATTAAATTAATTTATAATTTAGAGAGTTATAATATAACATGAGATGTTATATTATTGTTTTAATTTAATAATTTAAGGTGGTATGTTATGTTATTAAATAAAATTATAATGAGATTATAATTTTGTGATATTTGGTCAAATGGGAAATTTATTTAGTATGTGGTAATTAGTTTATTTAATTAAGATTGGATATGAAAATCCAAGTAAACAGTGCAGGACAATAAACTATATTATAAATAACTTATGAAAATAAAATAAAGGAGTTTTAAATTTGGTTTTACCAAACAAAGCCTTAGAGCTTTTGAAATTTTAATTTTAATCTTGTTTTGCTAAACAAGGCTTAAAGAATGATTAAGTCATTATTTTAATAGGTTTTACCAAACAAGGCCTTATGGCTTTTATGTTTAAAATAATAATAATAATAAAAACTGATAAGTATTTAGTAGCCTTATTATATTATACGTCAGTTTTATTTTTATGTTAGCGTCAGTTTTAGTTTACGTGAAAAAGGGTTTGGCCTAAGCCTAAGAAGAAGAGAGAGTTACAAAGAAGTTTGAGAGAGACATATTCTCTGAGAAATTGAAAAAGAGGTTATTATGAGAATCAAAGAAGGGAGAGGAAGGATAATCAAGTCATTCTCATCATCTAATTAAGCTTAAGGAGAAATTAAAAGGTAATATTATAGCCCTAGCTTTTAGTTATGTTTTATCAAAGTTTTTTTTTTCTCTTTAATTGGTTATGGTGCATGATTTGAGTAAAGAATTGGTTTATAAAGATTATTGAGTGTGTATAATCTGTTAACCATCATATATGATTGATACTTGTTTGTCAAATTCGTGAGAATTGGAATTGTTGGAAGAAATTATAAAATATTGTTTATATTTATATGTTACGGCTTAGAAAATACGAAATTTCATGATCAATAATTGCTATAATCTGCAATTTGATAATAGATGTTGTTAGTATGTTGAAAAACGAAAACAACCCAAGTTGAATGAGTCAAAACGGATGTAAAACGAATTCACAGTGAAGAATTTCGCTATGAATGTCAAAAGAAGAAGAAAGAAGAGAAATAGTGAAATTAAAGGTTGTAATCTTTGATGTTTACGTTGTTTATATGGTTAGAAACGTGTTAGAAACATTAGATTATGTTTATGTAAACCTATTTACTCATTGGGTAGTTGGTATGGTTGTTAGAAAGGAGTTTGGAGGCCTAATTTGGCTTTTCGTAGTGTTCTAGAGCTAAAATCGCATAATCGCAGCAGTGACCCCCGCCCCGGCGGCCCCCCCTAGTGCAAAAACCCCCGCCCCGGGGGGGGGTGTTCTGTCAAGCCAAAATTTTGAAAAAAAACTGACCGGACGTAGTTTACTAAAATGAGTATAACTTTTTCATACGAACTCTGATTGATGCGATTCAAGATGATTCGGAACGAGGACGAATAGGCCTACAACTTTTATTCTTTAAGGTTTTCAATTTGAAATCGTTATGAAGGGTCAAAATGGTCATCTTTAGGACTGTTGTGTTTTCGAAGGCAATCGGAGGGCGTCAGACATGCACGTATGCTAGTGTAGTGCTCTTGACGATAAAAGATGTTGTTCTAAGTTATAAAACATGAATGTTAGTAAATATAATGATGCTTAACATTAATATAATGATGTATTAGATAAGTTATAGAAGCATAGTAAGCATACACAAAAGATGCAATCGGGCGTGTGACGAATAAACGTCGAAACGCCGTGATAATTGTTAATGAACGTAAAAAGTGTTTTTAGTCAAATAAAATGGATATTATAAAGTATGAAATGGGTTTAATATAAAACCAATAATGATTCCTAGCAAAATTTGAACACTTTAATGAATTTCGAATATTACATAAGTCGAAAATTTAACACAATCTAATTGAACATTGTATGTTAATTAATAGGAAAGATTATGAGATGTGGAGTAGAGTTTACATTACAATTACTATGTGTTGTTATGTGACTAATAGTTGATGTGTATGATTATATAATTGTGTAGGGCACGTGAAGTGCAGATAACTGTAAGCGGTTAAACTGTTATTGGTAAACAACGATCAAGGCAAGTCTTTCGGTTCCTATTTGTTACGTGGACTTGATGAACTGTTTTAAATTGTATGATATGTTATACATGTTGAAATCATAAAATGTTTAAGTCAATATATGACTGCATTGTTTTGGCTAAGTAATGATGATTGAGTAAGGAACTCAATCTTTATATTTGCTATATGAATTAAAAGCATGTATGCCATGTTACCTTAATGAGATGTATATCGAGCATGTTATTATGTGTTATGTGATGCATGAAAACTGTTAGACTTTGCTGGGCTGTCGAGCTCACTCTTGCAAATAACCACTTTCGCAGGTCAAGATTTTAAGATAAAGATATGTGCTAAGTGAGTTATAGAGATCTATATTCACGAAGATTACTTATGTTTTATGAGAAATGTATTTCATATTTTGAACGTAACATGTTGAATTGTAAGTTGAGTTATCCAATGTATATGGATATTTAGTTATGATGTAAGACTTTGTATAGTCATTTTGTTGTAACGATTCATGATATAAGATTAAATCAAAGAGATGTAATGTAAAGGTTGCGATTCAGGGCAAGAAAGAAGGAAATGTATAAACGTTCTAAATATTCCGCAATTTTAGTATTTTTAATATCGAATAATGATGTAAAATTTGAGTTTTAATGTGTAGTTAACGACCGAAGTTGAGATTTAAATTGTATAGATTTTTGGGGTCGTTACAGATGTCTTTTGGTTTGACAAACGCCCTTGCAGCTTTCATGGATTTGATGAACAGGGTGTTTAAACCATTTTTAGACAAGTTTGTGGTAGTGTTCATCGATGATATTTTGGTGTACTCTAAATCTCAAGAAGAACACGTAGAACATTTACGTTTGTTATTGGAGACACTAAGAAAGGAAAAGTTGTATGTGAAATTCTCTAAGTGCGAATTTTGGCTAGATCGTGTACAATTTCTTGGGCACGTGAATGACAAAGATGGGATTTCAAGGGATCCATCAAAAGTGGAAACTGTAATCAATTGGGAACAACCAAGAACACCATCGGAGGTGAGGAGTTTCTTGGGACTAGCCAGTTATTATAGAAGATTTATTCAAGATTTTTTCAAGATAGCCACTCCGCTAACAAATTTGACAAGAAAAGCTGTAAAATTTATTTGGACGGAGAAGTGTGAAGAGAGTTTTCAAGATTTGAAGAAGAAGTTAAGTGTGGCACATGTGTTGTCATTACCAGATAATACAGGAAATTTTGTAGTGTATAGTGATGCGTCACACAAAGGATTGGGTTGTGTCCTTATGCAAAACGGCAAGGTCATTGTGTATGCATCAAGGCAATTGAAAGATTACGAGAAAGGGTATCCGACTCATGACTTAGAGTTGGCTGCGGCAGTGTTTGCTCTGAAAATATGGAGACATTATCTTTATGGAGAGAAGTGTGAGATGTATACAGACCATAAGAGTCTGAAGTATATTTTCACACAGAAGGACCTGAATATGCATCAAAGGAGATGAATGGAATTAATAAAATATTATGATTGCGAGATCTTTTATCATCCGGGCAAAGCTAATGTGGTTGCAGATGCCTTGAGTAGCAAAGGCAGAGAAAAGTTGATGTTGTTAACCAACCAGGAAGAGCTTATTTCAGCGATGGAAAAACTAGAGTTGGAAATTAAATTTCCAAAAGAATCCGATGAAAAATTATACTAGATGGAAGCTAGTCCAACTTTGGTGGACAAAGTGAAGAACGCTTAACTACAAGATGAAGAATGCAGAAAAATAAAGGAAAGCGTGGTCAAAGGTAAAGAAGTGAAGTATAAAGTTGATACGGAAGGAATACTAAGATTTGAGAAAAGAATTTGGGTTCCACCAGTATCAGAGATGAAAGACGAAATCTTGATCGAAGCTCATAATTTAAGATATTCGATTCATCTGGGAAGTACGAAGATGTATCAAGATCTACGACGTCACTTTTGGTGGCCAAATATAAAAAGAGACGTTGCAGAATGCGTTGCAAGGTGTTTGACATGCCAAAGAGTCAAGGCCGAGCATCAAAGACCAAGCGGATTACTTCAACCATTGAAAATACCAGAATGGAAGTGGGAACACATCACAATAGATTTTGTGGTAGGTCTTCCAACTACTTAGAGAGGATGCGATGCGATTTGGGTGATAGTGGACAGACTGACAAAATCAGCACACTTTTTACTAATAAAGATTAGGTTCAATCTTGATCAATTGGCAAGGTTGTACGTTAAAGAGATCATATCGAGGCATGGAGTTCCAGTGTCAATAGTATCAGATAGAGATCCGAGATTCACATCAAATTTCTAGAAGAAACTACAAGAATGCATGGGAATGCAACTGAGGATGAGTATATCATATCACCCGCAAATCGATTGGCAAAGCGAACAAACAATCCAGACGTTAGAAGATATGCTTAGAGCGTGCATCATGGATTTCAAAGGAAACTGGGACGATCATTTACCGTTGGTAGAATTCGCCTATAATGTGACGCCCCCAAAATAGGTATACAACACCCATTCTGAGTCGCCAAATACATGGTACAGAAAACAAACTACAACTTCAATAATACAATTGTCGTGCAAAATACGACAACACATACTGTGAGTTTAAATACAAATATTGTCTTTTAGACAATATCCACACTCAAATAAGTCCTCGTTACAATTATTCAAACACTATTTTACAGAAATAGTGAGGACTGCTAAAACATCTTTCTAGAATCATCACTCCGTACCCCGACTAGTTCCTGCTATGTTCTCACCTCCTGAGAAGAAAAATGGAACAAAAAGGAAAAGGGTGAGCTCAACTAGCCCAGTAAAGAATATTATGACTAAGATAATATACAAACAAATTATCGTTAGTCTTCAACAGGGAAAAATCTGATAGAATATAATCGACAACAAGTTTTAGATCAACAACTGCAGCGGAAAAATAACAACCATTAGAAGAGTCAAGTAGAGAAAGAATTCTACTATCTTCTAAGATTTAAAAGTCCATCATCAATATTTTATCCCTGTAACATCAATTAACAATTATCTTTATCCAAATATTCATCTTTGCACTACAGGCCAAAGATATTCATTTGTATCACCTGTCGGTCATGTTCACCTCAACACCTGTTCATCTTTGCACTACAGGCCAAAGATATTCATCAAGTAATCATACATCTTTGCACTACAGGCCAAAGATATTCAGTAATATCATCATTTAGGACTGAGGATGATGAAAAATATCTTAAAGAAAACGAATCCAGTGAGACAGAAGGACAAATAGTAGGGATTCGTACAACAGTTTATCCAAGATCAATAATACTTCATAATAATCAATTGTGAAGCAGAATTCAAAAATAAAGATCAAAACATGGATACAATCAAAGATAGTAACCATAATAGACATCTTGGACAAAAAGGAAAAAATTTATTTTTCGGTGAATAGTGCCGTATTCGTGAATAGTGCCGTATACGTGAATAGTGCCGTATACGTGAATAGTAACCCCGACACAAAAAGTTCCAAATTTGATAAAAACTCATATCAATATTTCAGCATAATGATATTGAAGAAAATAATATCATTTAAGAAGAAAATAATATCCCTTACCTCAAGATATCAGTACTTCTGGTCCGGAATACCGGTATAAGGCTGAAAGAAACTTGCTCTAATGAATAGAAACTCTCAAAGTATCTAAATACTCACAAAATACACTCAATAATCTAGAGAGAAAAAGAGAGAAAACTTGTTTCTGGTGTGATTTTCAATTCTAACTTAGCCCTCTATTTATAGGAAAATTTTGGTAGGTTTGACCTGCAACCTGATGGCTTTACCTGCTACTATTCCCACCCACCACATTTGAAATATAATTCAGCACATTTTTTCACCAACCACAAGTGGGGCCCACCAATTTTAGAATTTTCCATCAAAATGATAAACTCCGAAAATTCAACAATTTCTGAACCAGTCATCTTGTAAAATTCATAATAAATCATACGTTCATTTTTAACGGTTCAAAATTTGTGGGCATATACTCAACTTATATATGTATAACATAGCCAAAAATTACCACGATCCAACGGTCGGATTAAAAATTATAACACCCGCAAAATATCTCAAAAACCCTGATTTTTAATACCTCCATTCCGATAAAATATACTGATAAAAATATCAACATTAACTCCTTCATTTTTAACCACAAAAATATATCCCTCATTTATATCCACATAAAATAAATATTTCCTTATCATATGAATCAATAATTAATTATTCACAAATAATATTACAGAATCACATTTATGACAACCAGGCCGTTCCCAGGAAAGAGGGGGCTTTCCAATAAGGATTTCTCCTTACTGGCGCGCAATTAGATGACCAAACCTCTCCTTAGACAGAACTTTCTAGACATTGTCAATAATGTTATCTAACAATATTATTCAAATAATATGAATTATTGATCTGATAATGGGAAATACTGTGCAGTAACAATTATTGAAACAACAATAATATGAAATATCAATGCAGCAATTATTGAACCAATAAAATAAAATATTGAACAGTAATCACTGTAACAATTATTGAGTAGTGCCTTCTTACGTACGAATCAATAATTCAACTATACTGTGCAATCCATGTGCTACTGTGCAACCACGCGTTATTACTGTATTTTTTAACCACCGGGTATTTCAACAGTGTTAACGGTAACAACTACGCCGTTATTAATAAACAACTTATACTTGTCATTTTCTTCATCCAATCGCTTTCCGTTATGGGGCCCACACAAGGCTGCGCCGTCGTACGAATATTCCCCGACAGCAAGAATATTCCACGACCAAACGAATATTCCCGACAAAATGAATATTTTTATAACCACTTGCTTATTTTGTAAAATTTGCACATTTCACCCATAACCAAAGTATTATATCAAATTAACCCCTTATTATTCACAATAATATTTAGAGAAAATTTGATTTTATTCATTAATAAGTTGGGGTCTTACAACCTCCCCTCCTTATGAAATTTCGTCCTCGAAATTGACGTACGTACCTGATGTTTCAAAAAGGTGAGGATACCTCGCTTTCATTTCTGATTCCAACTCCCAGGTCATTTCTTCAATAGCATGGTTTCTCCACAAAACCTTAACTTGTGGTATAACCTTCGTGCGTAGGACATGCTCTTTCCTATCCAAGATCTTAACAGGTACCTCCTCGTACGTTAAATCTTCAGCTATCTCGTCTGGTTCTAACTCAATAATGTGGTTCGGGTCTTTAACATATTTACGAAGCATAGATATGTGAAAAACATTATGAACACGAGACATGCTTGGAGGTAATGCGAGTCTATATGCCACATTTCCTATTCGCTCAAGAATCTCAAATGGACCAACAAATCTTGGATTGAGCTTTCCTCTCTTCCCAAATCTTGTAACTCCCTTCCATGGTGCAACACGTAACAATACATGATCCCCAATATTAAATTCCACGTCCTTCCGATGAAGATCCGCATAACTCTTTTGTCGATCCTGTGCCGTTTGTATATGTTGTCGAATCGTTTGGATCTTCTCTGTAGTAATTCGTACCAACTCTGGTCCCAACAATGTTGCTTCACCCACCTCGTCCCAGCATACTGGAGAACGACATTTTCTTCCATACAACGCCTCGAATGGAGCCACACCTATGCTCGCCTGATAACTGTTGTTGTAGGAGAATTCCACCAATGGTAGGTACTTATCCCAACTCCCTTTGAGATCTAAGACACAAAGTCTTAATAGATCTTCAAGAGTTTGAATAGTCCTATCTGATTGTCCGTCCGTTTGAGGATGGTATGCTGAACTGAATCGTAAATCCGTGCCCATAGCTTTCTGCAAGCTAACCCAAAATCGTGAAGTGAATCTTGGGTCACGATCCGAAACTATGGATACTGGCATGCCATGCAATCTCACAATCTCGTTCACATACATACTAGCAAGACGTTCAAGGGAATAAGTCTCACGTATCGGTAAGAAATGAGCGGACTTGGTTAATCTATCAACAATAACCCAAATCGCATCTATACCTTGAGAAACCTTGGGAAGACCCGTAACAAAATCCATAGTAATGTGTTCCCACTTCCATTTCGGAATCTCAAGTGGTTGCAATGGACCCTTTGGTACTTGATGCTCCGCTTTTACACGTTGACAAGTTAAACATCTCGAGATAAACTCCGCGATCTCTCTTTTCATATTGCTCCACCAAAATGTATGTCGAAGATCGTGATACATTTTGGTACTCCCAGGATGGATTGCAAATGGTGTGTTGTGTGCCTCCATCATTATTCTATGCTTCAAGTCAAAATCGTTAGGAACACAAAGTCTGGAGTTGACTCGAAGTATTCCTTCTTCATCGATTCTTGCTTCTGGAATAGCACCTTCTTGCACTTTCTTCTTCATACGCATCAGCTCCATGTCCGTAGCTTGAGCAGTTTTAACTTTATCGATTAAAGTCGGTTCTACTCGTATATTTGATATCATCATGTGGGTACTTGGAGCCTTCATCTCTATCTCCATCCTTTGCAAGTCATACAAAATGGGCCTTTGTGTTAACAACATTGCACTCGTACCCGCGTATGATCTTCTACTCAATGCGTCAGCTACTACGTTTGCTTTTCCAGGATGGTATTGGATGGTATGATCGTAATCTTTCAACAGCTCAAGCCAACGTCGTTGCCGCATGTTGAGTTCCTTTTGGGTGAAGAAATATTTGAGGCTTTTATGATCTGTATAGATCTCCACTTTCTCCCCATACAGGTAGTGTCTCCAGATCTTCAACAAAAAAAACGACTGCTGCCAACTCCAAATCATGAGTAGGATAATTCCTCTCATATTCTTTGAGTTGTCGCGAGGCATAGGCTATGACTTTTCCATGTTGCATGAGAACACATCCCAACCCTTTGCCTGAAGCATCGCTGTAGATAACAAATCCATCCGAACCAGATGGTATTGTCAGAACAGGTGCCGAAATGAGTCTCCTCTTGAGTTCTTGAAAACTCTTCTCACATTCCTCACTCCATACGAATTTTGTATCTTTCCGAGTCAGCTGAGTTAACGGAGTAGCGATTCGAGAAAATCCTTCCACAAATCTCCGATAATAACCAGCTAAGCCCAGAAAGCTACGTACTTCGGTTACCGACTTCGGTTGCTCCCAACTTTGTATGGCTTCAATCTTCGCCGGGTCGACAGATACTCCATGTTTTGACACCACGTGCCCAAGGAATGCTACTTCCTCAAGCCAGAACTCGCATTTCTTCAGTTTGGCATATAGCTTGTTTTCACGAAGCCTTTGCAATACCAGCTTCAAATGGTGCTCATGATCTTCACGGCTTTTGGAATAGATGAGGATGTCATCAATAAAGACGACAACGAACTGATCAAATATTCTTTGAATATACGATTCATCATATCCATGAAAGCAGCAGGAGCATTAGTCAATCCAAAAGACATTACTAAGAATTCATAATGCCCGTACCGAGTTCTGAAGGCAGTCTTTGGAATATCCTCAGTTTTAATCTTCAGCTGATGATATCCAGAACGAAGATCGATCTTTGAAAAGAATTGTGCTCCTTGCAACTGGTCAAACAGGTCATCAATACGAGGTAGCGGATACCTATTCTTGATAGTGACATGATTCAATTCTCGATAGTCGATACAAAGTCGCATACTCCCGTCTTTCTTCTTTACGAATAACACCGGAGCACCCCAAGGAGATGTACTAGGACGAATAAAACCGATGTCCAACAACTCCTGTAGTTGGACTTTTAACTCCTGAAGTTCAATAGGAGCCATTCGATATGGGGTTTTAGAAATGGGCTTTGTACCGGGTTCAAGGTCAATAAAGAATTCAACTTCACGTTTGGGGGTAGACCAAGAAGTTCTTCAGGAAATACATCGGGAAATTCTCTAACAATAGAAATATTATTCAAATCTGACTTGTCTTTGTTCAAATCCATAACATGGGCTAAGAAAGCTTGACATCCGTTTTTCAATAAACGAATAGCTTTGTGGCTTGATATGACAGTGACTGATTTTAGTGGTTTAGTAGTTTGAATTCGTATGATAGGTTGGTTAGGAATATGAAAACTAACAACCTTACGAAAACAATCAATTTTAGCATGATGAGTGGTTAACCAATCAATTCCTAAAATCACATCAAAAGCAAGTATCTTTAAAGAGATAAGATCAACAGGTAATGTGATAGTGCTAACTTGGATCATGCAAGATTTATAAACTGTAGATGTAACGAAGGTTTCACCCAACGGAGTTTCAACAGATAAGTTAAAGTCCAATTTCTCCGGAGTCAAGTTTAAACGTTGAGCACAAGCAGGAGAGATAAAAGAATGGGTAGAACCGGTATCTAGTAAAGTATGAACTTCGCAAGAATTCAAGATTAGCTTACCCGTGATCACCTCGTTCGGGTTTCTCACGTTTTGGCCAGTTACGACAAACGCTCTTCCAGGAACCGCTGATTTCGCCTTATCCGGGACAGCCCTTGGAATCACCACTCCTGCTGAACTTGGTTTCGCTATAGTACAATCTCGAGAGATGTGGCCTTCCTTCCCACCGTTGTAACACACCTTGGATTGTTGTGGACAGTTTGGGCTGATGTGTCCCTCTTTCCCGCATTTGTAACATCTAACTGGCGGTCGTTCTCCTCCCCTAAAATTTGTTGTTGGTGCTGGTGCTGCTGCTGATGTCTTCCCGTCATTGTTGAATCTCCTCTTTCTAAAATTTCCACTTGACTCACCTCTCCTATTATCATGGCCACGATGACCACCCGAGTGGTTACCGCCTTTGTTCGTATTTTTCCCTCCTCGTTGGTTATCATCGCTCTGATGATTGCTGTCACCAGTATGACCCTGGTGATGGTCCCTCGGTTGAGTATACTCATTATCTCTCTCTAATAATTGGGCCCTGTTGACAACGTCTGAATACAGAGAAAATTTATGAGAGATAAGGTATTGACGAATCTCAGGTTTTAAACCTCTCAGAAACATCCGTGTCATACGTTCCTCATTTTCTACCAAATGAGGTGCAAACCTGGATAACTCTGCAAACTTTGCCTCGTACTGGGACACCGTCATGTTGTTTTGTTCCAGTCTAATAAACTCAACCTCCTTCATATGACGAATACTTTCAGGAAAGTACTTGTCATTGAACAGTTTTTGAAATGTTTCCCAGGACATGTTGAGTGCGTCAGGCTGGGTACGCTTCACAGACTCCCACCAGTAGTCTGCCTCACCGCGGAACATAAATGTGGCGAATGGAACCTTCTGTTCCTCCGTGCATCCCAAGACATCAAATATCTTGGTAATTTGCTTGACCCACGTTTCCGCCATGATCGGATCCGGCTTTCCCTTAAATTCTGGTGGTCCCAATTCTTTGAACTGCTTGGCTGTGACAGACCGCGTGTTGTCATTATTTCCACCTGTATTTTGTACACGAGTCTCCCTCGTCTGATTTTGCATGAACTGCAAAAAGCTCCTAAACATTCCATCATTCACCGTTTGCTCGGTAACGTTGTTTACAGGAGAAATATTGCCTTCCTGTTGCACGTTCCCCTGGGTAGTGATCAAAGGTGTCTCCATGGTCTGATTTACTCCATTATTAACGTTCTCAGCTGCCATTCTTAAATACTGCCATAAAACAAGGGTTAATAGTCATGTCATATATTATCCCTATACTCTGACCGACCAAATAAACACCAAATAAATTTAGTCAGGTCATACTAGCGAAGGAATTCCCCGTCTCTCCCCTCCTAGTTCTTGTCTCACATCTCAGCCAGGGATCATACCCCTAAGCTCTGATACCAACTGTGACGCCCCCAAAATAGGTATACAACACCCATTCTGAGTCGCCAAATACATGGTACAGAAAACAAACTACAACTTCAATAATACAATTGTCGTGCAAAATACGACAACACATACTGTGAGTTTAAATACAAATATTGTCTTTTAGACAATATCCACACTCAAATAAGTCCTCGTTACAATTATTCAAACACTATTTTACAGAAATAGTGAGGACTGCTAAAACATCTTTCTAGAATCATCACTCCGTACCCCGACTAGCTCCTGCTATGTTCTCACCTCCTGAGAAGAAAAATGGAACAAAAAGGAAAAGGGTGAGCTCAACTAGCCCAGTAAAGAATATTATGACTAAGATAATATACAAACAAATTATCGTTAGTCTTCAACAGGGAAAAATCTGATAGAATATAATCGACAACAAGTTTTAGATCAACAACTGCAGCGGAAACAACAAACCATTAGAAGAGTCAAGTAGAGAAAGAATTCTACTATCTTCTAAGATTTAAAAGTCCATCATCAATATTTTATCCCTGTAACATCAATTAAACATTATCTTTATCCAAATATTCATCTTTGCACTACAGGCCAAAGATATTCATTTGTATCACCTGTCGTCATGTTCACCTCAACACCTGTTCATCTTTGCACTACAGGCCAAAGATATTCATCAAGTAATCATACATCTTTGCACTACAGGCCAAAGATATTCAGTAATATCATCATTTAGGACTGAGGATGATGAAAAATATCTTAAAGAAAACGAATCCAGTGAGACAGAAGGACAAATAGTAGGGATTCGTACAACAGTTTATCCAAGATCAATAATACTTCATAATAATCAATTGTGAAGCAGAATTCAAAAATAAAGATCAAAACATGGATACAATCAAAGATAGTAACCATAATAGACATCTTGGACAAAAAGGAAAAAAATTTATTTTTCGGTGAATAGTGCCGTATACGTGAATAGTAACCCCGACACAAAAAGTTCCAAATTTGATAAAAACTCATATCAATATTTCAGCATAATGATATTGAAGAAAATAATATCATTTAAGAAGAAAATAATATCCCTTACCTCAAGATATCAGTACTTCTGGTCGGAATACCGGTATAAGGCTGAAAGAAACTTGCTCTGATGAATAGAAACTCTCAAAGTATCTAAATACTCACAAAATACACTCAATAATCTAGAGAGAAAAAGAGAGAAAACTTGTTTCTGGTGTGATTTTCAATTCTAACTTAGCCCTCTATTTATAGGAAAATTTTGGTAGGTTTGACCTGCAACCTGATGGCTTTACCTGCTACTATTCCCACCCACCACATTTGAAATATAATTCAGCACATTTTTTCACCAACCACAAGTGGGGCCCACCAATTCTAGAATTTTCTATCAAAATGATAAACTCCGAAAATTCAACAATTTCTGAACCAGTCATCTTGTAAAATTCATAATAAATCATACGTTCATTTTTAACGGTTCAAAATTTGTGGGCATATACTCAACTTATTATGTATAACATATCCAAAAATTACCACGATCCAACGGTCGGATTAAAAATTATAACCCCCGTAAAATATCTCAAAAATCCTGATTTTAATACCTCCATTCCGACAAAAATATGGATAAAAACCTCAACATTAACTCCTTCATTTTTAACCAAAAAAAAAATATATCCCTCATTTATATCCACATAAAATAAATATTTCCTTATCATATGAATCAATAATTAATTATTCACAAATAATATTATAGAATCACATTTATGACAACCAGGCCGTTCCCAGGAAAGAGGGGGCTTTCCAATAAGGATTTCTCCTTACTGGCGCGCAATTAGATGACCAAACCTCTCCTTAGACAGAACTTTCTAGACATTGTCAATAATGTTATCTAACAATATTATTCAAATAATATGAATTATTGATCTGATAATGGGAAATACTGTGCAGTAACAATTATTGAAACAACAATAATATGAAATATCAATGCAGCAATTATTGAACCAATAAAATAAAATATTGAACAGTAATCACTGTAACAATTATTGAGTAGTGCCTTCTTACGTACGAATCAATAATTCAACTATACTGTGCAATCCATGTGCTACTGTGCAACCACGCGTTATTACTGTATTTTTTAACCACCGGGTATTTCAACAGTGTTAACGGTAACAACTACGCCGTTATTAATAAACAACTTATACTTGTCATTTTCTTCATCCAATCGCTTTCCGTTATGGGGCCCACACAAGGCTGCGCCGTCGTACGAATATTCCCCGACAGCAAGAATATTCCACGACCAAACGAATATTCCCCGACAAAATGAATATTTTATAACCACTTGCTTATTTTGTAAAATTTGCACATTTCACCCATAACCAAAGTATTATATCAAATTAACCCCTTATTATTCACAATAATATTTAGAGAAAATTTGATTTTATTCATTAATAAGTTGGGGTCTTACATATAATAATAGCTACCACTTAAGCATAGGCATGCCGCCTTATGAAGCATTACACGGCAGAAAGTGCAGAACTCCACTGTGCTGGGATGAAGTCAGTGAACGTCAACTGTTAGGTCCCGAACTAGTACAGCAGACCGCTAAAGTTATAAAACTCATCAGAGCAAGATTGGTAGCTGCTAAAGATCGATAGAAGAAGTATGCTGATCAACACAGGCAGAATCGCGAATTTGAAGCAGGAAATTTCGTGTTCCTGAAAGTTTCTCCTTAGAAGGGGAAAATTCATTTTGGCAAGAAAGGAAAGCTCAGCCTAAGATTTATTGGCCCGCTCGAGATACTACGAAGAGTGGGAAAAGTAGCTTACGAGGTAGCTTTACCTCCAGAATTAGAACATGTGCATAACGTTTTTCATGTGTCGGTGTTACGACCATATAAACCCGATTACAAGCATGTGATCGAGTATAAACCGTTGCAGTTCAGTAAAGATTTGTCTTATAAAGAGGTTCCTATCCAGATAGTCGACAGAAAAAAAATAAGTGCTCAGGAATAAAGTGATACCTTCTGTGAAGGTGATATGGAGGAACCACAACGTCGAAGAGGCTACGTGGAAACTCGAATCTGAAATAATGAAGAATTACCCTGAGTTATTTGTTTAGTCTGTGTCTTCGATTCTGGGGACAAAATCTTTGTAAGGAGGGAAGAATGTGATGATTTGATTGTTTGAATTGTGATTCTGGGGACAGAATCCTTGTAAGGAGGGAAGGATGTAACAATCCGAAATTTTAAATTATAATATTAAACATTTATTGAATTATATAAATATTTATTTGATGTGTTTATTGTTGAAATTAATTATTGAATATATATTTTGTTGATGCGATGGTTGTTAGTAAATAATTATGAATTTAAATTTATTAGATAATATTCTAAATTAAATTAATTTATAATTTAGAGAGTTGTAATATAACAAGACATGTTATATTGTTGCTTTAATTTAATAATTTAAAGTGGTATATTAAATTATTAAATAAAATTATAATGAAATTATAATTTTGTGATAATTGTTTAAGTGGAATTTTTATAATTAATTTATTTGATTAATGTGGATATGAAAATCCAATTAAATAATGAGTGATTATAAATTATAAACTAAATTGATTATTAAAATAATTTAAAGGAGTTTAAATTAGTTTTGCCAAACAAAGCCTTATGGCTTTTGGATTTTTAAATTTTGAATTATAATAATATAAATAAAATAAATTAAAATAATAAATAAAATATAATTATTATATATACCTTTATTTTGTAACTGATACAACAATAAGTGTTCGTATTATTATTATATCAGTTTTCTTTTAAGCATTAGTTAGTCTATATTGGCTATACTGAGAGTTCAGAGAGAACTAGATAAGCTTGACAGAGAACTTGAGAGATTGAGAGAAAATCTAAGCAACTTCAGTGTTTAACAAAGAGGATTTCCAAGCTATTTGAAGGTATTTATTAACACCTTGATACTATATATGTGACGCACCCAAATTCGGGTCTCTTCGAACCTCGGATCTGGTACGCCACGATACTACTATCGTCAAACTATTTATATTTTTCATTCATAACTTAATGAATTAAACTTTACTTATTACAATTTAGAATATAAATTCATTCCATTTTCAGGATCTGCACAATGACCCCAAACTTTCACAACTTTCTAATCCTGGTCATTTACTATTCCTGCATTACATCACATTCGATATTATAAAAACGCGGAATAATTTAAACTTTTTCAATCTCTTGAATAAAATCTTTTATTGATTTCATAACTTTAAACCAATTACAATTCTTGAATCAACTATATAATATGGTTCAGTCTATTGGAATTACTGTATAAGATTTTACATCTTGATTCGATATCCTCTATGTATTAACTAATACATCCTTAACATTTTTATTACCAGAGTTAAGAAACTCCTGAATTCTCATTCTTTAGACACTTCAAGATTCTTCTTTGAATCTTCACTTATACATTTTAATCTTTATCTTTCTCTCTCTCTCTCTCTCAGGTTATAGCTTAAGGTACACTTACCTAAAGTTTATAACCTACAGCTTTGATACCAACCTGTGACGCCCCCAAATCTGGGTCCCTTCGAACCTCGGATCCGGTCCGCCACGATACTACTATCGTCAAACTATTTATATTTTTCATTCATAACTTAATGAATAAAACTTTCCTTATTACAATTTAGAATATAAATTCATTCCATTTTCAGGATCTGCACAATGACCCCAAACTTTCACAAGTTTTTAATCCTGATCATTCACTATTCCTGCATTACATCACATTCGATATTATAAAAACGCGAAATAATTTAAACTTTTTCAATCTCTTGAATAAAATCTTTTATTGATTTCATAACTTTGAACCGATTACAATTCTTGAATCAACTATATAATATGGTTCAGTCTATTGAAATTACTGTATAAGATTTTACATCTTGATTTGATATCCTCTATGTATTAACTAATACATCTTTACAATATAACAAGTATTAAACATCGTAAGTATATATCAACAACACTCCTAGAACCTAAACATGGTTCAAGTAATAATCTAAATAGTATCCTTCGTTGCGAAACTATCTACTTTGTCAACCAAGAAGCACGAAATCTTTACCATGAGTCCTTAACCTGCAAAAGTGGTTATTTGCAAAGGTGAGCTCGACAGCCCAGCAATTCTAACAGTTTTCATGTAGCACATAGCATATAATTGCATATCCAGTTCATGCATTCATAATCAATTAATATTAACTACGCATGTTACTTCACACACAACATGCATAGAAATTTACTTCACAAGCATATCATTAAAGATCAACTTTCAAATTTCATACATAGCTCATATGCATTTCATATATATACATCAACATTCTAATAGCATAATATAGCTCAACTAACAGTTATAGAGTTCATATATCAAATAGGAACTGAAAGACTTGCTTGATTCGTAGTTTATCAACTACGACTTAACTGCTTAAAGCTTATCTGCACTGCTTGTATTCCTACACAGTTATATAATTATGGATTCATATCCATTAGTCATACATTTCATACGTTCTTAATATAACAATAAATATTAAATCGTTTCCTAACTAGGTTTGTAAAACCTTCATTTCACTTTCTCATCATACTCTTAGAATAGCTAGATATATATAATTATACCTTAACCATCCATACTTGACATCAAATAGGTTGTGGTCTATTTTCTATAATGACCCCAAAATCCATACAATTTAAATCTCGACTTCGGTCATTAACCATACATTCAACCTCTATTTTTACATCATTATTTGATATTAAAATCACTAAAATTACGAAACATTTAAAACTTTTATACATTTCCTTCTTTATCGCCCTAAATCGCAACATTTACATTACATCACTTCAATTTAAATTTATATCATGAATCGTTACAACAAAATGACTATACAAAGTCTTACATTATAACTAAAAATATGTATACACTGGATAGCTCAACTTACAATTCAACAACATGTTACGTTCAAAATATGAAATACATTTCTCATAAATCATAAGTAATCTTCGTGAATATAGATCTCTATAACTCACTTAGCACATATCTTTACCTTAAAATCTTGACCTGCAAAAGTGGTTATTTGCAAGAGTAAGCTCGACAACCCAGCAAAGCCTAACAGTTTTCATGCATCACATAGCACATAATAACATGCTCGATATACATCTCATTAAAGTAACATGGCATACATGTTTTTAATTCATATAGCAAATATAAAGATTGAGTTCCTTACTCAATCATCATTACTTAGCCAAAATAATGCAGTCATATACCGACTTTAACATTTCATGATTTCAACATGTATAACATATCATACAATTTAAAATAATTCATCAAGTCCACGTAACAAATAAGAACCGAAAGACTTGCCTTGATCGTTGTTTACCAATAACAGTTTAACAGCTTACAGCTATCTGCACTTCACTTGCCCTTCGCTTACTTGACCACCACTTGTTAAAACTCAGAACTTTCTCTCCAACCCTTGACAGTCTCTCTCCAAACTCTCATGTCTCTAAGTTTTTTTTTTGACAAACTTCTTCTCTTTTCTTACTTAGGCTTTAGCCAAATAGAATGTACGTAAAATAAAAGTACAAACAACGTACGATTTTTAAAACGTCTAAACCGACGCATACTTAATATACTAATAAATTATCAGTTACCAAAATAATATATATATTATATTTATATTTTGTTTAATTTAATTTATATTATTAATAAATCAAATTTAAAAATCCAAAAGCCATAGGGCTTTGTTTGGCAAAATACTTTAAAATTAAAGACTTAATATATTTAAGCTTTGTTTGGTAAAACTAAATTAAAATCACTTTAATTTATTTTAATAACCACTTAAAATATAGTTATTTGTCACACTTCTAATTAATTAAGTTTTCATACTTAATTTAATTAATTCTAATAACAATTCATTGCATAATATAATAATTTATTTAATCATTATAAACTCTCTAACTTAATTATTAAATTAAATTAGAACATTATTCCATCATTATTAATTTCCTTAACTCATTAATTATTTATTAAACAAATAAATAATCAAATCACATCAAATCAATTAAACAAATACTTATTCAATGATAAACACATCCATTAAATATTTATATAATTCAATAAATATTTAAATATTATAATTAAAAATCTGGATTGTTACATCATTCCCTCCTTACAAGGATTCTGTCATTAGAATCACAACTCAAACCACTCATTCGTTACAATCTTCCCTACTTACAAAGATTCTGTCCCCAGAATCGAAGACATAAATTAAACAAATAACTCAGAGTAATCTTTCATCATTTTATCTAAATACAGGTTTTATATTTTCTACTACATTCATTACTTTCACCAAATTTTAGGTTTCATTTCATAACCTTCACTTGAACTCAATTATATTTTGAGTATTATATATCTTTTAACCCATTCATTTCTTTTTCTAAGGATCGTTATCATCAACACTCGGGATATTACAATCACCCTTTCTTCTAAGAATTTCGTCCTCGAAATTTTATCTATTAATCTTTATTCATTCAATCTATCAAAGTAGATTTTACGTCACTACTTCATTCATTCATTGGTTTCTATAACCACTTTCTTTCCACAAAGATCATTCTACATTTATTAACTTTTCTATTAAAAGTTTCACATTATTCTTTGATAACTCATATCCTTCTCACTTCAAAATCTCTTTTCTCACTTATTCAACATATTCATCATTCTGTGTTGCATTCTACGACTTACTTCTTTCTAAGGAAAACTTTCCTTTTTCACTTCCATCTTGCAGAATAACAAGAATCTTCCACAATTGTTCAATAACTGGGAAATAGTATGAATAACTCAGGAATTTAAAAGATTCCAAATTATGCTGAGGATCACAAGACCGTGAACTCTATTCTCTAGGTTTAATAGTGCTTCACCCCCCCCCCCCCATTCTTTACACTTTAAACCCTCTTTGGCAGAATGTTTATCAATCACAAAGACTGAAAATACTCTCCACTCGTACACTAGGTGGCCATCCTATTGTACCACTACGTTGGGCCGCAACGTAGTTGTAAGACCCCAACTTTTATAAATAAAGATGAATTTTCTATAAATATCATTTTTGAATATTATGGAGTTAATTTGATATAATGTTATAGTTGTGGGTAATATTTATAAATTTTGCAAAGTACGCAAGTTGTTATATAATATTCGATTGGTCGGGGAATATTCGTTTTAACAGGGAATATTCGTACAACGACACAATCATTGGTGGACCCCACAACGGAATTATTGTCGGATTGAGAAAACGACAAAAATATTTTATTAAAAATAACGGCGGAAATTTTACCATTGTTACTGTTGAACTACTCGGTAGTAAAAGTACAGTAATACGTGTGGTTGCATAGTAGCACACGGTATTGATTATTAATGCTTATGTGAGAAGTCACTCAGTTTGATTCAATTATTGTCAGTTAATAATATGAATTATTTAGCGATAATGACGTTTTGTTTTATTCGTATTATTAACGTAATAAAACAGAAACATCTTTTTATATAAAACAGAATACTTTATTAAAGTTATTCTATAAATAGAATATATTATATTTTATTTAAAAGATTTTTCTTTAAATATGGACCGTCAGATTAAAGTAATCAATCTGGACCGTTCATGGATTAGTTACTATGCATTCTATTTTTCTATAAATAGCAGCTCATTCCTTCATTATTTCTTACGAATTCACTGAACTCTAGAGAGAGAAACTATAGAGAGAAACTATAGAGAGAGAGAAGAAGAGTATTCTGCTACTTAACTACTTCCTTATTTCAGCTCTTCTTTAAAACGGTAAGGGGTGTTATTCTTTCTTATTCATGAAGAGAACTGTTGTTATTCCATTTCTTATTATTCTGTTGGAATAACCTGTATACGCGGTCTACCCTATACTTGGTGACATTCTTCTATTATTCTGTTGGAACATCCTGTCTGTGTGTTTTACACCGGACCTGGTTCCGTTTTTATTATTATTCTGTTGGAACATCCTGTCTGTGTGTTTTACACCGGACCTGGTTCGTCTTTATTATTATTCTGTTGAAACATCCTGTCTGTGTGTTTTACACCGGACCTGGTTCCATTATTTATTATTCTGTCGGAATATCCTGTCTGTGCGTTTACGCCGGACCTGGTTCCATTATTTATTATTCTGTTGGAATAACCTGTCTGTGCGGTCTATCGCATGCATGGTGATTTCTTTTGTTATTCCATTCTTTATTATACTCAGTTGGTTAAGTTTTGACTTCTATACTCCATGAAATTTGTGGAATATCCTTGATAATTGCGTTTCATCCAGTATCTTTTCATGAAAATATTCTTCTAAGCATTCTTGAATTTTACTCCACAAAGCAGTATCATGTTGACAATTTGGACGTTGTTAATTCTTGGATAAATTAATTCTTGAACTTGTTTTATTGAATTCTTATATCATTGTCATCATCCTCATGTTTATAAAATGTTGAAAGTCATCTGTGGCCTGTAGTGCATAGATGGACTTGGTATGATTATGACCAGGGATTATTCGGTATAATCATGACCGTAATGTTACAAATGATGTGGTAAAAGTCCTCATTGGCCCGTAGTGCATTGATGGACAGTTGTTGGCATGATCATGACCATTAATGAATACACGAATATCCTTGGCCGTAGTGCAGGGGTGATTCGATGATGTGGATTATTTTATTAAGCTGAGTCTCAGCGATCACAGTGTTGAAAAACTTTTTAAATCATAAAAGATAGTAGAGTTTATTTTCTACTTGACTCTTTTAATGGATTGCTTGTTCCGCTGCAGTTAAACTTGATGTCTATTATATTTTATCAGTTTAACATTGTTGAAGGCTAATGATAATTTATTCTGCATTATCTTAGTCATAATATTTCTTACTGGGCTAGTTGAGCTCACCCTTTCTTTCACTGTTCTCTTCAGGAAATGAGAACGTAGCTGGGGCAAGTCGGGAACGGAGTGATGGTTCGAATGATAGTATTAGTTAGTAGTCCTCACTATTCTATGTAATAGTGTGTTAATAAATGTAATGAGGACTCCTTTTGAGTATGAATACTCTCTAAAAGATAATATTTGTATTCAAACTCGCAGTTTATGTTTTGTCGTATTGTACACGACAGTTGTATTTGTATTCTGTACTTTATATCTGACGACCCAAGATGGGTGATGTATACCTAATTTTGGGGGCGTCACAGTTGGTATCAGAGCTTAGGGATATGATCCCTGGCTAAGATGTGAGAATAGAACTAGGAGGGGAGAGACGGGGAATTCCTTCGCTAGTATGACCTACCTAAGTTTATTTGCATGGTATTTAATTGGTCGGTCATAATATAAGGATAATATATGACATATCAATTAACTTTTATTTTGTGGCAGTATCTGAAAATGGCATCTGAGAATGTTGAGAATAGCAATGGAGCACAGGCGACTATTGATTCACCACATATCAATAATCAGGATAATGTTCATCAGGAAGGTGACAATCCTCATGCAAACAACAACACTGACCAGATGATGAATGATGGAATGTTCAGAGGTTTTATGCAATTCATGCAACAACAGGTGAAAGCGGCTCCTGTCCACAACGTAGGTGGAAATACTGGAAACTCTCAGGCGGTCACCGCTAAACAGTTTAAGGAGCTGGGACCACCGGAGTTTAAGGGAGAACCCAAACCACTTGTAGCTGAAACATGGATAAAGCAGATCACCAAGATATTTGATGTCTTGGGTTGCTCCGAGGAGCAAAAGGTTCCCTTTGCCGCCTTTATGTTGCGAGGAGAGGCAGATTACTGGTGGGAATCGATAAAGCGTACTCAACCTGCCGCACTGAAGATGTCTTGGGAGAAGTTCCAAGAGCTGTTTAACGACAAATACTTTCCCGAGAGTATTCGTCACATGAAGGAGGTGGAGTTCATCAAATTGGAGCAGAATAATATGACCGTGTCGCAGTACGAGGCAAAATTTGCGGAGTTATCCCGGTTTGCGTCCCACCTGGTGGATAATGAAGAAAGAATGACGCGGATGTTTTTAAGAGGTTTGAAGCCGGAGATACGTCAACATCTTATTTCTCATAAACTGTGTTTGTATTCAGATGTTGTAAATAGGGCTCAGTTGGTGGAGCGCGATAACGAGACAACGCAACCAAAAGAGAGCAGCCGGCAAAATGATAATACCAGTGAAAGCAGTCATCGAAGCGGTGACAACAAGCGTGGAGGGAATCAACAGGCCAGAAATGGTAACCACTTCGGTGGTAATCAGGGCCAAAACAATAAGAATGGGCATTTCAAGAAGAGGAGATTCAACAATGATGGAAAGACGTCAGCACCAGCACCTGTCGTTAAGGAAGGAGAACGACCACCTATCATATGTTTCAAATGCGGAGGGGAGGGGCACATCAGTCCAAACTGCGCGATGCCGTCCAAAGCATGTTATAATTGTGGAAGAGAAGGTCATTTAGCCCGATTTTGTCGTTTACCGAAGACAAATTCAGCTAGGATGGAGGCACCAAAGGCCGTCCCAGAAAAGTCAAAACCGGTTGTGCAAGGGAGAGCGTTTGTTGTGAACTCCCAAAGAGCAAGGAACCCGAATGAGGTCATCACGGGTAAGCTTATCATAAACTCTAACGAAGTCTATACTTTATTTGATACCGGTTCTACCCATTCTTTTATTTCTCCTACTTGCGCTCATCGATTAAATTTGATTCCGGAGAAATTAGACTTTGACTTAGCAGTTGAAACTCCATTGGGAGAAACCTTCATTACATCCACGGTTTATAAGTCTTGTTTGGTTCAAGTTGGTACCCACACATTACCTGTCGATCTTATTTCATTAAAAATACTTGCATTTGACGTGATTCTAGGGATTGATTGGTTAACTACTCATCATGCAAAAATTGATTGTTTTCGTAAGGTTGTTAGCTTTCATATTCCTAATCGACCTATTATGCGAATTCAAGCAACCAAACCATTAAAATCAATCGCTGTCATCTCAAGCCATAAAGCTATTCGTTTATTGAAAAACGGATGTCAAGCTTTCTTAGCTCATGTCACAGATCTAAACAAAAATACGTCAGCTTTGAATGATATTTCTGTTGTTAATAAATTTCCTGACGTATTTCCCGAAGAACTTCCTGGCCTACCCCCAGAGCGTGAAATTGAATTTTGTATCGACCTTGAACCCGGTACAAAACCCATTTCCAAAGCCCCATATCGAATGGCTCCTATTGAACTTCAGGAGTTAAAGACCCAACTGCAGGAATTGTTAGACATTGGTTTTATTCGTCCTAGTACTTCTCCTTGGGGTGCTCCTGTTCTGTTCGTGAAGAAGAAAGATGGGAGTATGCGACTTTGTATTGATTATCGGGAGTTGAATCATGTCACCATCAAAAATAGGTACCCATTGCCACGTATTGATGACCTGTTTGACCAGTTGCAAGGAGCACAATTCTTTTCAAAGATCGATCTTCGTTCTGGATATCATCAGCTGAAGGTTAGAACTGAGGATATTCCAAAGACTGCCTTCAGAACTCGGTATGGGCATTATGAATTCTTAGTTATGTCTTTTGGATTGACTAATGCTCCTGCTGCCTTCATGGATATGATGAACATGGTATTCAAGGAATATTTGGATCACTTTGTGGTCGTCTTTATCGATGACATCCTTGTTTATTCCAAAAGCCGTGAAGATCATGAGCAACACTTGAGGTTGGTACTCCAAAAGCTTCGTGAATACAAACTTTATGCCAAGTTGAAGAAATGCGAGTTCTGGCTGGAAGAGGTAGCATTCCTTGGGCACGTAGTATCAAGTCGTGGAATATCGGTTGACCCGGCAAAGATTGAAGCTATTCAAAGCTGGGAGCAACCTAAATCAGTGACCGAGGTACGTAGCTTTCTTGGTTTAGCTGGTTATTATCGGAGATTCGTGGAAGGATTTTCTCGAATCGCTACTCCATTAACTCAGCTGACTCGGAAAGATACAAAGTTTGGTTGGAGCGAAGAATGTGAGCAGAGTTTTCAAGAACTCAAGAGGAGACTCATTTCAGCACCTGTTCTAACAATACCATCTGGCTCGGAGGGATTTGTCATCTACAGTGATGCTTCGAGCAAAGGGTTGGGATGCGTTCTCATGCAACATGGAAAAGTCATAGCCTATGCATCAAGACAACTCAAGGAATATGAGAGGAATTATCCTACTCATGATCTAGAGTTGGCAGCTGTTGTCTTTGCACTTAAAATTTGGAGGCATTACTTGTATGGGGAGAAAGTGGAGATCTTTACGGATCATAAAAGCCTCAAATATTTCTTCACTCAAAAGGAACTCAACATGCGACAACGACGTTGGCTTGAACTGTTGAAAGATTATGATCATACCATTCAATACCATCCTGGAAAAGCGAACGTGGTAGCTGACGCATTGAGTAGAAGATCATATGCAAGTACGAGTGCAATATTGTCAACACAAAGCCCATTTTGTGTGACTTGCAAAGGATGGAGATAGAGTTAAAGACTCCAGGGACCCATGTGATGATGGCGAATATACGAGTAGAACCGACTTTAATCGATAAAGTTAAAGCTGCTCAAGCTACAGACCTGGAGCTGATGCGTATGAGAAAGAAAGTGCAAGAAGGTTCTATGCCGGAAGCAAGAATCGATGAAGAAGGAATACTTCGAGTCAACTCCAGACTTTGTGTTCCTAACAACCCTGATTTAAAGTATGAAATCATGATGGAGGCGCACAACACACCGTTTGCAATCCATCCTGGAAGTACCAAAATGTATCATGATCTTCGTCATACATTTTGGTGGAGCAATATGAAGAGAGAGATAGCGTTGTTTATCTCAAGGTGTCTAACTTGTCAACGAGTCAAAGCGGAGCATCAAGTACCAAAAGGTCCATTGCAACCACTTGAAATTCCAGAATGGAAGTGGGAGCACATTACCATGGATTTCGTTACCGGTCTTCCTAAGGTTTCTCAAGGTATAGATGCGATTTGGGTCATTGTTGATAGATTGACCAAGTCTGCTCATTTCTTACCGATACGAGAAACTTATACACTTGAACGTCTTGCTCGTATGTACATAAACGAGATTGTAAGACTGCATGGTATGCCAGTATCCATAGTTTCTGACCGAGACCCAAGATTCACTTCACGATTTTGGGTTAGTTTACAAAAAGCTATGGGCACGGAGTTACGATTTAGTTCAGCATATCATCCTCAGACGGACGGACAATCAGAGAGGACTATTCAAACTCTTGAAGATCTATTAAGACTCTGTGTCTTTGACTTCAAGGGAAGTTGGGACAAGTTCTTACCATTGGTGGAGTTTTCCTACAACAACAGTTATCAAGCAAGTATTGGCATGGCTCCATTCGAAGCATTGTATGGAAAAAAATGTCGTTCTCCAGTATGCTGGGATGAGGTGGGTGAAGCAACGTTGTTGGGACCGGAGTTGGTACGTATGACTACAGAAAAGATTCAAACGATCCGACAACGTATAAAAACCTCACAAGATCGACAAAAGAGTTATGCTGATCTTCATCGAAAGGACGTGGAATTTGATGTAGGAGATCATGTGTTCTTACGTGTTGCTCCATGGAAAGGAGTTACGAGATTTGGAAAGAGAGGAAAGCTCAATCCTCGATTCATCGGTCCATTTTTAATCCTCGATCGAGTAGGAACTGTGGCTTATAGACTCGCTTTACCGCCAAGTATGTCTCGTGTTCATAACGTTTTTCACATATCCATGTTACGCAAATATGTGGAAGACCCGAACCACATTATTGAGTTAGAACCGGACGAAATAGCGGAGGATTTGACGTATGAAGAAGTTCCTGTTCAAATCTTGGATAAGAAGGAACATATTCTACGCTCCAAGGTTATACCTCAAGTCAAAGTTTTGTGGAGAAACCACGATGTTGAGGAAATGACTTGGGAGTTAGAATCTGAAATGAAATCAAGGTATCCTTACCTCTTCGACATACCAGGTACGTACCCTAATTTCGAGGGCGAAATTTCATAAGAAGGGGAGGTTGTAAGACCCCAACTTTTATAAATAAAGATGAATTTTCTATAAATATCATTTTTGAATATTATGGAGTTAATTTGATATAATGTTATAGTTGTGGGTAATATTTATAAATTTTGCAAAGTACGCAAGTTGTTATATAATATTCGATTGGTCGGGGAATATTCGTTTTAACAGGGAATATTCGTACAACGACACAATCATTGGTGGACCCCACAACGGAATTATTGTCGGATTGAGAAAACGACAAAAATATTTTATTAAAAATAACGGCGGAAATTTTACCATTGTTACTGTTGAACTACTCGGTAGTAAAAGTACAGTAATACGTGTGGTTGCATAGTAGCACACGGTATTGATTATTAATGCTTATGTGAGAAGTCACTCAGTTTGATTCAATTATTGTCAGTTAATAATATGAATTATTTAGCGATAATGACGTTTTGTTTTATTCGTATTATTAACGTAATAAAACAGAAACATCTTTTTATATAAAACAAAATACTTTATTAAAGTTATTCTATAAATAGAATATATTATATTTTATTTAAAAGATTTTTCTTTAAATATGGACCGTCAGATTAAAGTAATCAATCTGGACCGTTCATGGATTAGTTACTATGCATTCTATTTTTCTATAAATAGCAGCTCATTCCTTCATTATTTCTTACGAATTCACTGAACTCTAGAGAGAGAAACTATAGAGAGAAACTATAGAGAGAGAGAAGAAGAGTATTCTGCTACTTAACTACTTCCTTATTTCAGCTCTTCTTTAAAACGGTAAGGGGTGTTATTCTTTCTTATTCATGAAGAGAACTGTTGTTATTCCATTTCTTATTATTCTGTTGGAATAACCTGTATACGCGGTCTACCCTATACTTGGTGACATTCTTCTATTATTCTGTTGGAACATCCTGTCTGTGTGTTTTACACCGGACCTGGTTCCGTTTTTATTATTATTCTGTTGGAACATCCTGTCTGTGTGTTTTACACCGGACCTGGTTCCGTCTTTATTATTATTCTGTTGGAACATCCTGTCTGTGTTTTTTACACCGGACCTGGTTCCATTATTTATTATTCTGTCGGAATATCCTGTCTGTGCGTTTACGCCGGACCTGGTTCCATTATTTATTATTCTGTTGGAATAACCTGTCTGTGCGGTCTATCGCATGCATGGTGATTTCTTTTGTTATTCCATTCTTTATTATACTCAGTTGGTTAAGTTTTGACTTCTATACTCCATGAAATTTGTGGAATATCCTTGATAATTGCGTTTCATCCAGTATCTTTTCATGAAAATATTCTTCTAAGTATTCTTGAATTTTACTCCACAATGCAGTATCATGTTGACAATTTGGACGTTGTTAATTCTTGATAAATTAATTCTTGAACTTGTTTTATTGAATTCTTATATCATTGTCATCATCCTCATGTTTATAAAATGTTGAAAGTCATCTGTGGCCTGTAGTGCATAGATGGACTTGGTATGATTATGACCAGGGATTATTCGGTATAATCATGACCGTAATGTTACAAATGATGTGGTAAAAGTCCTCATTGGCCCGTAGTGCATTGATGGACAGTTGTTGGCATGATCATGACCATTAATGAATACACGAATATCCTTGGCCGTAGTGCAGGGGTGATTCGATGATGTAGATTATTTTATTAAGCTGAGTCTCAGCGATCACAGTGTTGAAAAACTTTTTAAATCATAAAAGATAGTAGAGTTTATTTTCTACTTGACTCTTTTAATGGATTGCTTGTTCCGCTGCAGTTAAACTTGATGTCTATTATATTTTATCAGTTTAACATTGTTGAAGGCTAATGATAATTTATTCTGCATTATCTTAGTCATAATATTTCTTACTGGGCTAGTTGAGCTCACCCTTTCTTTCACTGTTCTCTTCAGAAAATGAGAACGTAGCTGGGGCAAGTCGGGGAACAGAGTGATGGTTCGAATGATAGTATTAGTTAGTAGTCCTCACTATTCTATGTAATAGTGTGTTAATAAATGTAATGAGGACTCCTTTTGAGTATGAATACTCTCTAGAAGATAATATTTGTATTCAAACTCGCAGTTTATGTTTTGTCGTATTGTACACGACAGTTGTATTAGTAAGTTGTATTTGTATTCTGTACTTTGTATCTGACGACCCAAGATGGGTGATGTATACCTAATTTTGGGGGCGTCACAGTAGTGTTTTGTAACGACTATATGCGTTATGCTTAGTACTTAGGGTGTTAAGCCCTTCGTACTATGTATTATACAAAACCATTTCAGCGCAAAGTGTAAACTAAGCGCAACCTCTTATAAAAGAGTTGTTCATCTCAAAATTTAGAGTGCAAGCATTCAACTGAGGGTCTAATGACCATGAACCATGTTCACAGTTATAAGTAATCTTTCAACTTTAACTTTAATAGTCATACGACTATAAGGACTCCAAGGTACTTAGGGGATCAATCCTTCGTACATGTATTGTGTACAAACATTTCAGCACAAAGTATAAAACTAAGTGCAACCCCTAATAATAGGGTTGTTCATCTCAGCTTTTCAACGTCTGAATCCGCACCAAAACAATTTGGTTTGGCATAACTTCTCAAGAAACTCTTGAATTTCATGCATATTTTTCAATATTTGTCTAGCTGAATCAAATAGCATAGACCTCTACAACAATTTGGACATCAACCGAAATATACATATATACATACATACATATGTATTCTCATATCTTAAAGAAATCTCAAAAATCTTTTTATGTCGTCATGATACCGCACTGTATTTACAGTCCGTTGATGATTTCGTCATTTGGTGATTTTATCATACTACATCATACCATAGTGGGTTGACGATCCTTGGATCACATCCAACACTAGGTAATACTGCATTGATGACTCCATCGTTTTTATCATCTTTACACCAGGTTACATGATGCATTAATGTTATAAAATACATTTTGATATATTGGAAATCATTTTTGTCTAGCCGAAGCAATTAGCATAGACATACGAATAACAGTATTGTTGTTAAAACTAATTGGTTCCATCATTTGATCCAATGTTTTTCAAGAAAATAAAAGTGTAAACATCAGCACGAAGTCAGTAAATTTCGAAAGTCTAGCATAGCTAGTAGATTTAGAATACATATGCTTCCACCATCAACTCCACTTTCTATAATGATCCATTGCTTAATAGGTCTATCTATTCCTATCATCCTTAATACTCCATTCACACTTATCTATACCCAGTTTGTCAAACTTACCACACGTTATGAGTTCAGGAACTTGCCACAATCATATGAGTTTAAGAACTTATCCTAGTCAGACCATAGGCGTCCATTTGCTGAGGGGTTCAAAAACATACCATATAATTATGAGTCACGAACCTACCATAAGTATGAGTTTTAAGAACTCGCACTTAACCTTATAATATTCTATAACTATACTCTACCTATTTGTTATACACATGAGAAAAGAATCACTTTCTCAACAGGCATATAGCAAATAGCGCGACACAAACATTTCAATGATTATCAATGGGATAAATTGAGTGCAAGCATAAAACCCTCGCCCATACAAAGGTTTGTACAACTCAGCCATCACATGAGTCCTCAATTGAAAACCCACCTAACTCTATCTTGCGTATAACTTACTCTTTGATCGATACGAATTCCTCATATCACATTATCCATAACTCCTCATGAGTTTATCTCGTACTATCATAATACATTATCTTCATAGCATCAAGCTATAACTATTCAAACATTACAAACCATCTTTCTGATCACGTCGTGATCTTATTCTATAATCATCTCTCTTAAAATTCTTTTCTTAACTCGTGATCGTTTTCCTAACTCTATATTGGAGTTAGGCAACTCCTATTTCTTATCTTTATATCTCTTCAGGATTCTCCTTTGAATCTTCTTGTTTATATAACAATTCTTCCTTTAAAAATTCCTAACTTCATTTGCATTGCTTAATATTTCATTCAAGTTCTAAACTCTCATCGTACATGTCCATTTTCTACACTTGGTACACATCGAGTCTCTAACAGTTTCAATATGGTACGCTTAGTGGTTTCCCACAAACAACCAACAAACTAGGTTTCGAGTTACTAGTTCGTATATACCTCCGCTCTATGAAGGAATCGTTTAGCCCAGTACCATACATCAACTACTAAAGAGTACAATTGCACCATATTTAAATATAACTCTCTATTCTTAACTTATTTATCACTCTCTTTTTATAGACATTGTCTATTTATTAACACATTACATCCTTATTATTGGAGTTGGGCAACCCCATATTCATATTCCTTATAACTCTGCGAGATTCTTCTTTGAATCCTTTCACGCAAGTTTTAATCCCTTATTGTTCAAACTCTATTTGAGTTTATTCGTTCATTATCTTCACCTCTCTTCTCTAAGGTTATAGCCTACGGTACTCCTACCTAAGGTTTATAACCTGCGGCTTTGATACCAACTGTAACGACCCCAAAATCCATATAATTTAAATCTCGACTTCGGTCATTAACCATACATTCAACCTCTATTTTTACATTATTATTCGATATTAAAATCACTAAAATTGCGAAATATTTAAAACTTTTATACATTTCCTTCTTTATCGCCCTAAATCGCAACCTTTACATTACATCACTTCGATTCAATTTTATATCATGAATCGTTACAACAAAATGACTATACAAAGTCTTACATCATAACTAAATATCCGTATACATTGGATAGCTCAACTTACAATTCAACAACATGTTACGTTCAAAATATAAAATACATTTCTCATAAATCATAAGTAATCTTCGTGAATATAGATCTCTATAGCTCACTTAGCACATATCTTTACCTTAAAATCTTGACCTGCAAAAGTGGTTATTTGCAAGAGTGAGCTCGACAGCCCAGCAAAGTCTAACAGTTTTCATGCATCACATAGCACATAATAACATGCTCGATATACATCTCATTAAAGTAACATGGCATACATGCTTTTAATTCACATAGCAAATATAAAGATTGAGTTCCTTACTCAATCATCATTACGTAGCCAAAACAATGCAGTCATATATCGACTTTAACATTTCATAATTTCAACATGTATAACATATCATACAATTTAAAACAATTCATCAAGTCCACGTAACAAATAGGAACCGAAAGACTTGTATTTATCGTTGTTTACCAATAACAGTTTAACAGCTTACAGCTATCTGCACTTCACGTGCCCTTCACTTGCTTGACCACCACTTGTTAAAACTCAGAACTTTCTCTCCAACCCTTGACAGTCTCTCTCCAAACTCTCCTGTCTCTAAGTTTTTTTTTTTTGACAAACTTCTTCTCTTTTCTTACTTAGGCTTTATCCAAATAGAATATACGTAAAATAAAAACACAAACAACGTACGATTTTTAAAACGTCTAAACCAACGCTATACGTAATATACTAATAAATTATCAGTTACCAAAATAATATATATATTATATTTATATTTTGTTTAATTTAATTTATATTATTAATAAATCAAATTTAAAAATCCAAAAGCCATAGGGCTTTGTTTGGCAAAATACTTTAAAATTAAAGACTTAATATATTTAAGCCTTGTTTGGTAAAACTAAATTAAAATCACTTTAATTTATTTTAATAACCACTTAAAATATAGTTATTTGTCACACTTCTAATTAATTAAGTTTTCATACTTAATTTAATTAATTCTAATAACAATTCATTGCATAATATAATAATTTATTTAATCATTATAAATTCTCTAACTTAATTATTAAATTAAATTAGAATATTATTCCATCATTATTAATTTCCTTAACTCATTAATTATTTATTAAACAAATAAATAATCAAATCACATCAAATCAATTAAACAAATACTTATTCAACGATAAACACATCCATTAAATATTTATATAATTCAATAAATATTTAAATATTATAATTAAAAATCTAGATTTTTACATTTTCAAGTTCACATTCAAACTACTTAGCTCCCTAATGATTTATTACAATCAATAAAGTTTAACAACTTTCTTTAACAAGATTCGATGTTATATGCTTTTAAACCATATATTGGTACTAATAAGCCTCTAATAGCATGCTCATATGTATCTATCTCATTTACATAGACATAGCATAGTTCATACTCTTAAAACATGCTTAAATAACTTATGTCATGCTTGACTAGTTGAGTGCACATATCATTCATGTTTAAAGGCATAGACAACTCTATCATGCTTGCTTATAAGGTCATAATGCAAGTAATACAATGCTCATCAAAGTTAGTTTCTAAAACTTTTAAATTTCTCATTAAAACGCATACTAAACCAAGCTTGACAACCTTTTATGTGCAATATATCTTGAAATTACATTCCTTGTCCATCCGTGCACATAACTAGGCCACAATCACATGTTCCCAAAGTCGACACTTAAAAGACACAAAGTTCGTCAAGTTTCATATTCAAAACTTCAAGTTTTTCTTTCAAAACACTTTAAACCAAGCTATATCAATCTAGTCTATGCAAGGTAACTTTCAAACTACATTTCATGTCCATTGATAAGCGTACCTAGGGTCCAAGGTCAGAACTCAAAGGGCACCAAATTCATCAACTTCCGTTTCTCAAAAATATTAAGTTTTCTTTTAGAAAATCATGTTAAAGCATTTCATTATAAGTAAAGAAATCTTAGCTATATGACATGCCTAATATCATGCATATTCATGTTACATCACTTAGAATAATAAATTTCATCGTCGGGAGCACTATACTTGCGTATGTGCTCGTTCGACGCCCTCCAATCGCCTCCGAATACGTAACAGTCACAAAGATAACTATTTTGTCCCTTCCTAAAGACCCCAAATTGAAAACCTTAAAGAACAAAAGTTGTAGGTCTATTCATCCTCGTTCCGGATCATCTTGAATGACCTCAATCGGAGTTCGTATGAAAAAGTTATTGCTATTTTAGTAAAACATATAAAGTTAGTCATTACAGAACAAACACCCCCCCCCCCCACCGGGGCGGGGGTTTTGCCTTTAAAATAGCCCGTCGGGCCGTGCCTAGCTGCTACAAACCAAAATTTTGTTCCTTGTTACGAACCATAATGCCAAACTTTCCTTCTAACCTTCATAATTTGAGTTATACATGTCTAAATTAGTCCGTTTTCGATTCTATGAATTTGTAATTCATAGAACTACAACATACTAGATACCCATCAACTAACCTGAATATTAACTAACCCAAATATGAATTTACAACTCATGTTCATACTAATTTTCATGTTTTAAAAAGTTTAGCGAATTCATTCACTATGAATTCGTTTCTAAACCAAATTAGTTCGTTTAACTTCCATTGTTTTCGCATTTGACTATATTAACAATATCTAACAACAATTAATGGATTATAGCAACCCTTAGCCATCAATTTTATGACTCAAAAGCTACTTTTTCATGATATTTCTAAGGAATTGTAAAACATAGGAATCAAGAACATATAAGTTAATGTTATTACCTCTTGATTGCTTGAAGTTGCTAATTCTTGCTCTTCAATCCTCCCATTGCTCTCAATACTACTGAACTTCCAAGTTCTTATGTAAGACCCCGAATTTTATGAAATAAAAGTATTCAATTTTTCTATTCAGTAAATGGTTAAATTGATAAATGTTAAAGTTAAGGGTGATATATAATTTTTTTTCAAAATACACAAGTGGTTATAAAATATTCATTGTTGTCGGGGAATATTCGTTTGGTCGTGGAATATTCTTTCTGTCGGGGAATATTCGTACGACGGCGCAGCTATTTGTGGGCCCCATAACGAATAACTGTCGGATGAAGAAAACGACAAATTTGAGTTTTTACAAATAACGACGTAGTTGTTACCGTTAACACTGTTGGAATACCCGGTGGTTAAAATACAGTAATACGCGTGTTTGCACAGTAGCACACGATTTTACACAGTATTTTTGAATTATTGATCCTTACGTAAGAAGGCAATACTCAATAATTGTTACAGTAATTACTGTTCAATATTTTATTTTATTGATTCAATAATTGCTACGTTGAAATTTTGTATTATTGTTGTTCAATAATTGTTGCTGCACAGTATTTCCCATTATCAGATCAATAATTCATATTATTTGAATAGTATTATTAGATAGCATTATTGGCAATGTCTAGAAAGTTCTGTCTAAGGAGAGGTTTGGTCATCTAATTGCGCGCCAGTAAGGAGAAATCCTTATTGGAAAGCCCCCTCTTTCCTGGGAACGGCCTGATTGTCATAAATGTGATTCTGTAATATTATTTGTGAATAATTAATTATTGATTCATATGATAAGGAAATATTTATTTTTGTGGATATAAATAAGGGATATATTTTTGTGGTTAAAAATGAAGGAGTTAATGTTGAGATTTTTATCAGTATTTTTTGTCGGAATGGAGGTATTAAAAATCAGGGTTTTTGAGATATTTTACGGGGGTTATAATTTTTAATCCGACCGTTGGATCGTAGTAATTTTTGGATATGTTATACATATATAAGTTGAGTATATGCCCACAAATTTTGAACCGTTAAAAATGAACGTATGATTTATTATGAATTTTACGAGATGACTGGTGTAGAAATTGTTGAATTTTCGGAGTTTATCATTTTGGTGGAAAATTCTAGAATTGGTGGGCCCCACTTGTGGTTGGTGAAGAAATGTGCTGAATTATATTTCAAATGTGGTGGGTGGGAATAGTAGCAGGTAAAGCCATCAGGTTGCAGGTCAAACCTACCAAAATTTTCCTATAAATAGAGGGCTAAGTTAGAATTGAAAATCACACCAGAAACATAAGCTTTCTCTCTTTCTCTCTCTATATTATGAAGCATATTTTGTGAGTTTTTAGATACTTGGTGAGTTGCTATTCATTAGTGCAAGTTTCCTTCAGCATCATATCCGATATCCAGTCAGAAGTACTGCTCTTTTGAGGTAAGGGATAGTAAGGGATAGTAAGGGATTTTAAGGGTTGTTATATTTTCCAGTTTCGTAATTTTTCTGACCTTCAAAAATTCTGGAAAAATTTGAAATGATATTTTGATGAGTTTTCTTGATTGTGTCAAAAAAAATGGTGATTTTTGGATGTATAGATTGAGAGTTATGAATTTTATGAGAAAAGACTATTTTAAAAGTAACAGCTTATAATTTCTTGTGGTTAACTCCAAAATTGATGAAATTTTTATTGGGAGTACATGTATATGAAAGGGGTATACTCTGTGAATTTCAGAATTTTTAGATAAAAGTACAATTTTTGATAAATGTCTAAATATTCGGCTATTTTGGCCATATGAAAAATAGTAAATGACTTTTAAAAATTCTGAAAAAAATATATGTTCACTATGGGACTATATTATGCTAAATTCCAGAAAAAATATATTTTTGGAACGGATTTGGTATTTTTCATGAAAATAGTCTAGTTATGAGAAAATGAATTAAATATGTTATGTGAAGTAAGAAAATTGGAAAATAGGATTTTATGGCTTGAGAATCCTATATGAGGTATATGCAGATTTTTGATGAGGATTTTGGTTATTGATGATGAAATTGTAAGAGTTGGCATTTTATGATGATTAAATGCATTAATTAGTAAAGTGTAAACAATTAAAATAAATTGTTTATAAATTTAAGTAATGTTATTCTTTCAATATCATTATACCGAAATATTGGTATGGATTTTATTGTAGAATTTCTATCTTTTGTATCGGGGTTACTATTCATGAGTTACTATTCATGATTTACTATTCATGAGTTACGAATATTACTCTTGAGATTAAAACTAAATGTTGATCATATTATTTTTATCATCATATATAACATTTTTATAACCCTGATGTTGAAATTCTCTTTCACTGGAGTGTAAAGATGGGTAGATTATTGGTATGATCATAACTAGGGTTCTCTTTGGCCTGTAGTGCAAAGTTGAATTGTGACTGGTATGATCATGACCATTGAATTTATAATTGAATATCTTAAGCTTAAGTGCAAAGGTGAATTGATCAACATGGTTATAATTATTGTTTATATAAATTCTGAAATGATTATATATTTCTTTGAGATATGAATATATTTGGTCTGTAGTGCAAATATGAATTGTTGATGAATATCTTTGGCATGTAGTGCAAAGATGGCCTGTTGATGAATATCTTTGGTCTGTAGTGCAAAGATGAACTGTTGTTGAATATCTTTGGCCCGTAGTGCAAAGATAGTTTGTTGATGAATATCTTTGGCCCGTAGTGCAAAGATGGATTTGTTAGTATGATTATAAACAGGAACTGTGATTTGGTATAACCATGATCTTTGATGTTTCAGGTAAAGACAGGTGATGAAAATATTCTTCGTCCTGGGTGCGAAGAAAAATTTATAGTCACAATTATGATTATGAGTTATTCATATGATTGTGGACCAGAATTGTTGATTGATGTTACAGGGATAAAATATTGTTGGTGGATTTTTAACATGGAGAAGATAATAGACTTTATAGTCTATTTGACTCTTCTAATGGATTGCTCGTTCCGCTGCAACTATGGTTGAAATTTTTATCATTTACCATATGTTCTAAATCTCTGATTTATTGTTGATGAAGGCTATTGATAATTAAATTATCTTTAGTCATGATATTCTTTACTGAGCTAGTTGTGCTCACCCTTTTGCTTCACAATTCCTTTCAGGTAATAAGAGTGTAGTTGGGTCGAGCGGGGGTAACAAGGGAATAGAACGGTGGTCATCATTTAGTAGTTATATTTGGTGAAGAAAATAGGGTGAGGCGAACCCAACGTTGGAAGGGTGTTTTGTCACTATCATACAAGATGTCTAATGACATACAACCTCGTGTCATCATAAGACAGGGTTGTGCTCATCCACTTGCTGAGTATATCTATGGGCACTACCTATATAATCTTGGTGTTTGTTTGAAGTATAATTCTCAATTAGAGACAGTGGAGATAATGATAAGTCAAGAGAAGACTCACCATTGGGAAGAATATGATAGTAATCTTCTCGTTTTTCTTTGGGGTCTATTGGGTCAACCAAGGATAATTCTGTGGCCATATGATATCTATCATAACCTAGACGCGTGGCCTCCCATGTACGAAGGTTTCCTTGAGCACTTCCCAAAGATTCTAATTTCTAAAACAGTTTTTGACTATACCTTTATGTAAGGTGTTATTGTGAGGTGATGTCCACGGTTGGAACATGAGTCACATTTGGTATATATTTGTATCCAAACTCACAGCATATGTGTTGTTGTATTTTGCACGACAATTGTTGTAATAAAGTTGTAGTTATTTTCTATACCATGTATTTGGCGACTCAGAATAGGTTGGATGGAATGGACCTATTTTGGGGTCGTCACAGTTGGTATCAGAGCTATAAGTAAAGAGCCCCGAGCCTCTCGCTGGTGACTTCCTGTTGATGGGGGATGCACCGAAGCCAGACTCTCCGTAGGGGACGCCGTTCTGCGGTGGCAAGCTGATAGGTACCTTTGTGAGGTGCTGACACATGATGGTGTCCAATGTCACAGTTGGTATCAGAGCTTAGGGATATGATCTTTGGCGGAGATCGGGGAATATAACTAGGAGGGGAGAGATGAGTAAATCCTTCGCTAGTGTGTCCTACCTAAGCTTATTTGTTGGTCAGTCATAATATCGAGATATTATGTGATATATTAATTTGTTAAATTAACCCTTGTTTTGAAGCTGTATTCTAGAAAGATATCTGAAATACAGAAGATGAGCAATGGAGAAATCATGATGATAAGGAAGATGGAATCTGAAATGAAAGCAAGGTATTCTCAACTCTTTGAAATACCAGGTACGTAAATTTCGGGGACGAAATTTCATAAGGAGGGGAGATTGTAAGACCCCGAATTTTATGAAATAAAAGTATTCAATTTTTCTATTCAGTAAATGGTTAAATTGATAAATGTTAAAGTTAAGGGTGATATATAATTTTTTTTCAAAATACACAAGTGGTTATAAAATATTCATTGTTGTCGGGGAATATTCGTTTGGTCGTGGAATATTCTTTCTGTCGGGGAATATTCGTACGACGGCGCAGCTATTTGTGGGCCCCATAACGAATAACTGTCGGATGAAGAAAACGACAAATTTGAGTTTTTACAAATAACGACGTAGTTGTTACCGTTAACACTGTTGGAATACCCGGTGGTTAAAATACAGTAATACGCGTTTTGCACAGTAGCACACGGTTTTACACAGTATTTTTGAATTATTGATCCTTACGTAAGAAGGCAATACTCAATAATTGTTACAGTAATTACTGTTCAATATTTTATTTTATTGATTCAATAATTGCTACGTTGAAATTTTGTATTATTGTTGTTCAATAATTGTTGCTGCACAGTATTTCCCATTATCAGATCAATAATTCATATTATTTGAATAGTATTATTAGATAGCATTATTGGCAATGTCTAGAAAGTTCTGTCTAAGGAGAGGTTTGGTCATCTAATTGCGCGCCAGTAAGGAGAAATCCTTATTGGAAAGCCCCCTCTTTCCTGGGAACGGCCTGGTTGTCATAAATGTGATTCTGTAATATTATTTGTGAATAATTAATTATTGATTCATATGATAAGGAAATATTTATTTTTGTGGATATAAATAAGGGATATATTTTTGTGGTTAAAAATGAAGGAGTTAATGTTGAGATTTTTATCAGTATTTTTGTCGGAATGGAGGTATTAAAAATCAGGGTTTTTGAGATATTTTGCGGGGGTTATAATTTTTAATCCGACCGTTGGATCGTGTAGTAATTTTTGGATATGTTATACATATATAAGTTGAGTATATGCCCACAAATTTTGAACCGTTAAAAATGAAAGTATGATTTATTATGAATTTTACGAGATGACTGGTTCAGAAATTGTTGAATTTTCGGAGTTTATCATTTTGGTGGAAAATTCTAGAATTGGTGGGCCCCACTTGTGGTTGGTGAAGAAATGTGCTGAATTATATTTCAAATGTGGTGGGTGGGAATAGTAGCAGGTAAAGCCATCAGGTTGCAGGTCAAACCTACCAAAATTTTCCTATAAATAGAGGGCTAAGTTAGAATTGAAAATCACACCAGAAACATAAGCTTTCTCTCTTTCTCTCTCTATATTATGAAGCATATTTTGTGAGTTTTTAGATACTTGGTGAGTTGCTATTCATTAGTGCAAGTTTCCTTCAGCATCATATCCGATATCCAGTCAGAAGTACTGCTCTTTTGAGGTAAGGGATAGTAAGGGATAGTAAGGGATTTTAAGGGTTGTTATATTTTCCAGTTTCGTAATTTTTCTGACCTTCAAAAATTCTGGAAAAATTTGAAACGATATTTTGATGAGTTTTCTTGATTGTGTCAAAAAAAATGGTGATTTTTGGATGTATAGATTGAGAGTTATGAATTTTATGAGAAAAGACTATTTTAAAAGTAACAGCTTATAATTTCTTGTGGTTAACTCCAAAATTGATGAAATTTTTATTGGGAGTACATGTATATGAAAGGGGTATACTCTGTGAATTTCAGAATTTTTAGATAAAAGTACAATTTTTGATAAATGTCTAAATATTCGGCTATTTTGGCCATATGAAAAATAGTAAATGACTTTTAAAAATTCTGAGAAAAATATATGTTCACTATGGGACTATATTATGCTAAATTCCAGAAAAAATATATTTTTGGAACGGATTTGGTATTTTTCATGAAAATAGTCTAGTTATGAGAAAATGAATTAAATATGTTATGTGAAGTAAGAAAATTAGAAAATAGGATTTTATGGCTTGAGAATCCTATATGAGGTATATGCAGATTTTTGATGAGGATTTTGGTTATTGATGATGAAATTGTAAGAGTTGGCATTTTATGATGATTAAATGCATTAATTAGTAAAGTGTAAACAATTAAAATAAATTGTTTATAAATTTAAGTAATGTTATTCTTTCAATATCATTATACCGAAATATTGGTATGGATTTTATTGTAGAATTTCTATCTTTTGTGTCGGGGTTACTATTCATGAGTTACTATTCACGATTTACTATTCATGAGTTACGAATATTACTCTTGAGATTAAAACTATATGTTGATCATATTATTTTTATCATCATATATAACATTTTTATAACCCTGATGTTGAAATTCTCTTTCACTGGAGTGTAAAGATGGGTAGATTATTGGTATGATCATGACTAGGGTTCTCTTTGGCCTGTAGTGCAAAGTTGAATTGTGACTGGTATGATCATGACCATTGAATTTATAATTGAATATCTTAAGCTTAAGTGCAAAGGTGAATTGATCAACATGGTTATAATTATTGTTTATATAAATTCTGAAATGATTATATATTTCTTTGAGATATGAATATATTTGGTCTGTAGTGCAAATATGAATTGTTGATGAATATCTTTGGCATGTAGTGCAAAGATGGCCTGTTGATGAATATCTTTGGCCTGTAGTGTAAAGATGAACTGTTGTTGAATATCTTTGGCCCGTAGTGCAAAGATAGTTTGTTGATGAATATCTTTGGCCCGTAGTGCAAAGATGGATTTGTTAGTATGATTATAAACAGGAACTGTGATTTGGTATAACCATGATCTTTGATGTTTCAGGTAAAGACAGGTGATGAAAATATTCTTCGTCCTGGGTGCGAAGAAAAATTTATAGTCACAATTATAATTATGAGTTATTCATATGATTGTGGACCAGAATTGTTGATTGATGTTACAGGGATAAAATATTGTTGGTGGATTTTTAACATGGAGAAGATAATAGACTTTATAGTCTATTTGACTCTTCTAATGGATTGCTCGTTCCGCTGCAACAATGGTTGAAATTTTTATCATTTACCATATGTTCTAAATCTCTGATTTATTGTTGATGAATGCTATTGATAATTAAATTATCTTTAGTCATGACATTCTTTACTGAGCTAGTTGTGCTCACCCTTTTGCTTCACAATTCCTTTCAGGTAATAAGAGTGTAGCTGGGTCGAGCGGGGGTAACAAGGGAATAGAACGGTGGTCATCATTTAGTAGTTATATTTGATGAAGAAAATAGGGTGAGGCGAACCCAACGTTGGAAGGGTGTCTTGTCACTATCATACAAGATGTCTAATGACATACAACCTCGTGTCATCATAAGACAGGGTTGTGCTCATCCACTTGCTGAGTATATCTATGGGCACTACCTATATAATCTTGGTGTTTGTTTGAAGTATAATTCTCAATTAGAGACAGTGGAGATAATGATAAGTCAAGAGAAGACTCACCATTGGGAAGAATATGATAGTAATCTTCTCGTTTTTCTTTGGGGTCTATTGGGTCAACCAAGGATAATTCTGTGGCCATATGATATCTATCATAACCTAGACGCGTGGCCTCCCATGTACGAAGGTTTCCTTGAGCACTTCCCAAAGATTCTAATTTCTAAAACAGTTTTTGACTATACCTTTATGTAAGGTGTTATTGTGAGGTGATGTCCACGGTTGGAACATGAGTCACATTTGGTATATATTTGTATCCAAACTCACAGCATATGTGTTGTTGTATTTTGCACGACAATTGTTGTAATAAAGTTGTAGTTATTTTTTGTACCATGTATTTGGCGACTCAGAATAGGTTGGATGGAATGGACCTATTTTGGGGTCGTCACATCTTAGAACACTTGTATGCTCTCAATCTCACACTTAGCAATTCTCAGCAATGAAAAATAGAAGGAGATGGGTTGCATTTATAGAGAAACAAAAACACAGATATTGTCATCTCCCACTAAATTAAACACATGGATTGAAGGATTGTATAAAGGTTAACAAGGAGTTGTTGGATGGTAATTGATTCACATCATTATGCCCACTCCCCTTTTCATCATTTGGAAGCTATGGATTTTGGAGAAGAAGAAGCAAGCTATACTAGGCCAATGGCCTATTCACGTGATGGAGGAGATGAGACTCATAAAATGGGACAAAAGCTATAACTCAGCATTCCATATTATTATTATTAGCATACTTAGGTTTATATGATATTTTTTGTGACGACCCCAAAATAGGTCCATTCCACCCAACCCATTCTAAGTCGTCAAATACATGGTACAGAAAATAACTACAACTTTATTACAACAATTGTCGTGCAAAATATAACAACACATATGCTGTGAGTTTGGATACAAATATGTACCAAATGTGACATTAGACACCATCATGTATCAGCACCTCACAAAGGTACCTTACATAAAGGTACAGTCAAAAATTGTTTTAGAAACTAGAATCTTTGGGAAGTGCTCAAGGAAATCTTCGTACATGGGACGCTATGCTTCTAGGTTATGATAGATATCATATGGCCACAGAATTATCCTTAGTTGACCCAATAGACCCCAAAGAAAAACGAGAAGATTACTATCATATTCTTCCCAATGGTGAGTCTTCTCTTGACTTATCATTATCTCAACTGTCTCTAATTGAGAATTATACTTCAAACAAATACCAAGATTATATAGGTAGTGCTCGTATATATACTCAGCAAGTGGATGAGCACATCCCTGTCTTATGATGACACGAGGTTGTATGTCGTTAGACATCTCGTATGATAGTGGCAAACTACCCTTCCAACGTTGGGTACACCTTACCCTATTGGATTCACCAAATAAAACTACTAAATAAACTTTTTTATACTGCTTCGGGAGAACATCCACAGCTAGAGACCACCGTTCTATTTCCCCGTTACCCTCGCTCGACCCAGCTACACTCTTATTACCTGAAAGGAATTGTGAAGCAAAAGGGTGAGCACAACTAGCTCAGTAAAGAATATCATGACTAAAGATAATTAAATTATCAATAGCCTTCATCAATAATAAATCAGAGATTTAGAACATATGGTAAATGATAAAAATTTCAACCATAGTTGCAGCGGAACGAGCAATCCATTAGAAGAGTTAAATAGACTATAAAGTCTATTACCTTCTCCATGTTAAAAATTCACCAACAATATTTTATCCATGTAACATCAATCAACAATCTGGTCCACAATCATATGAATAACTCATAATCATAACTGTAGTTCTAAATTCCTCTTCTCATCCAGGACGAAGATAATTTTCATCACATATCTTTACCAGAAACATCAAAGATCATGGTTACACCAAATCACATTTCCCGTTCATAATCATACTAATAACTTCATCTTTGCACTACGGCCAAAGATATTCATTTGTATCACCAGTTGGTTATGTTTATCTCAACATCTGTTCATCTTTGCACTACTGGCCAAAGATATTCAACAACATGTCATCTTTGTACTACGGGCCAAAGATATTCATAAACAATTCATCTTTGCACTACAGGCCAAAGATATTCATCAATATTTCATCTTTGCACTACAGGCCAAAGATATTCCTCAACAGTTCATATTTGCACTACGACCAAATATATTCATCAATAGTTCATATTTGCACTACAGGCCAAATATATTAATATCTCAAAGAAATATATAATCATTTATATAAACAATAATTATAACCATGTTGATCATTTCACCTTTGCACTTAAGCTGAAGATATTCAATTATAAATTAAATGGTCATGATCAATACACTCAAACTTTCTCTCAGACTTCTCAAACTCTCTAATTCTCTCCCTCTCTGATTTGCAGACTTAGAAATAATAAGGAATGAGAAGAAGACGTCATAATAAAAGACTGGCGCATTGTGGTCAGTTAACCCAGTCATGGGTAACTGATCCCAACTCCCAATAAGACCTTATTTGCCTAGTTAAATAAATTACAAAACCATTTAATTTAATAAAACCTTTACCATATAGTTTAATTCATGTTACACCCACTTGTACAATAATTCATATATCTTATTTAATTTAATATAAATAAAATATAATAATTTCTCATAATTTTGCATAGTCACATAATTAAATATCTCATTAATAAATAATGACAATTTATTAAATCTCTAATTAATAATTACAATAATTAAATAACATCATGCTTAATTAAATATTTCATTTAATTCAATAAGCTCACATAGTCATATACTTGAATAATAAAATTTCTCTACATTAATTTAATAAATGTAACACATATAATTAAATTAATCTACCACAATTGCATCAATTAATTATTTAATCCAATAATTAAATCATCGAAAAATATTTATTTAATTCAATAAATGTTAAAATTAATTTACAAAAATCTCGTTCGTCACAGAGCAAATGAATCAAATAATTTCCACAAATTCCCCCTCTCTCCCCCCGATTCTCTCTCCCCAAATTTTGCCAATTCTGTCTCCTCGATTCTGAGTAATCTGAGCATTTTTCCACCAATTCCCTCTCTGTCAAAATGAGAGTGAAGCAAATCGGAAGGCAAAAAGAAGATCGAACATAACTTGTTGTAAACAGAGAGGTAAAGATATAATGAAGGCGCGTTTGAGTGCCAAAAATTTTTAAGGTTTCGTTTTAACCCTACAAACGCCGGAAGGCCGGATCCATCAACGCTGCATCCAGTCATGCCCCTTTACACTTCTGCCCCTTTTATGCCCTGCGCAAACCCTAATCGCATCCAGTCACGCCCTCATCATCTAGAGCTACAACAACGACCTCCTCATATGCAGGTAATTAACAATTTCTAGTTTTTATATTAATTTTCATATGAGATGATAGTGAAGAAATTTTTATCAATGTTTTATCGAATCAAATTAGGGATGTTTTGTTGATGAGAATTTTTTTAATCAATTTGATGAGTTTCACATATATGCTAATTAATTCAGTTCCTCTCACATAGATGACACAGTTGGTTGAAATATAATTTTGTATTTTTGGATAGTTAATTACACAGTTCATTTCTTAAGCTCACCCTTATTGAGCTCACCCTGAGCTCACCCTGCCTTTTTTTTTATAAAAAAAACATAACTAATAAAAAATGTATAATAATTTTTGGAATTGAAAGTTTTTTTAAAAAAAGTATTTTGGGTGTGATTTGGGTACATATAACAAAACAGTGTTGTACAGACTGTATAACATTGTTTTGTTATATGTACCCAAATCATACCCAAAACACTTTTTTTAAAAAAACTTTCAATTCCAAAAATTATTATACATTTTTTATTAGTTATGTTTTTTTTATAAAAAAAAGGCAGAGTGAGCTCGGGGTGAGCTCAATAAGGGTGAGCTTAAGATCCTTGCTCGTTAATTACATAGTTATATCTTCTGTATTATAAATCTTTTCTGAGGTTTGTTGAAATTGAGCAAGTTCACAAAAAATGTTTTTTTTTTCAAAATTTTTATCATATTCTGAAAAGTTAATTACCAAATTTGCTCGTACCCGCATATGATCTTCTACTCAATGCGTCAGTTACCACTTTCATTTTTATTGGATGGTATTGAATGGTATGATCATAATCTTTCAACAGTTTAAGCCAACGTCGTTGTCGTATGTTGAGTTCCTTTTGGGTGAAGAAATATTTGAGTCTTTTATAATCCGTATAGATCTCCACTTTCTCCCCATACAGGTAATGCCTCCAGATCTTTAGTGCGAAAACAACTACTACCAACTTTAGATCATGAGTAGGATAATTCCTCTCATATTCTTTGAGTTGTCGTGAGGCATAGGCTATGTCTTTCTCATGTTGCATGATAACACATTCTAACCCTCTGCCTGAGGCATCATTGTAGATGACAAATCCCTCCGAACCAGACGGTATTGTCAGAACATGTGCTGAAATGAGTCTCCTCTTGAGTTCTTGAAAACTCTTCTCACATTCCTCACTCCAATCGAATTTTGTATCTTTTCGAGTCAGCTAATTTAATGGAGTAGCGATTCGAGAAAATCCTTCCACGAATCTCCATTAATAACTAGCTAAGCCCAGAAAGCTGCGTACTTCGGTCACTGACTTAGGTTGCTCACAGCTTTGTATTGCTTCAATCTTCGCTGGGTCAACAGATATTCCGTGATTTGATATCACGTGCCCAAGGAATGCCACTTCTTCAAGCTAGAACTCGTATTTCTTGAACTTGGCATAAAGCTTGTTTTCATGAAGATTTTGGAGTATCAGCCTCAAGTGTTGCTCATGATCTTCACGGCTTTTGGAGTGTATGAGGATGTCATCAATAAAGACAACCACAAAATGATCCAAATATTCCTTGAATACTCGGTTCATCATGTCCATAAAGGCAGCAAGAGCATTAGTCAATCCAAAGGACATGACTAGGAATTCATAATGCTCGTACCGAGTTCTGAAAGCAGTCTTTGGAATGTCATCGATTTCAATCTTTAACTGATGATACCCGGAACGAAGATCGATCTTTGAAAAAAATTTGGCACCTTACAACTGGTCAAACAGGTCATCAATGCGAGGCAACGATACCTATTTTTGATGGTGACATGATTCAACTCCCGATAGTCAATACAAAGTCATATACTCCCATCTTTCTTCTTCACAAATAGAACAGGAGCACCCCAAGGAGACGTATTAGGATGAATAAAATCGATGTCTAACAATTCCTGCAGTTGGGTCTTTAACTCCTGAAGTTCAGTAGGAGCCATTCGATATGGGGCTTTGAAAATGTGTTTTGTATCGGGTTCAAGGTTGATACAAAATTTAATTTCACACTCTGGGGGTAAGCCAGGAAGTTCTTTCGGGAATACGTCAGGAAATTTATTAACAATATAAATATCATTCAAAACTGAAGTATTTTTGTTTAAATCCGTGACATGGGCTAAAAAGCTTGACATCCATTTTTTAATAAACGAATAGTTTTATGGCTTGATATGACAGTGATTGACTTTAGTGGTTTGATTGCTTAAATTCGCATACTAGGTTGGTTAGAAATATGAAAGCTAACAACCTTACGAAAATAATCAATTTTTGCATGGTGAGTGGTTAACCAATTAATCCGTAAAATTACATCAAACGCAAGTATTTTTAAGGAAATAAGATTGACAGGTAATTTGAGGATACCAATTTGAACCAAACAAGACTTATAAACAGTGGATGTAATGAAGGTTTCTCCCAACGGAGTTATAACAGATAAGTCAAAGTCTAATTTCTCTAGAGTCAAATTTAAACGTTGAGCGCAAGTAGGAGAAATAAAAGAATGGGTAGAACAGGTATCAAACGAGGTATAGACTTCGCTAGAGTTTATGATTAGCTTACCCGTGATAACCTCGTTCGGGTTCCTCGCTTTCTGGGAGGTCATCACAAATGCTCTCCCTTGAACTACAGTCTTTGACTTGTCTGGGACGACATTTGGTGTCACCATCCCAACTAGACTCTACTTTACTGCACGACAAAATTGAGCTAGGTGACCTTCTCTTCTGTAATTATAACATGCTTTGGACTGCTGCGTATAGTTTGGACTGATGTGTCCCTCCCCTCCACATTTGTAGCATACGATCTTTGATCATTGATTGTTCTCCTTCTTTAACAACGGGTGCTGGTGCTAACGTCTTTCCATCATTATTGAATCTCATCTTCTTGAAATTTCCACTTTTATTGTCTTGGTCATGATTACCACCGAAGTGGTTACCTGGCATGTTGACTTCCTCCACGTTTGTTGTCGCCGCTTCGATGACTGCTTCTACTGGTATTTTTGACTTGTCGGCTGCTCTCTCTTAGTTGGGATGACTCATTATCACGTTCAAATAACTGAGCCCTATTTATAATATCTGAATACAAAGACAGTTTGTGAGAAATCAGGTATTGACGTATCTCGGGTTTCAAACCTCTTAGAAACATCCGCGTCATTCTTTCCTCATTATCAAGAAAGTGGGACGCAAATTGGGACAACTCGGAAAACTTAGCTTCGTACTGTGACACGATCATATTGTTTTGCTCCAGCTTGATTAACTCTACCTTCTTTACGTGATGAATACTTTTGAGAAAGTACTTGTCGTTGAACAGTTCTCGGAACTTCTCCCAGGACATCTTTAGTGCGGCAGGTTGAGTACGCTTTACAGATTCCCACCAGTAATCTACCTCTCCTCGCAATATGAAGGTGGCAAAGGGAACCTTTTGCTCCTCGGAGTATCCCAAGACATCAAATATCTTGGTGATCTGCTTTATCCACGCCTCCGCCTTAAGTGGTTTTGGCTCTCCCAAAAATTCTGGTGGTGGAAACTCCTTGAACTTCTTAGCGGTGACCAACCGAGAGTTGACAGTATTTCCACCTGTATTTTGAATAGGAGTCGTTCTCGCCTGATGTTGCATGAATTGTATAAAGCCTCTGAACATCCCATCGTTCATCATTTGGTTGGTGTTGTTATTTTCTTAAGGATTATTGCCTTCCTGATGCACATTATCCTGGGTATTGATCGTTGGTGACTCAACGGTCTCATGTACTCCATTGCTTATCTCAACATTCTCGGATGTCATTTTCAAATACTACCAAAAAACAAAGGTTAATTGATATGTAACATATTATCCCTATATTCTGACCAACCAATTAAAAAACACATAAACTTAGGTAGGTCATACTAGCGAAGGAATTATCCGTCTCTCTCCTCCTAGTTCTAGTCTCACATCTCAGCTAGGGATCATACTCTAAGCTTTGATACCAACTGTGGCGCCCCCAAAATAGGTATACATCATCTACTCTAAGTCGCCAAATACATTGTACATAATTCAAATACAAATTTAATTTATACAACTGTTAAATATCGTGAAGAATACGACAAAACATAAGCTGTGAGTTTTAATACAAATATTGTCTTCTAGACAGTATTCAAACTCTAAATAAGTCCTCATTACAATTATTATCACACTATTTCACAGAATAGTGAGGACTACTAATGCAAACATCTGGACCGTCACTCCGTTCCCCGACATGTCCTAGTTATATTCTCATTTCTTGAAGAGAACAATGAAAGCAAAGGGCGAGCTCAACTAGTCCAGTAAGAAATATTATGACTAAGCTAATGCAGAATAAATTATCGTTAGCCTTCAACAGTGTTAAACTAATAAAATATAATAAACATCAAGTTTAACTGCAGCAGAACAAGCAATCCAGTAGAAGAGTTAAGTAGAGCATGATATCTACTATCTTCTATGATTTAAAAAGTTTATCATCAATTTTATCGTTGAGACTCGGCTTAATAAATAATTCACATCATCGAATCATCCCTGCACTACGACCAATGATGTTCATTAGTATCACGGCCACGAATTATCCATGCACTACGGGGCAAGGATATTCGTGTTTTCATCAATGGTCATGATCATGCCAACAACTGTCCATCAATGCACTACAGGCCAATGAGGACCTTTACCACATCATTTGTAACATTACGGTCATGATTATACCTAATAATCCCTTGTCATAATCATACCAAGTCCATTTATAAACTACGGGCCAAAGATGACTTTTATAACAATATAAATGCGCATGACGATGATGACAATGATATAAGAATTCAATTAAAAGAAAGCAAATGATAAATTTTTAAAGATTTATAATTTAATTTATCCAGAATTCAATAATGTCCAAATTGTCAACATGATACTACTTTGTGGAGTAAAATTCATGAATAATATTGTATCAAAAATGATTTGGACCGAAAAGAAATCAATTTTTATCATGAATAGTATCTCGGGTGAATAGTACCCGAGTAAATAGTATCCCGTGAATAGTAATTCGAGAATAGTACCCCGTGAATAGTACTCCGACATGAAAAAGTTTAAACTTATCAAGAATGCTTAGAATAATATTTTCATTAAAAGATACATGATGAAGTGCAAATATTAAGGATATTTTACTAATTTCATGGAGTATAGAAGCCAAAACTTTAATAAAATGAGTGTAGAATTCAAAATCTGAAATGAAATAATATTACTTACATACTGCAGAGTATGGAAGAAAATATTATTTCTTATGAATACTGAACAAAAATAATATCCCTTACCTTGAAAAGAAGAGTATTCTAACTGGTATAGCGGAGATATTCTTGAAAAAAATTTATACTGTTTTCTACGCTCAAAGTTTTCTTAAACTCTAAAGAAATAAGGGCAATATTATAGAAGAAGAATTCTCTGATTCTGGTGTAATTTTCACACTACAAGAAAATGATCTAACAGTAACCAAAACAATCAGCGACGACACCTTTTGGTCGCAGAAAGTATTACTAGCGACCGCTATTCGCGACCGCCCTTAATTTGGTGGCTATAGTATGGTAGCGACCGGGTTCAGTCGCTATTCGGTCGCAGGTTCAATTTTACCTCCAAAAAATTGGCACGAAATGTTGGCGCCTTAGTAATTTGCGACCACTCACCATCAGCGACCGCATGCGGTCGCGGATATCAGTCACTAATATCTTCCAATTAATCTGTTCCAGTTCCAGTTCGTCACTCTCGATCGACAGAAGAAAAAAAAGAGGGAGAAAAGAATAGGGAGAAGAGGGAGAAGGGGGAGAAGAGAAAAGGGAAAAGAGGGGAAAACGGTCGCCGCCATCATCACCACCACCACCACCACAGCCGCCGCCGCCGCCAGCATCACCATCACCACCACCACAGTCGCCGTCGCCACCCACCACCACCACAACCGCCGCCAACACCACCGCTACCTGCACAAGTAACAAAATCATATGTGCACCCCTGATTTACGACTGTGAAGTATTTGATATGCAACAAATTATTTGATAGCTTAACTATTTTGGGTACCTAGACTAAATTTGTTCAGTATTAGTTTTGCTATTTCATTAAAATGGACATGAATTCTTATTTGTCATAAAACTGAGTGATTAAATTGTTTAGTATTAGTTATCTAATTTGTGAAAGTTTGATCGCTCAAGCCTGTGGGACTCTTGGCATATTCTCTGTATTGGGGTTCAATGGACTTTTCACTATTTTACCAAATATTCTTTGTATTATTGATTAATGTCATTGACAGAGGAACTAAAAAAATAATGACAACCTCGTTTTTGTCCAAGTGAAAAAAATTGGACAGGTTCATCTTATATAGTATGTTAAAGTTTGAGTTTAGTAGAGGAGACTGTATAATATTTTGGGTGAAAATGTGTAGAAGATCTAGTATATTATCTATCTAAAAATATACTTAAATTAGGAATAAGAAAACAAAAACAAGTTCATTTGTTCTCTAGTAGAAAGTGTTGAGTTTTCAAAGTGTCTAGTACGTGTAAGAATTCAGAAGTACCTGCACCTAAAAGAAACTTAAGAATACACAATTGTATGTTGTTTGATGTGGTGCTCTTTATTCATGGTTCTCAAATTGTGTTGGTAATGGTGTTGTTTTTAAAAGCTAATAGTAATAGGCAATTACTGTGACTAGAATCATTCAGTTTTGATGTCAATTTAATGGTATTCTGTTATCCTAACACTATAAAGGTTAACTTGTTCTTTTTCAAAGTTTAATGCTAATGGTATTCTGGTATCCTAACACAATAAAGGTTGGTAGAGAAGTGATACAAGTGTCAATTAATGGGTGAAGATACACAGTCAAAGTTGGAAATGATGGTAGATGGTCGGAAGACAGCTATAGTTTATTTAAACATTATGGAGTAGTGGTTCTTGCTTACCATTTGGTTCCTTTACGTCTGTTTAGCTCTTCTTTGTATGTGCTTGTTATTTTATGTGAGATGTCCGACAAGGAGTAGGACCGTTATTGAGTTAGTGACTTAGTGGTGTCATTAATATATAATAAATAATAAATAATTAAATATATTAATTATTATTATATATTATATATAATATTTAGTAAATATATTAAAAAATTTATCAATTTATCTATTAAAAAAATTAAACTTATTTGTAGAATATTTACTTTATACAATTCAAATAAATACTAAATTTATTTATAAAAAAAAGATATTAAATCATGATTATAATTCAAAAATCAATACTCAAGAGTAATGAAATCTAACACAAATAATAAACATATCTAGCATACATTCAATCAAATTCAATAAAAAAACTAAATGTACAATGATTACTTTATACAATTCAAATACAAGCAGCAACATACATAGAAAAAACTCCCTGAACTTTAAATGAAACACAAGTCCAACTCACAGTCTAATCATAATCGACGCCTGACTTTGAATGAAACACAAGTCCAACTCACAGTCTAATCAGAGGTTATGCAGACAACTAAGAGAGTACTATTTTTTAACATGAATAACACACTTCTTCTTTCCCAAATGTCCAATGTAGAAGAGTTTTTGTTGTGTTCAGATATATATGGACCAAGGGCACGTACGGGGGTCATATTCACTTGTTCAAGTGCCGTTGGTTTGATTCAGAAAAAGGGATACGTGTTGACAGACATGGAATCGTCAATATTGACCTCCATAGGTCTGCGTACTCCAACGAACCGTTTATTTTACCAACTCAAATAGTACAAGTATACTACACTCCTAGTCCTGTTAGGAAAAGGGATAGACCGCCTACAGATTGGCAAGTTGTAATTCATACTCCCGCACGTAGTCGTGTAGAATTAGTTGATGGGGAGATTTATCAAGAGCAGATGCTTCATAGTCAAACTATAATAAATGTGGAGGACGACAATGAAGTAATCCAGTTAGATGGTGGAGATGAACCACATGAAATAGATCCTGAGTCAATACTTGTGTCAGATGACATTGATACTGAGGAGGAAGAGTTATTGACCGAATCTGACACTGAATCTGAAGCAGATGATGGTTATGAATCTGCAACACGTATACAAGATAATTCTGAATCAGACACTGACACTTGAAATGTATGTTTAGCATTACATGATTCTGAACAAATGAAATGTATGTTTAGCATTACATGTTTTTTATATTCATATATATACATGTTTCTATCACTGTCATGCATGTTTATGTATTAAACTATTTAAATGCAACTTTTGTTTATTGTCATTTTATATTCGTATATATACATGCTTATATCACTGTCATGTTTATTGTCATATATACATGTAATCAAACATGACTCATAATAACATCTTGAAATTTGTAATATATAGATGGCTTCTGAAGCAGCGCAGAAAAAGCGCGGCTTGGGTAGGTGGCCTAATCATGTGCCCAAAGCCCCTAGTAATCCAGATGATCGGATTCTTATTCAGATTCGCCCTCCTCTGAATAGCACGTACGTCCCGCATATATCATTTATATATAAGCATTTAAGATTCCATTCAATCGTTATTGTTCGTGTCTTATATATCGTATTAAAAATTTGTATATTTCTCTTCGTTTGTGTATTGGGTGCCTAGAAATGTCCATATATGCATGTCGTCGTGCATGTGGCTAGTCTATATTGTAGGGGAGACTCTGGCGAATTTTTTTTAAGTATTATAAGTATAAGTTTGAAAAATGTTCATAAGTATTATAACTTAGATATAATTTGCTTTAATATATGTTAATTGATGTTGTATATTATAGTGATTTTTCAGATAATAAGATCGTCAAGTGTATATCACAGTTGTGTTTATAGAATTGGCCTACACCTGTGATTACGTGGGCGAGCACACCTATCGCCCACAAGGATGCTGTTTGGGCAGAATTTCAGGTATGTTTTTTTAATTATGACAAAGGATAATTATTTAGTATTCGAAGGATAATTATTTAGTAATGTTTTTATTGTTATTTTATTTGCAAAAACGGTATAGATGGGAGGACGCGCAGGCTTCAGTGATACAGAAATTATTCTGGTAGAAGTGCGCGGTCCGCACCAAAGACAATTTGAATAAAGAAAGACAAAAAGCCCTTCACAATGCAGAGATCGACCATCCAGGCCAGGGAGAAGATTACATGCACGAGCATAGTCCCTGGTGGTGCACCCAGGCCATATGGGCTGAGATGTGTGCCCAATGGAGGGCTGAGAGCTGGGTGAAAAGACGAAAGACTGCCGCCAGCAACAGATCCTCGGGTGTACCCGAAGGCGAAAAGGCTAAAGGGACATACAAGGGCGGTAGTATTTAACAGTTGCAACATATCACTGCCAGGGTACGTATTTAATTACAAGTTTTAATATGTTTAAAATCATGAATTGTAGAAAATATATCACATTTTTACTTAGTAATATTATGCTTTTTTTTGTATAGGAGTCTCAGTCTCAAGGTACACCTATCCATTGACTGGATGTGTACGTGGCCACCCGTGATGGTCTGCCTGAGGCTATCCAGAGAGCAGTAATAAATTTTAACAACTTGATCTTGTTTATCAATGCTTACAGAATTAATTTATTTTTTACTATTTAATTGTTAACATGATGACATGACACTTATAAGCGTTTATTGAATGAACGCTATCCTGAAGGCACTCCACGTCCGTCTATTGATCAAGAGTTGTGGGAGAGGGCGTCTGTTGTGAAGAAGAACTACATTAAAGGTCAAGGACAACGACGACGCCCATCCTTCAGTGGCTCAGGCTGCTCTTCTACCCAGTCTACACAGTCATCGAGCCATCCAGCTGTTCATACTCCGGCTGGCTGTGTTAGAGCTATATGTCAAGATCGAAATCTTCTGACGATACTGGGCGGGCATCTGGGGGCTCTGGATCCTGAGGAGTTAGCTAAAGCAGTGGCGGCAGCAGCAGCATCACAGCATGGGGATAGCGACGAGGTATAAAATCAATTTGTTGTATATATTGTCATAATATACCAATATTAACATAGTTAGTATATATTTGTAACTAATTTTATTATTTTGTTAATTACAGGGTGATCAAGGAGGCGATGATGCTTGACGTACCTGCTTTATATATATATCACTTTTGTAGTTATAGTATAAGCTTGTACTTTTACAAGTTTTTCTTTAGATGTATGTATGTTACTTAAACAAGTTTTGAAATGTTATTATTGCATGTGTATGTTCATAACTTGTATATTCAGTTATGTTATTTAAACTAGTTTTGAAACTAGTTTGGTGTATGTGTTGGTCGGTATACAATGGATGTTTATATTATTGTGTATGTTGTTTATCTTGTTGTGTATGTGTGTTGGGATAAAGCAGGTACAAAACAGGTACAAAACAGGTACATGTTTTTGGGAATTCTGCAAAACAGTGAAAATCTGTTTATATTTTTTTCATAGTAGCGACCGCATGCGGTCGCTGATACTTATTAGCGACCGAATTTATATTTGAGACTATCCGCGACCGCATTCGGTCGCGGATAACGGTCGCTGACACGTGGACCACACCACCTTTGTTCTTGGTCTATGCTGACTCAGCTCAGCGACCGAATTTGTCATTTCGGTCGCTCTTATCGGTCGCAGATATTGCGGTCGCTAATAGTGGTCGCGGATGTGCACCTTAGCGACCAGATTTTGTGCGACGCCTATTAGCGACCGCATGCGGTCGCTGATGGCTATTTGCGACTATACACGGTCACTGATAGGCGGTCGCTGATAAACCTTTTTCTTGTAGTGTCAATTCTAACTAAGCATCCTATTTATAGGAGAATGGAAGGATACTATTTAGAATTTTTTATGGACTGCACAGTAGGAAACCGGACGAATTATTTTGCAAGATCACGGGCTAACTTCTGACGCTTCTTTTTTTTTTTCAACTTAATAATATAATATTCAATAAAATATAATATATTCTATTTTTCATAAAAAACAGAACTTATTATATAACATATATATATATATATATATATATATATATATATATATATATATATATATATATTAACCTATGTTTATTAAAAAAAAACTCCCACCCGTGAACATATCAGATTCTCCCCTCCCCCAAAGTCCTAAACATGTGGGCCCCACCCTATAATTCATCCAATATGTGGGCCCCACCATATATATAAATACTGAATAACTTTTTACCGATTATTTTGAAAAATGGGTAAATAGGGGTCCAAATAATACACTAAAATTTACAACAAATATTTCATAAAAATTCCCTCAATATTTTTAACAATATTTATTTATTATTATTATAACTCGCAATATTAACAACCAAATTGTTCTCAGGAAAGAGGGGGCTTTCCAATAAAGATTTTTTTCTATTGGCGCGCAATTAGGTGACCAAACCTCTCATCGACAGAACTTTCTAGACATTATTAATGATGCAGATAATAATATGAATGACTTGTCATCTCAATTATTGAGTTATAAAAAATATTGACAATAATTGAATCAAATAACGTGAGATACTATGCAACAATTACTGTAGCAATAATTGAATAAAACTGAGTGACTTCTCACGTAAGCATCAATAATCAATACCGTGTGCTACTATGCAACCACGTGTATTACTGTACTTTTACCACCGGGTATTTCAACAGTTTCACGGTAAAACTTTCGCGGTTATTTTTATAAAAAGATATTTCTGTCGTTTTCTCATTCCGACAATAATTCCGTTGTGGGGTCCGCCAATGATTATGTCGTCGTACGAATATTCTCTGTTAAAACGAATATTCCCCGACCAATCGAATATTATATAACAACTTTCTTACTTTGTAAAATTTATAAATATTACCCATAACTATAACATTATGACAATTTCACACCTTAATATTCAAAAATAATATTTATAGAAAAATTTAACTTTATTCATTAAAGTTAGGGTCTTACATATATTTACAGCTTATATATATATATATATATATATATATATATATATATATATATATATATATAATTGTTTACAGCTTTTATACATACTGTATCATTATGTGAGCCTAGGAATCATGTGATCATAGATTCAGTTCCTGAATCTAGATTTGGTTCCCGTGATGGACATTTTCAGCTATAATCAGCTTGTAAATTATTCACGGTGTTTGAATTTCCTTAGATGGCTATCATGCCCACAAGGATTTCGGCACTGCTATGTATCTTAGTTTCTCGAATATGCTTCGCATCTCGAAAATAATAAAAGCAATCAAGCCGAACACATAATAAAATGAAAGTATCAAAGGCCTCGATTACAATTGAGCACAAGGGTCTAAAAAACTCGTTTTACAAAATATCATTGCCATATCTCGTTAAAATTATACTTTTATACAAACTTCAAACCCTTTGTATATAGGTGCAAACGAGGTATACCACTACATCCAGATAATTGCACATAGACCTACACACGCACACATTCAGATAAATATTTAGAATGAAAAGTGGTGGTAACCGTGTTACCACGGATGTCGGGGGGTGCCTAACACCTTCCCTCCGCATAATCAAGCCCCCGGACCCTAACGAATCTCAGTTTCACAGATCATTTAATAGTGTCACATCACTAGGTCTATGTGCAAACTTTTTCTCGGTTGAGTTGGTGCAACCATTTAAATATACCAACTGGCGACTCTTACAGTCCAATCGTCAATATATACATGTCGGACCTTTTCACAACTTATTTTTTCAAAAAAATCTAAACTAACATGAGAACACCAAAAGATAAGAATAGAAAAGGGACAAATAAAAATCGCGACATCGACATGTTGCGACTTTGCTAGGGACTTCCAGTAAGAGAGCTTAAGCCGCTAATAAAGCTTTTCAAAACATTTATTTGCTTGTGTGTGGATGTTACATTTACATTTTAATAAATGTGTACCAATGCATTTATTTACTGCACTTAGTGCTTCGCACTATATCTTCCTGTGATGTTAGTGCTTCGCACATGTCATCATTTCCATACGGTGAGACGCGATGTATGTGAATGTATGTTGTGTGGTCCTTCCACCAAGAGGCTATCCTGTCGGTGTTTGATTACTAGACCCGTAGGAAGACTAATTTAAACGAGGCTCAGGAAAGGCACCACCCAGATTCGCTCCAGTTGAAAGACCGGATTAACTTCCCGTCGAGTAAATTGCGATAATTGTAACGCCCGAAAATTTTGAATTTTTAATGAATTATATTTTTATTTGATTATGTGAATTAAAAGAATTTAATGAATGTATTATGTGAGTAAGATGTTTGAAGGTCGTTTTATGACCTAGAATGTGTGGATTTGGTTAGTATTCTGGCTATGTGCTAGGATTAATTGTTTTGAATTATCAAGACGAAAATGAAGGATTTCTGAGAATTTTCTCGTAAAAACACTATTCATCTGATTTCGTTCGGAGCTTAGGTTTGAAATTCTGAGAAACGCGTAATGATAGAATATGAAGACGAGATAGAATATTTAATAATATTTCATTTATGGCAAACAAAGTTTTTGCCTGCAGACTTAAAACCTAAGGGTTTGTGAAAGAGATTTCCAAAAGGGAAATGTAACGCGTATACTCATTTTAGTTATTATACGTATGAGATACAAGTATTATACTAGTTCAAATACGAGTATGATATGAAGAATAGTACAACGTATAATACGAATATCGTATGAGTACTAGACGAAGAGAATACAGAAGTTATACGCGTAGAATACGAGAAGTTTTAATGGATTATGAGTTAAGGATTTTGTATAATCCAATTGGACTTTGACTAATAGCAAGCCCAATGAATTATATAAGCAAGCCCAAGTCAAAGCCCAATATTAATTAAAGACAAGCCCAATCCAAGAAGTTAAACAGCGGGTCGAACCGGCGGGTCACGGGATGGGTAAAACCTATGGGGCAACCCATGGGATAATCCATGAAGGAGGTGGGCCGGCCACTTGATGGCCAAGTAAAGTGAAATACTTGATCACCAAGTATTTTACTTGGTGATAAAGTAGTAAATAGTAAGGAGGTTACTTTTGGACCCTTTTGCCCTCCAATTGGATTCCTATAAATACAAGGCTTGTGTTGGACTTTTAGTATTTTACAAACATTGTCCAATTCATATTGAGAGAGAGAGAAAGAGCTAGGAACACCTAATCAACTTACTTCCAAGAAAACCATAAGACGTTTATCAAGAACGTGAAGAACGACCAAGGTAATATCCTGTAACATTAATCTTCATCTTTTTCGATTTTTTTCTAGTAGAGAATCGTATATTGGTGGAGCATGTTTAGTGAGGAGGAATAAGGATGAGTATTAATAATGAAAACATTGATAGGTCATGATCAAATGAAAAATCTTAAGTGTTTACGTAAGTTATAAACCGAAGAAAGTCATGAACGTGAACTTAGTTATGATAGGACGATTTGAAAACCATTATAGCTAAGGTATGTGCATATTGATTGGTTAGGATGTAGATGATGAATCAATGGAGTGTTCCATTTGATTTGGCTTATAGAAACACGAGTAACGAAGTTATGGCAAATTTTGCAGAAATAGACATTAAACGTCGAAAACGTAGAAATCTCGAATTAAGGGTCAAAAGTTGCTGTGTGACTTGAAAACGTTGGTTTCCAATGTCAACACGTGAGATAAGGTATTTAAGAGTTGTGGATGTAAGAATCGTCGAATTCTGACTTAAAACGAAGAAAACGAGTATTGAACGGTCGAAAACGATAAACGAACGCTCGAAAATGAACCAAAAGTTGAATTTCGAGCTAACAGATTCAAAAATGTAAAATTCTTGCATGGACACCTAGAGTAGGTAATTTGTGAGTTGTGGGCTTTCGAATGAGTAAATTCGGATGTAAAACGAATAAGTTATAAGGCCGGGATGTTCGTAGAAAAAGTTAACTGTCAAAACCAACTGAGGCACAGGGGTGGCGCCGCAACGCCAAACCCAGTAGTAATGGCCGCGCCGCAGCGCCAGCTCCGGGCTCTGGCTACTGTTAGTTGGCGCCGCAGCGCCAATAGTGTACTAGAGTCTGGCGCAGCAGCGCCGGCAGTGGGAATTTGTTGTCCAACTTAGGTTTTGTAATTCCAATTGAATGTAAACCAATAGTAAGGCATGAATGTACTTAATGTACATAATAAAGCTGACCTTAAATCACTAATGAAGTGATAATGTTAGAAGATTTAGTATGGTTTAATAAGAATTAAACAAAGAACGCAAGAACGTAATAAGTGAACCGTGAATGATGTTCAAACGTTAGTACTTCACCAATAATGATCGAATGTCAGTTAATAACGTAATAACTTTAACGAACTGTAACGAAGCATAGAAGGTCGATTTGACTTTATTAATGAAATAAGTATGATTAAGTATACGAAATGAAAGATAGTTAATTGATGATGAATTAATTAACTTAAAGTAGCATCTTCGATGATGACAATAACGTTGAGAGTTACAACTAAAAGTCGTTGAATATTACGTGATCGTGAACGGTATGCAATAAGTATACTTAATCAATGACGATCGAATGTCGGTTAATAACGTAAGAATGTTAGTAAACTGTGAGGAAGGATGATTAGTTCGAAAAGAGTGGTATTAATGAAATAACTCCACTTACAACATAGAAGAGAAAGAAGTTGGTAAGGAAGTTGTAAACGGCAAGCCGGAACCAATAATAAACAAATCTAATATACGATTAGATTGAGAAGAAGGGTAAGATTCATTAGGAACCATGTATGTTCATTCATGACCTAATGTTGTATGTTATGTGGTTATGTGTTGTAGAAACTGTAAAGACTCAAAGGGAAAGTAATTATACTATAGCAAACGCTGAAGGTAAGTCTTTTCTTAACGCTTGCCTAACCTTCGTGTTAGTCAAGTTTCTTTTTCTAGGATTCATGTTATAAGATGCATGAATGGTTTTAAAGAAAGAGTCGATGCCCGTTTTAACTCGGCTAGACTAGTATTGAAGAATTGATTGATTTGTTTACAAGTCTTTGGATATAGAACTGTGTAATGCTATCCTATGCCAAGTATTTGGTACGGATGAGAAGGTAAGTTTGTCTATGAACAAACAAAAGTATTTTCATCGATTATTCGATGGGCACGCGAGGTTGCCAAATGTTAAATGTATATACGTTTAACGGAAGAGTGTTGATCAACATAGAATATAATAGGCTGATCACCTAGAAGTGCTCGTAAGTATAGACAGATGGATGGCCTTAGTGCCGGATGTCCTTTTCAAGTATGAAAACGGAAATAGTATGTTCATGGCCTTTTGACCGGTTCAGAATTCCTAAGTTATTATATATACTTTGGAATCATGGTTATGAAATGAGAAGTACTAGTCAAATGTTTCATAGTGCTTTGTAGTTAATTGTTCAAATATGGAAGTTAAGCATATACTTTCTTAATATGATATTCATATGATTACTTGTTAGATTTGCTGAGCTAGTTATGCTCACTTTTGCTTGAACCATATGATTGCAGCTAAAGCCGAACGAACTGACAGTTCTAAGAGAGATGAAGATGGACAGTTAATCATCCTTTAATAGAGTAGTGTATATGTATGTAATATACTTATGAAGAACAAAGAATGTATTCGGTTTCTGAACCTGGGAAAGGATTTGTTATTATTATAATATAAAGATAGTAAATACAATCATTTTGTTGTTGTCTCAATGGAATGACTGTATGAATTGTAGCATCGTGGAGCACCATCTGTCGGGTTGGAAGATACCCGGATTTGGGGGCGTCACAATGATCTGGGAACCTTCATGCCAAAAAGTCGCAAGAGTAGCCTAAGATAGGTCAGCCTCTGATAAACCAAACGTGGAGGGAAGTCTATTCATACCTTCCTATTTTAATTACTTGTAATTTGCTTTCCATGTCAGTCTCAATGTAATGGAAAAAATAAAGGAATATGTGTACATGCATTCCCTTTATTATATCAAGACCTGCCATGCTATATTGTCATTAAAACATCTGACATCCATTTTACAGGATAATACTCCTAAACGGACATATTACATATCATGTAACATTTCCTACATTCCCTAAGACTAAACTACATAAGTTTTTTTATATAGGGAAACAATTGGTCCAGTTACCCGTTCAAAGTCCAAAAAGGCACTATGCCCACCATCAGACATGGATACAAGTGCCCATCCTGATCCTACTCATGTTTTCCGCCAGGAGTTCGAAGGATTAAGGAATCAAATAGCAGAATTGGTTGTCTTTCTGAAAGAACAAAGTAAAAACACTCGGGCCCAGACAATGCCTACTCAATCAGAGTCATTCACTCAAGGGGGGCAGTCAAGATATTAATAGAAAGATGGAAACCCAGATACCTAAACCTCATTCTAATAAAGGAACCAACAAAACCCCTGAAATCACAAAACTCAAGGATGATCGAGAAACTGGGGATATAAGAAAGAAAGTCCAACAAACAGAGGAAGCCATCTGATCAATCAAAGGGACTGGAAACTATGGAAGTGTCACCTATTCAGATCTCTGCATATTCCCAGGGGCTCGATATCCTAACAAATTCAAAATCCCAGAGTTTGAGAAGTACAATGGGGTAGGCGATCCCTATATGCACCTAAAAGTGTACATTGGCGAACTGGGGTCTTATGCTGAAGATGAAAGCCTTAGAATGTAACTTTTTCAAAAGAGCCTCACTAGAGAGGCTAAAGCTTGGTATGCCCGACTTGACAATGCCAAAATCCACAACTGGGAAGAATTGGCCCATGCCATTCTAAATCAATACAGTTTTCAGTCACAAATGGCACCAGATCGATACCAAGTGACTAAAGTCAAAAAGTAAAGTTCTGAGTCTTTCCAAGAATATGCCCAAAGCTGGAGACGTCTGGCAGCGCAAGTCATTCCATCAATGACAGAAACTAAAATGGTGATGACTTTCATAGACATTCAAGAGGCGCCTTACTATGAGAGAATCCTAGAAGGCATAGGAAAGCCATTCTCAAACATGATCAAACACGGTGAAATGGCAGAGATGGGCCTTAAGGCGTGCAAGATTAAAGACTTCACTTCCTTGGAAGCAGTCACCGAGCATATATAAACTGGTAAGTATGCGAGCGATCCCAAGAAGGTACTCGATAAAGGTAGTGAAGATGTATCCCTTATTTCACAGGGGCAAACTAAGAGACCAACCTACAGTTCCCCCATTTGGAAAAACCAAGAAAATATGCCATTTCAACAATAGGCTGCATTCAACCAATGCCAAGACAGAAAAAGAAAATTTGAAAGAACGAAAAATCGGGTTTTCACTTCACTAGGTGATTCCCTTAAAAATGTATTGGCGATATTAATGGATCGCAAGAAAATTACCGAACTGGCTCCACCTCTGGAACTAGGGAGAAAAAGATACAATCCAAGCCAAAGATGTGCTTACCACTCAAGGTCTCCAGGACACGATACACAAGAAGCATAAAATTCAAAATTTGATCGAAAGTGGCAGTATTGTGGTCCAACAATCTGACCAACAAAATTTTAACACCAACCATCTGTTGCAGCATGATACGGAGGAAGTAAACATGATCGGGTCAAGAAGCGCTGAAATGTATCCAAATCGTAAGTACATACGAAGGATGGAGGAATACCCCCAAAGGCACAAAATAAATGTCTTAGAGTGGGAAAACTCGGAGGAGGGTATGCTAGTAATGCAAAAATTAGAGACAATTCAGAATCAGGTAAATCTGCTAGCTAAGCTGATAGTGCTCCAACATCAGGAAACAAGGCAATTTTTCACTCAACTATTAGAAAGCTAAGAGAAAAAAGAGGATAACCATAATGCAATCCTATATCTCTCCAAGATGAGCCAACTAAATGAAAAAGATCAAAGCAGGCTGAAAGGAAAAGAGGAGGGGGATGATAAAATTTCTAGAAGATCTCGCCAGCGGAAAAATCGCTCGGGGGAATACGAATTCTCAAAGAAGAAAGATCAAACAACCTCCAAGAGAGCCCAAAAATTCAACCCTCTGAGCAAATCAAATGAAGAAATGCTACACTTTCTGATAAGTGAAGGAAGGATTACTGAGTTGCTGCCTCCTATAAATTCAAAGATAAAGAGTTATGATTCCACCAAGATATGTCTCTACCATTCTCACTCACTTGGACGTGCGACTGAGGAATGTTGGTCTTTGCGACATAAAATTCAGGATCTCATTGAAAATGGAGAGCTGAAGATAGAATCCCCCATGACCAGAAAAGGTGAAAAGGAAATAAAGAGCTTAAGCTGTCCACTTGAGGCAGGCAGTTCAAAGGAGTTGAAGGCTATGAGCACCAATTATGGCAGAACATAAGGTGGACTAATCCTAATGCAAGGAATGACAGAGGAGACAAGAGAATCCACAAAGGAGATTCCTCCGCCAATATCAAACATCCTATGGTCCAAATATAGCAACCATGTTCCCGATTTTATCATCTTGGATGATGAGGAGGAAATACTAATCCTTTCCAAGGAAGAACAAGCCAAAAAGGAAAATACCTTACAAGAAATGACATAACAGTTTGAGGGAGATTTCAAGGTTGAATCCTCTCAAGCCCAGGAAAAAGGTGAAGGAACAAACGAAGGAAAAGATTGTGAGGTTGTCGGGGAAGCCAACCCATTGAAGAATCAAGAGTTTATCCCTTTGTGCGACAGGTCTAGTATAAGAATCCTCGAGGGGTGTGCTGAATTAGGAGGAGATCAAGTTATGGTTATGAGTGAAGATTTCCAGAACCAAGAGGCAACCTCTATCCCGAGCTTTGAAGGCAACATAACCACTGATAACTGGACTATCAAGCTTCAGCTAGCCAAGAAGATGTAGATCTAGAGGATAGAGTTGTGAGTTCTAAGAGATGTTGCGACGATATCACTTTCTTCGCAGTATGCCTTTTATTTTCCATGCATGTAAATATTGAAAAAAAAACAACAACAAAATAAAAACAAAAAAACATAGAAATAGAAAAAAAAAATCAAAAAGAAAAAAAATCAAAAAGTTAAAAAGTCTAAAAGTCAAAATCAAAATCAAGTCAGTCAGGTCTCAGCCATTTGGCCTGAACTACGAAAGACCTGATCTCCCATCATCAATGGGAGTACGTAGGCATCCATTTATGGTGCGGTCAAACTAAACAAAAACCCAAAAATCCAAACAAACATTTCTCAAACCGTTTGTCTTATCAAACGGAACTACGCAGACTTGATCGCCCGCATATACAGGAGTACGTAGGCAGCCATCAGTGGTGCGGTTGGACCCTCAAAAGAAATATCCAAACCCAAACATCAATCCCAAGATAACTAGTAATAGGGATGAAATGGCCATAATCATAAGATGCAACTCGTCAGCAACTCATAGCTCCTAAAGTGTGAGAAGACTTGATCTCTTTTGACCTTCAGTAATACATGGGCAATCGTCGTGGCAAATTCTATCTCATACTTTACGACCTGTTTCCCTTGATCAAGACAAAAAATCAAACCTTACAGATCAAATCAAACTTGGGTGAAGTCATCACTAACCAAGCTGAGATCTTTGGGGTCAATTTAGTGTAGTATGAAGGCCTCTCGACATCAATCATCAAAGTTGTATCAATAACACAGCGACATATCAAGCATAATCATTAGTAAGGACCTTCAAAGAGCCAACACCCTCAATCACAAGCCTTCATCAAATCAAAAGAAAATCATCAAGGCCGATTGCACATACAAGTCAGAAACAATTATTAAGAGCATCAAAGCCCAAGTCCACTACCTGTTCACTATATGGTATCGAGGTAAAAGCCTCTTATGATCTCAGCATCTTATTAGCCCATCTGTCAAAGCAACTATCCTAGATAACAAGCAAATCTGGGGAAAGTTTAAAATCAGCGACAACCCGATATTAGAACCCATACAACAAGACTAGGATAATCTCAAAAACAGCGACAACTCAACACTGGGGCATTTTTCAACCATCCTAAAGAGGAAAATGCACTAGTCAGCACCATCAGCATGGTCCATCATCATTAGAGCTTCCCTCATATCGCCTCACTGGCGATTATGTATTATCATTTATTTTTTTCTAATCATACTATTCTCAGAATGAAATAATCCACATGTGAGGATATTACTCACTCGCGAATTGGTAAACAAAGAGAGTTTCTCATACGAATCCCCAACATTAACATACGAAAGGACTGGGGCATTTTGCTATTCCAAGAAATGGAAAGAGTCTAAAGTGGGATCAGACTTCTCAAAAGAAAGGAAAGAACTCCTGAAAGAAATCACGGCGACATAAACTGGCCCCTACAAAAGAAGGGGAATATTCTCAAGAAAGTCCTTAACTCAAAAGCAAAAGCCCAATGAAAAAAGGTCTAGCAAATGAAATCCTCATCATCAAATGTGTCAACCGACGTCGAGTCCTCACAAGTCGAGGCCTCTACACCGAAGTTCAAATCTGGGCAGCGAAAGAACGAGCTGCACCCTCCAAGGATGTCAGCGGCATTCAGGTCATCAGTTTAGCCTGGTTACAAATAAAGCGCTCAAGGAAATAGGGCACAAGCACCCAACAGTGAAAGGAAACTCCAAATCACCTCAAAAAGGGTGAGGTAAAATTCTACTCTAGACAATTTAAAATATGCATCAACCTAGGATAATAGACTCCTAAGGATAAATCTAGATCATCACATCATGCATGATCTGCACATGTACAAATGTGCTACATCAACATATATCTTTATCGAGGTTTAACATGTATCTCCAATAGATTTAAATATGCGTGCAAGTTAAATGCCTAGATTAGAGAAAAATTTTGACATAGACATCTGGTGGTTGTCATTAATCCAGCGTAACATCAGGCAGAGTTTGATGAAGCAAACCTTGGAATATTACTTCAGCGAAGGTATCGGATGATCCGGTATTCTAAACCATTGGCATCAATTTAATGTAACATCAAGACAACTCAAGGATACCACCGTTTGAGTGGGACCTAAAATAGTTTGGCATTTTCAGCATAGTCAACTACCAACAGGGTAGGCACCATTGTAAACTACCAACATATGCATCGGGAATGTTCGGTGATTTCAGAACGCCATCCCCAGTAGAGATATAGTAAACATCTCAACTTATCTTCATCAAACAAGCATCGACAACACTGATAAAAAGCTAAACCGTTGGAGTCAACACTAGCGTAAGCATCAGCAATGATCGGTAAAGGTAAAGCAATTTATGAAGTGCAATTTATGAAATACAAAATGTGATGTGCGAGTTACAAAGTGCGATTTGCCAAATGAAAAAAGCGAAGTGCGAAGTGTGAAATGCGTTGTGCAATTTACGAACTGCGATTTGCGAAAACAATTTAACATTCATCATAACATTCATTACATTGTGATTTGCATCACTAGAAATACCTTGTCATATTTCAAGTGTCTAGTAATCTTTATCCTGTCCATTCTATTGCATTGCATGAACATGATAAAGAAGGGCATTTGTAAACACTCGAAATTTCGTTTTCTTGTTACTAACTATGTAGGATGACAAAAACGTATTTTTCACACTCCAGAGATTACCTTGGAGGACCACAACATCAATTCCAACCCCAGAGATAGCCCAGGGAGATCCAATTTTTAACCCTGGAGATAACCCGGGAAATCAGTTTCAAACCTCGGAGATAACTCCTGAAAAGTCAGTTCCAACCCTGGAGATAAACCTGGGAGATCAAGTTTAATGCCCAGAGTCAACCCCGGGAGGTCAATCCAACCTCAGAAATAACCCTAAGGACATTCAGAGTCAACAACATGATAATCTCAGAGATAACCCTGAGAAAAGACCGCTACAGCGACGCCAAAGTCAGAAATAATCCTGGGAGGGGTAAAATAGTTAATTTGCCAAACTCAAACTTAACTCAAATCAAATCAACTTATTTCAAATCAAAAGAAGTCCCACAAGAACCATATCTTAACTTCTAAGCGCAAACTACGCAAAAATAGCTCAACGAACTGCTTGACGGAGACCCGAAAATGCTATTTCGGTCATGGACTATCTTCCCAGATTCAAAAAAGGCAAATCCTATGTCATTGTGTAGCTCTCAAAAAGAGATTTACGGAATGGTATGGCACGCTTCCATCGAATTCCCAGATTAAAAGTTATGAAGGTTCGAACAAACATCGCGTTGTCTGATTGCACGTACTTCGAGATGGCGGAACCCACATAGCCTGGGGCACCCCGGGCAGTCGCAGGTAGATCCGCGGCTATCGCGGGTAGACCTGCGGCTCCCACCTCTATAAATAAAGGGCTTGGGGAGGCCATTTTGAAGAGAAAAAAGGCAAGGAAGCCATGTCCATTTTGCTCTGTACACACTTTAAACTGAGTGTTTTCTCTTTACATACAATTGTGAGCTTGTGTTTTTTTATATTTTACTGGTTGAAACCAAGTATTCATTCATTTAAAGGTATTTGAAGTCTTCTTAGCAGCCCACTATAAGACACCTCACCTTTCTTAAAGCCTTTCTCCACTTTTATTCACACACAGTTATTCACGTTGAGAGTCGTGTTGTGTGCGTATGCCCAGATCGTCGATCCGTGACATTTATTGTATATATATATATATATATATATATATATATATATATATATATATATATATATATATATATATATAAACTCTTCGTGGCAGTTGATTGCACACACACAAACACACACACAGATATATATATATATATATATATATATATATATATATATATATATATATATATATATATAACTGTTTACAGCTTTTATACATACTGCATTATCATGTGAGCCTAAGAATCATGTGATAATAGATTCAGTTCCTGAATCTAGATTCGATTCCCGTTATGGACATTTTCAGCTGTAACTAGCTTGTAAATTATTCATGGTGTTTGAATTTCATTATATGGCTATCATGCCCACAAGGAGTTCGGTACTGCTATGTATCTTATTTTCTCGAAGATGCTTCGTATGTCAAAAATAATAAAAGCAATCAAGCCGAACACATAATAAAATGGAAGTATCAAATGTCTCAATTACTATTGAGCACAAGGGTTTGAAAAATCTATTTTACAAAACATCACTGCCATATCTCGTTAAAATTGAACTTTTATACAAATTTCAAACCCTTTGTATATAGGTACAAATGAGGCATAACACTAATTCTAGATAACTGCACATAGCCCTACTGTAAGGTCCCAACTTTTATGAATAAAGATTAATTTTCTCGAAATATATTTTTGAATATTATGGTGTGGAGTTTGATATATTTTTATAATTGTGGGTAATATTTATAAATTTTGTAAAGTAAGCAAGTGGTTATAAAATATTAATTGGTCGGGAAATATTTTTTTTGTCGGGGAATATCCGTACGACGGCACGATCATTGGTGGACCCCACAACGGAATAACTATCGGATATAGAAAGAGATAAAAATATCATTTTTATAAAATAATGGAAAAAGTTTTACTATTAACTGTTGAAATACCCAGTAATAAAAGTACAGTAATACGCGTGGTTGCATAGTAGCACACGGTATTGTACAGTATCTTTGATTATTGATGCTTACATAAGAAGTCACTACTCAATAATTGTTACATTAATTATTGTTCAATATTTTATTTTATTGATTCAATAATCGCTATGTTGATATTTTATATTATTGATTCAATAATTGTCATTGCACATTATTTCAAATTATCAAATCAATAATTCATATTATTTGAATAATATTATTATTTACATTATTGACAATGTCTAGAAAGTTCTGTAGAGAAAAGTGATTTGGTCACCTAATTGCGCGCCAATAGGGAGAAATCCTTATCGGAAATCCCCCTCTTTCCTGGGAATGACCTGGTTGTCAATATTGAAATTTTATATTATTATTTGTGAATAATTAATTGTTGATATATATGATAAGAAAATATTTATTCAATGTGGATTTAAATGAAGGAATTTAGCATGAAATATTTGTTGAAAGTTTGATATATTATCTTCCCCGATAAAATATTCAGTTAAATATATTATTATAATATTACATTATAATAGTATAATGTGATAATATAAATAACTTTGTGAATAGCCTACCTTTTTGACACACAAATTCGGAGCCTAATTTGCCTTAGCATTATGCAGGGGTTGGTGGGAATAATATTGTAATTCATTAATTGTAGAATGTGAATTAATGGGTGGAGGTTAGATAATTAGTTTTGAATTCTCTGCATGCATCTTTTCAAAATTGTTAACTCATTTGATTGGTGGAAGTGTTTGGTGGAGAATATTGTCTGCAAAGCATTTGGTTTCCTAAATTTTGTGGACCCTCACCTATATTGATAATTGTGAAGTTAGGCATTGAAATATGCTCCAACAAAGACTTAATTTGCAAAACTTGCTTTCAAAGAGTGGGCCCTAAACTATGGAAAAATAAGAAGAGCTAGGCAAAAGTTTAGCAGGGGAAAAATTAGGCAGATTCGTTTATCTCTCCCTCCGTTGCTATAAATAGGGGGTAACCCCCCTTCCTAAAACACACCACTTCAATATCAAAAATTCTTATTCTATAGTATTGTGAGTATTTCTTGAGTATAAGGATACTTTGAGGGTAGTTTTTCTGCAAGATTTTTTCAGAATAATATCCAATATTCCAGTCAAATCTAGTTTCTACTAAGGTAAAGGATATTATTGTATTTCAATACTCGTAAGAAATATTATTTTCTTTCATACTCCATAGTATGGAAGGGATATTATTTCATTTCATATTCTTAAATTTAAACTTACTATGGTAAGTATTGCTTCTATAATTTCTGAAATTAGTAGAATATCCTTGATATTTGCGCTTTATCCAGTATCTTTTCATGAAAATATTATTCTGAGCATTCTTGATACGTTTTAACCTTTTTATGCCAGAGTACTATTCACGGGGTACTATTTCTGAAGTACTATTCATGGGGTACTATTCACTCGAGTACTATTCACCCGGGGTACTATTCAAGACAAAAATTGATTTCTTTTCGGTCCAAATCATTTTTGATACAATATTATTCTTGAATTTTACTCCACGAACCAGTATCATGTTGACAATTTGGACATTATTGAATTCTAGATAAATTAAATTATAAATCTTTAGAATCTATCCTTTGCTTGCATTTAATTGACTTCTTATATCATTGTCTTATATTGTTATGAAAGTCATCTTTGGCCCTTAGTGCATAGATGGACTGTGGATTGGTTTGATTATGACCAGAGCTCATTCGGTATAATCATGACCCGTAATGTTACTAATGATGTGGTAAAAGTCCTTATTGGCCCGTAGTGCATTGATGGACAGTTGTTGGCATGATCATGACCGTTGGTGATAATAATGAATATCCATGGCCCGTAGTGCATGGATAATTCAGTGAATGTGAATTATTTATTTAGCTGAGTCTTAGCGATAAAATTGATGATAAACTTTTAAATTATAGAAGATAGTAGATATCATGCTCTACTTGACTCTACTTGTATTAATTAACTCTCAGAATGGGTGATGTATACCTATTTTGGAGGCGTCACGGTTGGTATAAAAGCTTAGGGATATGATCCCTATCTGAGATGTGAGACAAGAACTAGGAGTGGAGAGACGGGAAAATCCTTCGCTAGTATGAGCTACCTAAGTTTATTTGTTATTTAGGTAGTCGATCATAATATAGAGATAATATGTGGCATGTCAATTAACTTTTGTTTTGTGGCATTGTTTGAAAATGGTTTCCAAAAATGTCGAGTTAAGCAATGAAGCACATGAGACTGTTGAGTCACCACTGATCAATACCCAGGATAATGTGCATCAGGAAGGTAATAATCCTCAAGTGAACAACAACACTGACCAATTGGCAAACGACGGAATGTTTAGGAGCTTTCTGTAATTCGTGCAACATCAAGCAAGAGAAACTCCTATTCAAAATGTAGGTGGAAACACTGGCAGCTCTCAGATGGTCACCGCTAAGCAGTTCAAGGAGCTGGGACCACCTGAGATTTTGTGAGAGCCAAAACCACTTAAGGCGGAGGCGTGGATAAAGCAGATCACCAAGATATTTGATGTCTTGGGATGCTCCGAGGAGCAAAAGGTTCCCTTTGCCGCCTTCATGTTTCGAGGAGAGGCAGATTACAGGTGGGAATCTGTAAAGCGTACTCAACCTGCCGCACTAAAAATGTCTTGGGAGAAGTTCCAAGAACTGTTCAACGACAAGTACTTTCCCAAAAGTATTCGTCACATGAAGGAGGTAGAGTTTATAAAGCTGGAGCAAAACAATATTACCGTGTCACAGTACGAAGCTAAGTTTGCCGAGTTGTCCCGGTTTACGCCCCACTTGGTTGATAATGAGGAGAGAATGACGCAGATGTTTCTAAGAGGTTTGAAACCCGAGATACGTCAATACCTAATTTCTTACAAACTGTGTTTGTATTTAAGGGAGAACATATTTCGTAACCTCCTAAAAAGTGAGGAATCCGAACGAGGTGATCACGGGTAAGCTAATCATAAACTCTAGCGAAGTCTATACCTTATTTGATATCGATTCTACCCATTCTTTTATTTCCCATACTTGCGCTCAATGTTTAAATTTAACTCCGGAGAAATTAGACTTTGACTTATCTGTTAAAACTCTATTGGGAGAAACCTTCATTACATCCACTATTTATAAGTCTTGTTTGATTCAAATCGGTAACCGCACGTTACCTGTCGATCTTATCTCTTTGAAAATACTTGCATTTGATGTGATTTTAGGGATTGATTGGTTAACTACTTATCATGCAAAAATTGATTATTTTCGTAAAGGTTGTTAGTTTTCATATTCCTAACCAACCTATTATGCGAATTTAAGTAACCAAACCACTAAAGTCAATCACTGTCATATCAAGCCATAAAGCTATTCGTTTATTAAAAATTGGATGTCAAGCTTTCTTAGCTCATGTCACGGATTTAAATAAAAATACGTCAAATTTGAATGATATTTCTATTGTTAATAAATTTCCTGACGTATTCCCTGAAGAACTTCCTGGCCTACCCCCAGAGCGTGAAATCGAGTTTTGTATTGATCTTGAACCTGGTACAAAACCCATTTTCAAAGCCCCATATCGAATTGCTCCTATTGAACTTCAAGAGTTAAAAACCCAACTGCAAGAATTGTTAGACATCGATTTCATTCGTCCTAGTATGTCTCCTTAGGGTGCTCCTGTTCTATTCTTAAAGAAGAAAGATGGAAGTATGCGACTTTGTATTGACTATCGGGAGTTGAATCATGTCACCGTCAAAAATAGGTACCCGTTACCTCGAATTGATGACATGTTTGACCAGTTGGAAGGTGCTAAATTCTTTTCAAAGATCGATCTTCGTTCTGGATATCATTAGTTAAAAGTTAAAACTGATGACATTCCAAAGACTGCTTTCAAAACTTGGTACGGGCATTACGAATTTTTAGTCGTGTCTTTTAGATTAACTAATGCTCCTGCGGCCTTCATGGATTTAATGAACCGAGTATTCAAGGGATATTTGGATTATTTTGTTGTCTTTATTGATGACATCCTCATATACTCTAAAAGTCGTGAAGATAATGAGCAACACTTGAGGCTAATAATCCAAAAGCTTCGTGAAAACAAGTTATATGCCAAGTTAAAGAAATACGAGTTCTGGCTTGAGGAAGTAGCATTCCTTGGGCACGTGATATCAAATCATGGAATATCTATTGACCCGACAAAGATTGAAGCAATTCAAAGCTGGGAGCAACCTAAGTTAGTGCTCGAAGTACGTAGCTTTCTGGGCTTAGCTAGTTATTATCGGAGATTCGTAGAAGGATTTTCTCAAATCGCTACTCCATTAACTCAGCTGACTCGAAAAGATATAAAATTCAGTTGGGGCGAGGAATGTGAGAAGAATTTTTAAGAACTCAAGAGAAGACTCATTTGAGCACCTGTTCTGACAATACCATCTGGTTTGAAGGGATATGTCATCTACAGTGATGCTTCAGGCAGAGGTTTAGGATGTATTCTCATGCAACATGGAAAAGTCATTGCTTATGCCTCGCGACAACTCAAAGAATATGAGAGGAATTATCCAATTCATGATCTAGAGTTGGCAGCTGTCGTTTTCGTACTTAAAATCTGGAGGCATTACCTGTATGGGAAGAAGGTAGAGATCTTTACGGATCATAAAAGCCTCAAATATTTCTTCACTCAAAAGGAACTCAACATGCGGCAACGACGTTGGCTTGAACTGTTGAAAAATTATGATAATACTATTCAATACCATCTTGGAAAAGCGAACGTGGTAGCTGACGCATTGAGTAGAAGATCATATGCGGGTATGAGTGCGATATTGTTAACGCAAAGGCCCATTTTATATGACTTGCAAAGGATGGAGATAGAGATAGAGAAAAAGACTCCAGGGAACCACGTGATGATGGTAAATATACGAGTAGAACCGAATTTAATTGATAAAGTTAAAGTTGCACAAACTATAGACCTGAAGCTGATGCGTATGAAGCAGAAAGTGCAAGAAGGTGTTATTCCAGAAGCAAGAATCGATGAAGAAGGAATACTTAGAGTCAACTCCAGACTTTGTATTCCTAATGACTCTGATTTGAACTATAAAATCACGATGGAGGCACACAACACACCGTTTGTAATCCATCTTGGAAGTACCAAAATGTATCGTGATCTTTGACATACATTTTGGTGGAGCAATATAAAAAGAGAGACCGCGGAGTTTATCTCAAGGTGTTTAACGTGTCAACGAGTCAAGGCGGAGCATCAAGTGCCAAAAGGTCCATTGCAACCACTTGAAATTCCTGAATGGAAGTGGGAGCACATTACCATGGATTTCGTTACCGATCTTCCCAAGGTTTCTCAAGGCATAGATACAATTTGGGTCATTGTTGATAGATTGACCAAGTCTGCTCATTTCTTACCAATACGAGAAACTTATTCACTTGAACGTCTTGCTCGTATGTATATAAATGAGATTGTAAGACAGCATGGTATGCCAGTATTCATTATTTCCGATCCAGACCATAGATTTACTTCACGATTTTGGGTTAGTTTGCAAAAAGCTATGGGCATGAATTTACGATTTAGTTTGACCTATCATCCTCAAACGGATGGGCAGTCAGAGAGGACTATTCAAAGTCTGGAAGATCTATTAAGTATCTGTGTCCTTGACTTCAAAGGAAGTTGGGACAAGTTCTTTCCATTGGTGGAATTCTCCTACAACAGCAATTATCAAGCAAGTATCGGCATGGCTCCATTCAAGGCGTTGTATGGACGCAAGTGTCGTTCTCCAGTATGCTGGGATGAGGTGGGAGAAGCAGTGTTGTTGGGACCGAAATTAGTACGCATGACAACAGAAAAGATTCAAATGATCCGACAACGTATAAAAATCTCACAAGATAGACAAAAGAGTTATGTTGATCTTCATTGAAAGGACGTGGAGTTTAATGTTGGAGATCATGTGTTGTTACGGGTTGCTCCATGGAAAGGAGTTACGAGATTTGGAAAGAGAGGAAAGCTCAATCCTCGATTGAGTAGGAATTGTGGCTTATAGACTCGCCTTACAGCCAAGTATGTCTCGTGTTCATAACATTTTTCACATATCCATGTTACATAAATATGTAGAAGACCCGAACCACATTATTGAGTTAGAACCAGACGAAATAGCTGAAGATTTAACGTATGAAGAAGTACCTATTAAAATCTTGGATAAGAAGGAACATATTCTGCGCTCCAAGGTTATACCTCAAGTCAAAGTTTTGTGGAGAAATCACGATGTTGAGGAAATGACATGGGAGTTAGAATCTGAAATGAAGTTAAGGTATGCTCACCTCTTCAACATACCAACTACGTACCCTAATTTCGAGGATGAAATTTCATAAGAAGGGGAGGTTGTAAGGCCCCAACTTTTATGAATAATTATTAATTTTCTCAAAATATATTTTTGAATATTATGGTTTGAAGTTTGATATAATGTTATAATTGTGGGTAATATTTACAAATTTTGTAAAGTAAGCAAGTGGTTATAAAATATTCGATTGATCGGGGAATATTCTTTTTATCGGGGAATATCCGTACGACAGCTCGATCATTGGTGGACCCCACAATGGAATAACTGTCGGATATAGAAAGCGACAAAAATAATAACAGCAAAAGTTCTACCGTTAACTGTTGAAATACCATGTAATAAAAGTACAGTAATACGTGTGGTTGCATAGTAGCACATAGTATTGTACAGTATCTTTGATTATTGATGCTTACGTAAGAAGTCACTACTCAATAATTGTTACAGTAATTACTGTTCAATATTTTATTTTATGGATTCAATAATTATCATTGCACAATATTTCAAATTATCAAATCAATAATTCATATTATTTTAATAATATTATTATTTGCATTATTAACAATGTCTAGAAAGTTCCGTCGAGGAAAGGGGTTTGGTCACCTAATTGCGCGCCAATAGGGAAAAATCCTTATCGAAAAGCCTCCTCTTTCCTGGGAACGACCTGGTTGTCAATATTGAAATTTTGTAATATTATTTGTGAATAATTAATTGTTGATATATATGAGAAGAAAATATTTATTCAATGTGGATTTAAATGAAGGAATTTAGCATGAAACATTTGTTAAAAGTTTGATATATTATCTTCCCCGATAAAATATTCAGTTAAATATATTATTATAATATTACATTATAATAGTATAATGTGATAATATAAAAACTTTGTGAATAGCCTACCCTTTTGACAAACAAATTCGGTGCCTAATTTGCCTTAGCATTATGTGGGGGTTGGTGGGAATAATATTGTAATTCATTAATTGCAACATGTGAATTAATGGGTGGAGGTTAGATAATTGGTTTTGAATTCTCTGCATGCATCTTTTCAAAATTATTAAGCCATTTGATTGATGGAAGTGGATGGTGGAGAATATTGTCTGCAAAGCATTTGGTTTCCTAAATTTTGTGGACCCTCACCTATATTGATAATTGTGAAGTTAGGCATTGAAATATGCTCCAGCAAAGACTTAATTTGCAAAACTCGCTTTCAAAGAGTGGGCCCTAAACTATGGAAAAATAAGAAGAGTTAGGCAAAAGTTTGGCAAGAGAAAAATTAGGCAGATTCGTTTATCTCTCCCTCCGTTGCTATAAATAGGGGGTAACCCCTCCTTCCTAAAACACACCACTTCAATATCAGAAATTCTTATTCTATAGTATTGTGAGTATTTCTTGAGAATAAGGATACTTTGAGGGTAGTTTTTCTGCAAGATTTTCTCAGAATAATATCCGATATTCCAGTTAAATCAAGTTTCTACTAAGGTAAAGGATATTATTTTGTTTCAATACTCGTAAGAAATATTATTTTCTTTCATACTCTATAGTATGGAAGGGATATTATTTTATTTCATATTCTTAAATTTCGACTTACTATGGTAAGTATTGCTTCTATAATTCCTAAAATTAGTAGAATATCCTTTATATTTGCGCTTCATCCAGTATCTTTTCATGAAAATATTATTCTGAGCATTCTTGATACGTTTTAACCTTTTTATGCCAGAGTACTATTTACGGGGTACTATTTCTGAAGTACTACTCATGGGGGTACTATTCACTCGAGTACTATTCACCCGGGCTATTATTCATGACAAAAATTAATTTCTTTTCGGTCCAAATTATTTTTGATACAATATTATTCTTGAGTTTTACTCCACAAAGCAGTATCATGTTGACAATTTGGAAATTATTGAATTCTGGATCAATTAAATTATAAATATTTAGAATTTATCATTTGCTTGCATTTAATTGACTTCTTATAGCATTGTCATCATCCTCATGTTTATATTGTTATGAAAGTCATCTTTGGCCCGTAGTGCATAGATGGACTGTGGATTGGTATGATTATGACCAGGGCACATTCGGTATAATCATGACTCGTAATGTTACTAATGATGTGTTAAAAGTCCTCATTGGCCCGTAGTCCATTGATGGACAGTTGTTGGCACGATCGTGACCATTTGTGATAATAATGAATATCCTTGGTCCGTAGTGCATGGATAATTCAGTGAATGGGAATTATTTCTTTAGCTGAGTCTCATCGATAAAATTGATGATAAACTTTTAAATCATAGAAGATAGTAGATATCATGCTCTACTTGACTCTTCGAATGGATTAATTGTTCCGCTGCAGTTAAACTTGTTGTCTATTATATTCTTTCAGCTTAACACTGTTGAAGGCTAACGATAATTTATTCTGCATTATCCTAGTCATAATATTCTTTACTGGGCTAGTTGAGCTCACCCTTTACTTTCATTGTTCTCTTCAGGAAATGAGAATATAGCTAGACTAGTCAGTGAACGGAGTGACGGTCCAGATGGTTTTTTTAGTAGTCCTCACTGTTCTATAAAATAGTGTGATAATAATTATAATAAGATTGAATTTGAGTTTGGGTATTGTCTAGAAGACAATATTGGTGTTAAAACTCTCAGCATATGTTTTGTCATATTTACACGACAGTTATATTAATTAAGTTGTATTTGAATTTTGTACCATGTATTTGGCGACTCAGAATTGGTGATGTATACCTATTTTGGGGCGACACACCTACACACACACACAAACATTCTGATAAACATTTAAACTGAAAAGTGGTGGTCACCGTGTTACCACGGATATCGAGGGGTGCCTAACACCTTCCCTCCGCATAATCAAGCCCCCGAACCCTAACGAATCTCGGTTTCACAGACCAGTTAAATAGTGTCACATCACTAGGTCTATGTGCAAACCTTTTATCAGTTGAGTTGGTGCAACCATTTAAAAATACTAACTGGCGACTCTTATAGTCAAATCGTCGACATATACATGTCGGAGCTTTTCACAACTTGTTTTTTCAAACAAATCTCACCTAACATGAGAACACCAAAGACAAGAACAGAAAAGGGACAATAAAAATCCCAACGTCGACAAGTTGGTGGCATCCATAGTCCAGATCTAGTACAGGAGTGTTGTGGAGCGCAAGATGTTGGGATGAGACCCGGTAGTATAGTAGTAGTTGTAGTATTTCCTTTATGTGATGTATATATTGTGATGTAATCTCAGTCTTTTGTGTAAGATATGTGATAGTTGTAAACCCCGAGTAGGCTTATGTTAGAGGGGTAGTATGTTAGTATTTTTCCCCATCTTTTGGGATATTAGGGGATATGTGTTGACATTTATAGAAGTTTGCTAGGGATAATCATGTTGATGTAATGATTTGGCATATGAATATAAATGATCTTATTTCAGAAACGTGTTATAAAATCTTATTCCTTTTTCATTTGAGAAATGTTAAGTAATAAAATAAGATAATAAAAATGAAAATTTTATGATGCAGAAAATATCGCCCAGACGTAAACCAGCGACCCTGGAAGAGTCGGTCAATAACAAGAGAGAGCACGTCAACCCTATACAAAGGCTAGTAGATTTGCTATGAGAGGCCCTGCGGGGAAGAAACAACGAGCCGATATTACCCAATCCATAGGAGGTACCAGTTATGAACTTTAAAAACTTTAGAAGTGTAGGACCTCCGAAATTTATGGGTACTACCGATCCTATCGTGGCACAGACGTGGATTAAATAGATGGAGAAGGCCTTCACCATCGCTCGTGTGGGTAAAGACCAGAAGATGATGTTTTCCACTTACATATGAGAGGCGAGGCAAACTACTGGTGGGAGATGAATCAGTAAAGAGCAGGAGAAGGGATAATAGCATGGGAAAGATTCAAGACTCTGTTTTTCAAGAACTACTTCCCAAAAAGAATGAAGAACGGAATGGAGGTGAAATTTTTTGAACTTAAACAAGGAGATATGACGGTGGCGCAATACGCGGCTAAGTTCAATGAGCTAGCTTGGTTTGCAGAACACCAGGTAGGGGATGAAGAGAGGAAAGCTATACATTTTGAGCAAGGACTGAAACCTTTGTTATTCAACAAGGTATCGGTTCTTCAAATCGATTCATTTGCGACGTTGCTAGAGAAGGCTATTATTGCAGAGGGAGGTAGTGAAGCCTTAAGTTTGTATAACAAGGAAAGGAAGGGTATGAACACGAGAGGAGATAGCCGTGGAGGAAGCAATAGTGGAGGAAGAAGTTTAGGAAAGCTGAAATAGGAGAATAACAACAACAACAACAACAAAAACCACAACAATCAAGTGGGGAATTTTTGTGGAAATTTTAAGAAGACGGTAGAGGGATGCCTTAAGTGTGGGAAGAATCACCAGGGCGAACGCTGGAAGGGGTGCAGTACTTGCTACAACTGTAGCTAGGAGGGGAATATTTTACTTAACTGGCCGAAGCCGAAGAAGATTAAGGGTTATTTCGCTTGTGTCTCGGTGGACTGCTTGATTAAGGATTACCCAAAGAAAGGGAGCGGCGGAGGAAATGGCCAGCAAGGGGGAGGCAGTAAACTAATGATTGGCGGACCGATGCAATCTAACCACCCGACTGCTAGGACCTTTAACATGACCATCCAGAACGCAGTAGCTACGTAGGACGTGGTGTAAGGTATTATCCCAATCAATGATATAAATGCATATGTATTATTTCATTTGGGTGCCACCTGTTCTTTTGTATTTGAAGAATTTGTTAGTCGACTAAATTTATGAGACGACCCTAAAATAGGTCCACACAACCCATTCTGAGTCGCCAAATACATGGTATAGAAAATAACTACAACTTCATTATTACAATTGTCGATCAGAATATGACAACACATATGCTGTTAGTTTACATACAAATATTATCTTCTAGACAATATCCAAACTCAAATAAGTCCTCGTTACAAATATTGATACACAGTTTTACAAAATAGTGAGGACTGCTAAAACAACTGTCTAGAACCATTATTCCATACCTCGACTAGTTCCCGCTATATTCTCGCCTCCTAAGAAGAAAATTGGAACAAAAAGGAAAAGGGTGAGCTCAACTAGCCTAGTAAAGAATATTATGACTAAGATAATGAAGAACAAATTATCGTTACCCTTTAACTAATTAGATAAAATATAATAGACAACAAGTTTTAGATCAATATTCGCAGCAAAAATAACAAATCATTAGAAGAGTTAAATAGAGAATGAAGTCTATTATCTTCTATGATTTAAAAGTTCATCATCAATATTTTATACCTGTAACATCAATCAATATACATATTGAACCAAATATTCATCTTTGCACTACGGGGCAAAGATATTCATTTGTATCACCAGTTGGTCATGTTCATCTCAACACCTGTCTATCTTTACACTATGGCCAAAGATATTCATCAGGTAATCATTAATCTTTGCACTATAGGCCAAAGATATTCATCAAGTATCAATATTTAAGACTGAGGATGATGAAAAATATCTTAAAGAAACGAATCCAGTGAGATTAAAGGACAAAGATTAGGGATTCATACTTTAGTTTATCAAAGTTCAAAAATAATCCATAATAATCAATTGTGGAGCAAAATTCAAGAATGAAGATCAAAACATGGATACAATCAAAGATAGTAACCATAATAGACAACTTGGACAAAGAAAAGAAAATTTAATTTTTTTGTGAATAGTGTCGTATACGTGAATAGTAATCTCGACACAAAAGATGACAATTTCATAAGAAAAAACATACTTCGTGAATAGTACCATATTCGTGAATAGTGTCGTGTACGTGAATAGTACTGTATACGTGAATAGTAACCTCGACATGAAAAGGTAAAAATTTCATAATAAAATTAATACCAATATTTCGGCATAATGATATTGAACGAAATAACATCATTTACGAAAAAAATAACATCCCTTACCTCAAAAGACTAGTACTTCTGACAGAAATATCGGATATAATGTTAAAAGAAACTTGCACTGGATAACAACTCTCAAAGTATCTAAATACTCACAAAAAAATGCTCGATATTATAGAGAGAGAAAACTTATGATTCTGGTGTGATTTTCAATTCTAACTAAGCACCCTATTTATAGGAAAATGCTAGAACGCCAAAGCAGACTTGACCTGCTACCCGATGGCTTTACCTGTTGCTATTCACGCACACCACCATTGAAAAAAATTCTCAGCACACCAACAAGGACAAGAGTGGGGTCCACCCATTCTAGAAAATTTCTAATTCTTTTTTAAATTTAAACAATATTCAGAAACTTTAATAATTCATAATAAATAGCCCTTTATCAGAAAAATATGAATTTTATGTCAATTCCATAAAAAATTTAATTCTCTACAACTTTGTAGAAGAAAGTTTTTCCAAATTCCAAACAGAAAATGTCTGAAATCCATATACGGATAATTTTTAATACCTTCATTCCGAGAAAATACTGATAAAATATCTCAACATTAATTTCTTCATTTATATTCACATAAAATAAATATTTTTTTATTATATAAATCAATATTTATTTATTCACAAATAATATTATAGAATCACAATAATGACAACCAGGTCGTTTCTAGGAAAGAGGAGGCTTTCGGATAAAGATTTCTCCTTACTGGCACGCAATTAGGTGACCAAACCCCTTTCCTAGACAGAACTTCCTTAAACATTGTCAATAATGCTATCTAGTAATATTATTCAAATAATATGAATTATTGATCTGATAATGGAAAATACTATGCAGTAACAATTATTGAAATAACAATAATATAAAATATCGACGTAGCAATTATTGAATCAATAAAATAAAATATTGCACAGTAATTACTGTAGCAATTATTGAGTAGTGCCTTCTTACGTAAGAATCAATAATTCAAAAATAATGTGCAATACCGTGTGCTACTGTGCAACCACGCGTATTAGTATACTTTAACCACTAGGTATTCCAACAGTGTTAACGGTAACAACTACGACGTTATTTATAAAATAGCTCATACTTATCGTTTTCTTCATCCGACAGTTTTTCGTTATGGGCCCACAAATGGCTGCGCCATCGTACGAATATTCCCCGACAACAAGAATATTCCACGACCAAACGAATATTCCCCGACAATAATGATTATTTTATAACCACTTGCTTATTTTGTAAAATTTGTACATTTCACCCATAACCAAAGCATTATATCAAATTAACACCTTATTATTCAAAATAATAATTAAAGGAAATTCAATTTTATTTATAAAAAGTTGGGGTCTTACAATTTACCCCAAGAATGATTAGGAAATCCTTTGAACATAGAAGTTGCAAATAAGGAAGTAATTCCGGTAGAATACGTTTACCGAAATTATCGCGCAAACATTTAAGATCATGAACTAAGCGTGGACTTGATCCTGATAAGATTGAGAGAGTTTGACGTAATATTGGGAATGGATTGGTTATATAACCATGCTGCGATAATTGATTGTTAGAATAAAAGTTTAAACCTTCAGACTTCGAATAAGTCTAAGGTAGTGTTTTATGGTAGCTCATCGCTTAAGCAATCGTGTTGTCTTACGATGATGCAGGCCAAGAAATTATTAAAAAAAGGATGTGTAAGTTATCTAACCTATTTAGTGGATACTCTGAAAAAGGGAGTAGAAACTAAGAATATACCTGTAGTGAGAGATTTTCAAGACGTATTTCTTGACGATCTGCCTGGTCTTCCACCAAACAGAGAAATCAAATTCGTAATAGGCTTAGCACTGGGAACTGCACCGATTTCGAAAGCCCCATATCGTGTGGCACCAGTAGAAATGAAGGAATTGATGATACAATTGCAAGAGTTGCTAGATAAAGGTTACATTCGGGCGAGTGTGTCTCCTTGGGAAGCACCAATGTTGTTTGTAAAAAAGAAGGATGGATCGATGAGGCTCTGTATCAACTATCGAGAGTTGAATCGAGTAACAATTAAGAATAGATATATGTTACCAAGGATAGACAACCTTTTTGATCAACTGAAGGGAGCGAAGTTTTTCTCGAAGATAGATCTACGGATAGGTTATCACCAGTTGAAAGTACGGGAGGAGGACATATCAAAGACAACATTTTGAACTCGTTATGGACATTTCAAATTTCTGGTGATGTCATTCGGGTTGACAGATGCCCTGACAACATTTATGGATTTGATGAACCAAGTCTTCAATCCATTCTTGGATAAATTCATAGTAGTTTTCATCGACGATATCTTGATCTACTCAAAGATGGAAAAAGAACACGCCAAACATCTGAAGATGGTTTTGGAGACGCTAAGGAAGGAGAAGCTGTATGCAAAGTTTTCCAAGTGTGAATTTTGGATGAAGAAGGTTCAATTCTTAGGACACGTGGTGAATAAGGATGGAATTTTAGTAGACCCTGCAAAGGTAGAAGCAGTGAGTAATTGGGAGTACCAAAGACGCCAACTAAAGTAAGAAGTTTCTTAGGATTAGCTGGGTACTATTAAAGATTTATCCAAGATTTTTCTAAGATAACAACTAACGAGGAAGTCGGTGAAGTTCGTGTGGATGGACTAGTGCGAAGAAAGTTTTCAAGAGTTGAAGAAGAGACTAAGCAAAGCGCCTATATTATCATTACCAGATTATACGGGAGAATTTGTGGTGTATAGTTATGCGTCGCACAGAAGACTTGGCTGTGTCCTAATGCAGCATGGCAAGGTCATTGCGTATGCATCGCGATAATTAAAGGATTACGAAAAATGATACCCTACTCACGACTTAGAGTTAGCGGCAGTAGTTTTTGCGTTAAAGATTTGGAGACATTAATTGTAGGGAGAGAAATGTGAGATATACACGGACCATAAGAGTCTAAAATATATCTTCACATAGAAGGAGTTGAACATGCATCAGAAAAGGTGGTTAGAATTAATCAAGGATTATGACTGCGATATTCTTTATCACCTAGGAAAGGCAAACGTAGTAGCCAACGCGCTAAGCAGGAAAGGAAAGGAGAAGTTGCTTCAGCTGACAACTCAGGAGGAGTTAATAAGGGAAATGGAGAAATTGGAAATAGAGGTAAAGGAACCGGGGAGGTCTAAAGAAAAATTATTTGCAGTGGAAGGTCGTCCAACTTTGTTGGACAGAGTAAAGGAATCACAAGAGAAGGATGGAGAGTGCGAGAAAATCAGGAAGATGATTGTAGAAAATGAAGAAGAGAGATTCAAAATGGATAAAGACGATATTTTGATATTCGAAGGAAGAGTGTGGGTGCTAGCGGTAACCAAGTTGAGGGAAGAAATTTTGCACGAGGCACACAATATGACGTATTCCGTTCATCCAGGAGGCACAAAGATGTACCAAGATTTGAGGCAACATTTTTGGTGGCCCAATCTAAAACGAGAAGTCGCGGAGAGCGTCAGTAGATGTCTTACATGCCAACGGGCCAAAGCAGAGCATTAGAGGTCGAGTGGTCTACTTCAACCGTTAGAAATACTAGAGTGGAAATGGGAGCACATTATGATATAATCATATATGTGTACAGTTTGTGGTTAAGGGTCAAGGGTTGACCAGATAACTTATATCAGTGACAAACCCTAATCATATTTTAAGAACATCGACGTTCAGTTAGAAAATTCTTACGATTGATAAGAAAGCCTAAAATCGGCTCTGAAAACCCTAATTTCAGTTTCGGGAATCCGAAACCCTAACCGGAATATGAAAACCCAAATTTGGGAATTTAAAAATTAAGTATGGATATTAAGTGTTATTGAATAATAACTAATTAGGGATAACCCTAATTGACTAATTAAAAAATCCTAATTTCTGGATTAGAAACCCTACTGAACAATTAGGGAAAACTTAATATTTAATTTAGCGATTTTAATGTTAATTAGAAAACCTTGATCCTAATTAACAAGCCCTAATGTGATTAGGAAATCTTAAGATAATTAGGAAACCCTAATTATAATTTAGAAATCTTAATTTTCTATTTTTAAAACCTAATTAGAAAATCCTAAAAATTATTTTTTTAACCTTAGGGTCAAGGGTTGCACAAGTTACAATTATTCCGTTAAAACAGTGTGAAAAATGACCAAACTACCCTTATTGCATTATTTATTAGGTTACTTGCAAATCTTGCCAAATATTGAGTTGGTGATCAACTCTATCTACTCCATGTGCCATATATCTAAAATATCAGCCATCAAATGCCAGCAAATACATTGAATCAAAAAGATCAAAGTTAAAAAGTAAGAAAAACCACTTACTTTATTTAGCAAACTAGACAAGCCATACTATCTCTCCAATTTCAAAAATATAGAGTGAGAGTGAGTGATCAGTTGAGATAATATCATATCTTAACACTCCATGATCAGCAACAAATGATCAGATTCAGGATCAAAGCCTTAAAATGTATAAAACCCTAAACTTAGAAATCCTTATGATTCATGTTAATCTTTGTGTTTAGATGTTTAAAGTTGTGTATAAGGATGTTATTGAGTGATATGGGTTGTTACATCCTAGATCCATAACATCTAGATGCACGAAATTTAAATTTTCAAAACTGATCATGAACCCTAAAAAGTTGTCTGACAGCCTAATGTCAGGGCTCGTAGATCTGTGTGTGTTAGATGTTTAGTGTGCTTAAGGTTATAGATAAGTTCTATGTTGTAAGGGCTTTAATCTGAAACTTGAATCAAGTCCAAATCATGTACAGATTGAAAGTTATTAAGGGTCAAAGTGCGTTGACTGGCCACGACTAACTGTTTCTGGGTAACCAAGATTACCCAGAAAAACTTGACAACTAATTTTGAAGGCTTTATCTTGCTGCTGTTAAGTGTTTAGGCCATGATGTTGTATTATATTTGTAGACATGTATGTTGACTAAACACTAAAGCTCTTAGAACAACCAAATCTTGCACAGGAGCAAAGATATGAGTGGTCAAACTAAGGTTGACCACCAGCCTTAGGAATTTCTGGAAAACCTAGAACTCGTTCAAGAATAGTTCCTGACATGTACTTTGACCGGCTTAGATCTCTAATATGTGGTGTTTTTAGACTGATTTATTGTTGTATAGATGTTCTTTGACATCATTACTACAATATTGAACACTTATATCACACATAGTAGACTCAGGATGCAAGTAATGAAGATCGAAAGTAGGTACCTTGGCTATTCTTCATTTTTGGGTAACCCATAAATTGAAGAACAAACCTGACAAGGTTTTTATTGGGCAATAACTTTCTGTTATATGATAGAATTGCTATGAAATCAGTTTGTGTGTGTAGTATTACATAAATGCTACATGTGTAGACTTTAGATAACCTAGAAACATGAAGATCAATGACCTAGACTTTGTCAAACAAGGCACCCGGTTAACTGGCTATGAAGGTTCTGGGTTGGCCAAGAACACCTTTAGCCACGATTTTGTCGCCTAAAGCCCCTTTAGCGATAGTTTAATTATAAAATGAATTATTTTATTTAATAAATAAAGAAAAATAGTTTTTAATTAATAAAAATTCATAATAAATTCCTAAAAATTATTTTAAAGCTTAAAAATGAGTTTTTAATTATTTTGAATATATTTCATTAATATTTAATATTTTTGGAATATTAATATTATTTAATTTATTTAATTATAATATTAAATAAAATACTTAAAAATAATTTTAATACTTAAAAAATTATAATAATGTGTAATAAAATATTTTAAGTTATTTTTGACGACTTTTAATATTTTGCGGTGATTTTCATTAATAAATTAATATTTATGGTAGTTGATTTATTTAATAAATATATTAAATAAATTGTGAAAAAATAGAATTAATGATTTAAAAATTATATAAAAATAATTTAAAGGTTATAAAAATATTTTAAGTTATAAAATATAACTTTCGATATTTTGTCATGAAAAATATTAATATTTTAATATTAATGATAGTTAATTAATAATAGTTTTATTTACTTTAAAATCATTTAAAGGTATTAAAAATACTTTAAAATATTATAAGTTATTTTTAATATTATGTTATATATTTCATTAATATTTGATATTTAATAAATATTAATGATACTAGAATATTGTGGTATTTAAATTAGATAAATATGATATTAATGATTGAAAAATCATAATAAATGATAATAATTACTTGAAAATTATTATAAGCTATGGAAAAATATTTTGGCTGATAAATAATTTATTTAAGATAATTATTGAGTGTTTAGGCAGATTCTTATTGATATTAGGCTCGGTGATTAAATAATTAGGCAATCGAAATGTCAGAATTGTACCGAACTCGACTCAGACTGTAAAAGTTTGACTTGTGGTTAGGTCTTATGTGTTTTATAGACTGATAGGATTATGTGTTAATGTGTTTAGGTTATTTTATAACTGTGATGATATTATTCTAATTTGTATATCGATATTATTAATATTAGGTATTCAGACAAAGCTAAATAAATTGTGTATCAGTAGTTGGCGATAAAGGCAAGTTTCTTATACTCACTTATTGTGCAAGTTTTCTATTACTCAACCTTGAGGTATGATTATTCAAATATGCTTGTGGTTAATCATTGTTGATTATACCATGTCTATGAATTATTGATTCGCACTCTGTTCATATTGCATGTGTTCATCAGTTATGAAAGGCTGATCACCTACATTACCATTCGGTCTAGATATATTTGTTTATGTTCAATGTTCGTTCAGCTATGAAAATTTGTTCATGCTAGTTCACAATTATATTGTAGAACTTTAGCCAGTTTATTGTTCAATTCTTTCTATCATGATATATCATTAATTTATTGAACTTTTACTTGTTGGGCAAACTTGTTGCTCACCCTTGCTATATCATGATAAACATTGCAGATTAAGACGAATACGTCGGATACAGGAAAAGACAAAGACAAGTCCAGCTTTGAATTTTATGTGCAGCAAAATTTGTAACAGTAATGTATGATAATAACATTGTATGTTAGATAGGATATTGATTCAGGTATTTTGTGAAGGTTCTCGACCTTGGGGATAGTGTGTAAAGTTTATTATATAAATAATTTATGTTTATATCCTCCGCAATAGTTGTAAAAAATAGTATACCAGGTCCGTGGTGATTTGGGACCCAGATCTGGGGCTTTCACAGTTGGTATCAAAGCCAAGTTATAAACCTTAGGTAGGGTTACCTGAGACTAATAACCGTAGTGATTAGAATAAGTACTAAATTAAATAGAGTTAGTACGTCGATAAGATTCAAAGAAGAATCTTAATAAGTTATAAAAGATCCAGAGTTGCATAACTTTGATAATAAAGGTAAACCGTAGTAATAAATAGATAGAGTCTAAAAGACTAAAAGTACGGGGAATGAGATCGTAAGCATAGAAACGAATCGTAATATATACGGTGAGATCACACCATGATCTGATAAGGTTATAGTAGGGAGAAAAATCAATCAAATGGTTGAAAAGTTTACGGCAAGATTGTTGTATGTCAGTCGTACTATGAATTGAAATGAGGAAATTTCAGGAAAGGATTATGGATACGGATTAAACAAAATTCGTATTGAGAATGGAGCTAGGATTAAGTGGGGATTTCAATTAAGGACTCATGTCAGTAGCAGAGTTGTATAATTCCTTGTATGGGCAGGGAATTTGTACTTGGTTTTAGAACGGCTTAGCTTCCTGGTAGATATAGTGGTTAGGTTGAACAATTCTTTGTATGGGCGGGGAATTGTCCGCTTAGCTTCCTATATTGATTAGTGGCCGAGTTTGGTTTGACGACCACTTAGTTTCTGGTATTGATAATTATTGAAATATTTGTGTCACGCTATTTGCTATATATATGTTGAGAAGGTAATTCTTTTCTCATGTGTATAACAGATATATAGAGTACAGTTAGAGAATATAAGATTAAGTTGTGAGTTCTTAAAACTCATACTTATGGTAATTTCGTGACTCGTAATCGTATGATATGTTTTTGAACCCCTCAGCGAATGGACGCCAATGGTCTGTCTAGGACAAGTTCTTAAACTCATAAGATTGTGAAAAGTTTCTGAACTCATAACGTGTGGTAAGTTTGACGAATTAGGTATAGATATGTGTAAATGGAGTATTAAGGATAATAGGAATAGATATATTACTAAGCAATTGATCATTAGCGGAGACATAAGGGTTTCCAAATCTTCTACCTATGCTAGACTTCGAAATTTTTGACATCAAGCTAAATACGCACTATGTGCTTTAGAAAATAAATTCTTATTCTCAACTTCTTGTGACCATTGTGTATGTGTGGACTTCGGGCCACCGACACATCATTACATGTTGGAATGATAAAAACTGATTTGTAAAGATTTTTGAATGGTTTGAAGTATAGTCAATGCTACTTGTTTTGGCGAGACGATAATGATTTGAAATATTAAAATATATTTTTATTAATCACTTATGTATCATGTAACCTGGTGCAGAGATGATAAAAAGTTGTTGGAGTTGTAAATACAGGAATACTCAAGGTTGAATTTGATCTAAAAATTGTTGTTCAACTATTATATGATGTGTTATGACAAAGTCACTCGATGACGACATCCTCAAACGGGCTGTTAATACAGTACGGCATCATGACGTCATTTTCAAACTATTTTTAAAATAATTTTAATTTGTCAACGGGGTTTGGCTATACCTAAATATTTTGATTGAATTATATTATTGATATGAGTCTACACTATTTGATTCAGCTAGACCAACGTTTATAAAATCCTAAGCGTTCTTTGAAAATTTTCCCAAACCAAATTATTTTTTTACGGATTCCGATAAAGACTGAGGTAAGAAATTTTTTGTGCCTATGGCAGTGACGAGAAACATGAAAAATGGTTCCGACCAGCATTACTTTGCCAGTACAGGGCATACCGGGCTAATTACCCACTGTGTCCGTAAGTTATGACGGTTTACGGATGAATTTATGTATAAACCTTTTCAAAAATAAAATTTTGTAGCCTATATGACTCCTCAACATGATATGAATAATTTAACTCTTGTGAGTGATGTTTTTGGTAGCATGTGGTGATGAGTATGAAAGGTGTTAGGTGTAAGGTAAATTTCGGGGAAGAAATTTTTAGAAGAAGGGGTGAATGTGACAACCCGAGAATTTAGGTATTTTATAAAATCATAGAATATTGAATTAAGGTTAAATAATAAACCTAGACAGAAAATAAGTGTATGGATTTGATATTTTTTGGAAGGAATTTTGTGAATTTAAAAATGAGAATTATTCAGGATTAAGTGTATAAGTGTATATATTCTGTGTATATGATCATATATGCGTATAGTTTGTGGTTCAGGGTCAAGGGTTGACCAGATAACTTATATCAGTGACAAACCCTCATCATATATTAAGAACATCGACGTTCAGCTAGAAAATTCTTACTCGATAAAAATCCCTAAAATTGGCTCTAGAAACCCTAATTTCAGTTCCGGAAATCCGAAATCCTAACCGGGAATATAAAAACCCTAATTTAGGAATTTAAAAGTTAAGTATAGATATTAAGCGTTATTGAATAATAACTAATTAGGGATAACCCTAATTGACTAATTAGAAAATCCTAATTTCTGGATTAAAAACCCTAATGAACAATTAGGGAAAACTTAATTTTTAATTTAACGATTTTATTGTTAATTAGAAAACCTTGATTCTAATTAACAAGCCCTAATGTGATTAGGAAATCTTAAGATAATTAGGAAACCCTAATTATAATTTAAAAATATTAATTTTCTATTTTTAAAACCTAATTAGAAAATCCTAAAAAAATTAAAAAAATTTAACCTAAGGGTTGCACAAGTTACAATTATGCCGTTAAAATTGTGTGCAAAATTACCAAACTACCCTTCTTGCATTATTTATTAGGTTATTTGCAAATCTTGCCAAATATTGAGTTGGTGATCAACTCTATATACTCCATGTGCCATATATCTAAAATATTAGCCATCAAATGCCAGCAAAATACATTGAATTAAAAAGTTCAAAGTTAAAAAGTAAGAAAAACCACTTACTTTATTTAGCAAACTAGACAAGCGATACTCTCTCTCTAATTTCGAAAATATAGAGTGAGATTGAGTGATCAGTTGAGATAATATCATATCTTAACACTCCATGATCAGCAACAAATGATCAGATTCAGGATCAAAGCCTTAAAAGGTAAAAAATCCTAAACTCAGAAATCCTTATGATTCATGTTAATCTTTGTATTTAGATGTTTAAAGCTGTGTATAAGGATGTTATTGAGTGATATGGGTTGTTACATCCTAGATTCATAACATCTAGATGCACGAAAATCAAGTTTTCAAAACTGATCATGAACCCTAAAAAGTTGTCTGACAGCCTAATGTCAGGGCTCGTAGATCTGTGTGTGTTAGATGTTTAATGTGTTTAAGGTTATAGATCTGTTCTATGTTGTAAGGGCTTTGATCTGAAAACTGGGGCTTTCACAGTTGGTATAAAAGCTGTAGGTTATAAACCTTAGGTAGGGTAGAATAAGTACTAACTTAAATAGAGTTAGTGCGTCGATAAGATTCAAAAACGAATCTCGATAAGTTATAAAAGATCCAGGGTTGCATAACTCTGATAATAAAGGTAAACCATAGTAATAAATAGATAGAGTCTAAAAGACTAAAAGTACGAGGAATGAGATCGTAAAACAAAACGATCATAACGTAGAAACTAATCGTCATATATACGATGAGATCACACCGTGATCTGATAAGGTTATAGCAGGGAGAAAAATCAATCAAATGATTGAAAAGTTTACGGCAAGATTGTTGTATGTGAGTTGTACTATGAATTGATACGAGAAAAATTCAGGAAAGGATTATGGATACTGATTAAACAAAATTCGTAATAAGAATGGAGCTAGGATTAAGTGGGGATTTCAATTAAGGACTCATGTCAGTAGCAGAGTTGTATGATTCCTTGTATGGGCAGGAAATTTGTACTTGGTTTTAGAACCGCTTAGCTTCCTAGTCGATATAGTGGTTAGGTTGAACAATTCTTTGTATGGGCGGGAAATTATCCGCTTAGCTTCCAATATTGATTAGTGGCAGAGTTTGGTTTGACGACCACTTAGTTTCTGGTATTGATAATCATTGAAATGTTTGTGTCGCACTATTTGCTAAATATATGTTGAGAAGGTGATTCTTTTCTCATGTGTATAACAGATAGATAGAGTATAGTTAGAGAATATAAGATTAAGTTGCGAGTTCTTAAAACTCATACTTATGGTAAGTTTGTGACTCATAATCGTATGGTATGTTTTTGAACCCCTCAGCGAATTGACGCCAATGGTCTGTCTAGGACAAGTTCTTAAACTCATAAGATTATGGAAAGTTCATGAACTCATAACGTGTGGTAAGTTTGACGAACTGGGTATAGATATGTATAAATGGAGTTTTAAGGATAATAGAAATAGATAGATTACTAAGAAATTGATCATTAGTGGAGGCATAGGTGTTTCCAAATCTTCTACCTATGCTAGACTTCGAAATTTTTGACATCAAGCTAAATACATACTATTTGCTTTTGAAAATAAATTCTTATTCTCAACATCTGGTGATCATTGTGTATGTGTGGACTTCGGGCCACCGACACATCGTTACCTGTTGGGATGATAAAAACTAATTTGCAAAGATTTTTGAATGGTTTAAAGTATAGTCTATTCTACTTGTTTTGGCTAGACGATAATGATTTGAAATATCAAAATATATTTTTATTTATCACTTATGTATCATCTAACCTGGTGCAGAGATGATAAAAGGTTGATGGAGTTGTAAATATATGAATACATAGTGCTGAATATGATCTAAAAATCGTTGTTCCACTATTGTATGATGTGTTATGACAAAGTCATTCGATGACGACATCCTCAAACGGGCTGTTACTGCAGTACGGCATCATGACGTCATTTTCAAACTATTTTTAAAATAATTTTAATTTGCCAACGGGGTTTGGCTATACCTAAATATTTCGATTGAATTGAATTATTGATATGAGTCTACGCTATTTGATTCAGTTAGACTAACGTTTATAAAATCCTAAGCGTTCTTTGAAAATTTTCCTGAACCAAATTGTTTTGACACGGATTCCGATAAAGACTGAGGTAAGAAATTTTTTATGCCTATGGCAGTGACGAGAAACAAGAAAAATGGTTCCGATCAGCATTACTTGGCCAGTACAAAGCATACCGGGCTTATTACCCACTATGTCCGTAAGTTATGACAGTTTGCGGATGAAAATTTGTATAAACCTTTTCGAAAATAAAATTTCGTAGTCTATATGACTCCTCAGCATGATTTGAATAATTTAACTCTTGTGAGTGATGTTTTTGGTAGCATGTGGTGATGAGTATGAAAGGTGTGAGGTAAATTTCGGGAACGAAATTTTTAGAAGAAGGGGTGAATGTGACAACCCGAGAATTTAGGTATTTTATAAAATGTTAAAATATTGAATTAATGTTAAATAATAAACATGGACAGAAAATAAGTGTATGGATTTAATATTTTGTGGAAGGAATTTTGTGAATTAAAATCTTAAAACCACTTACTTTATTTACCAAACTAGACAAGCCATACTCTCTCTCCAATTTTGAATATATAGAGTGAGAGTGAGTGATCAGTTGAGATAATATCATATCTTAACACTCCATGATCAGCAACAAATGATCAGATTCAGGATCAAAGCCTTAAAATGTATAAAACCCTAAACTTAGAAATCCTTATGATTCATGTTAATCTTTGTGTTTAGATGTTTAAAGTTGTGTATAAGGATGTTATTGAGTGATATGGGTTGTTACATCCTAGATCCATAACATCTAGATGCACGAAATTTATGTTTTCAAAACTGATCATGAACCCTAAAAAGTTGTCTGACAGCCTAATGTCAGGGCTAGTAGATCTGTGTGTGTTAGATGTTTAGTGTGCTTAAGGTTATAGATAAGTTCTATGTTGTAAGGGCTTTAATCTGAAACTTGAATCAAGTCCAAATCATGTACAGATTGAAAGTTATTAAGGGTCAAAGTGCGTTGACTGGCCACGACTAACTGTTTCTGGGTAACCAAGATTACCCAGAAAAACTTGACAACTAATTTTGAAGGCTTTATCTTGCTGCTGTTAAGTGTTTAGGCCATGATGTTGTATTATATTTGTAGACATGTATGTTGACTAAACACTAAAGCTCTTAGAACAACCAAATCTTGCACAGGAGCAAAGATATGAGTGGTCAAACTAAGGTTGACCACCAGCCTTAGGAATTTCTGGAAAACCTAGAACTCGTTCAAGAATAGTTCCTGACATGTACTTTGACCGGCTTAGATCTCTAATATGTGGTGTTTTTAGATTGATTTATTGTTGTATAGTTGTTCTTTGGCATCATTACTACAATATTGAACCCTAATATCACACATAGTAGACTCAGGATGCAAGTTATGGAGATCGAAAGTATGTACCTTGGTTGTTCTTCATTTCTGGGTAACCCAGAAATTGAAGAATAGGCCTGACAAGGTTTTTAATGGCCAATAACTTTTTGTTATGTGATAGAATTGCTATGAAATCCGTTTGTATGTGTGGTATTACATAAATACTACATGTGTAACACTTTAGATAACCCAGAAACATGAAGATCAATGACCTAGACTTGGTCAAACAAGGCACCTGGTTAACTGGCTATGAAGGTTCTGGGTTGGCCAAGAACACCTTTAGCCACGGTTTTGTCGCCTAAAGCCCCTTTAGCGACAGTTTAATTATCAAATGAATTATTTTATTTAATAAATAGAGAAAAATAGTTTTTAATTATTAAAAATTCATAATAAATTTCTAAAAATTATTTTAAAGCTTAAAATGAGTATTTAATTATTTTGAATATATTTCATTAATATTTAATATTTTTGGAATATTAATGTTATTTAATTTATTTAATTATAATATTAAATAAATCACTTAAAAATAATTTTAATACTTGAAAAATTATAATAATGTGTAAGAAAATATTTTAATTTATTTTTGATGACTTTTAATATTGTGTGGTGATTTTTATTAATAAATTAATATTTATGGTAATCGATTTATTTAATAAATATATTAAATAAATTCTGAAAAATAGAATTAATGATTTAAAAATTATATAAAAATAATTTAAAGGTTATAAAAATATTTGAAGTTATAAAATATAACTTTTGATATTTTGTCATGAAAAATATTAATATTTTAATATTAATGACAGTTAATTAATAATTGTTTTATTTACTTTAAAAACATTTAAAGGTAATAATAAGGTATTAAAAATACTTTAAAATATTATAAGTTATTTATAATATTATGTTATGTATTTCATTAATATTTGATATTTAATAAATATTAATGATAATAAAATATTGTGGTATTTAAATTAGATAAATATGATATTAATGATTGAAAAATCATAATAAATGATAATAATTACTTGAAAATTATTATAAGCTATGGAAAAAATATTTTGGTTGTTAAATAATTTATTTAAGATAATTGTTAAGTGTTTAGGCAGATTCTTATTGATATTAGGCTCGGTGATTAACCAATTAGGCAATCGAAATGTCAGAATTGTACCGAACTCGACTCAGACTGTAAAAGTTTGACTTGATGTTATGTCTTATGTGTTTTATAGACTTATATGATTATGTGTTAATATGTTTAGGTTATTTTATAATTGTGATGATATTATTCTAATTTGTATATCAATATTATTAATATTAGGTATTCAGACAAAGCTAAATAAATTGCGTAGCAGTAGTCGGCAATAATGACAAGTTTCTTATACTCACTTATTGTGCAAGTTTTCTATAACTCGACCCTGAGTTATGATTATTCAAATATGCTTGTGGTTAATCATTGTTGATTATACCATGTCTATGAATTATTGATTCGCACGCTGTGCATATTGCATGTGTTCATCAGGTATGAAAGGTTGATCACCTTCATTACCATTCAGTCCAGATATATTTTTTTATGTTCAATGTTCGTTCAACTATGAAAATTTGTTCATGCTAGTTCACAATTATATTGTAGAACTTTAGCCAGCTTATTGTTCAATTCTTTCTATCATGATATAACATTAATTAATTAAACTTTTACTTACTGGGCAAACTTGTTGCTCACACTTGCTATATCATGATAAACATTACAGATTAAGACGAATACATCGGATACAGGAAAAGACATAGATAACTCCAACTTTAGATTTTATGTGCAACTAAATTTGTAACAGTAATATATGATAATAACATTGTATGTTAGATAGGATATTGATCCAGATATTATGTGAAGGTTCTCGACCATGGGGATAGTGTGTAAAGTTTATTAAATAAATAATTTATGTTTATATCTTCCGCAATAGTTATAGAAAACAGTGTACCAGATCTGTGGTGATTTGGGACCCGGATCTGGGGCTTTCACAATGTAAAATTAGTATGATGATAGAGGTCGAAACTGACATAAAGCTAAACCAGTTTGACACTGTCAGGGACCGGCGCAGCTATGCCCTCCCTGCAGTATGAATTGGCGCAGTTACGCCAGTAGCCAGAGCTTGAAAAGTTAGTTATTGCAGTGGTGGTTAAATGGAACATTATTGTAATGTGTGACATTATTAAAATCATAAGATAAGAGTACATTTAAATGGTATGAGGTACCTAGTAGCACAATAAAATCATGTGTGACATTTTAATACAGAATTAATTAACTAACGGTGTATCTCAAAAATTCAGAAAGGGATTAAATGTTTAAAATGGACATTTAATATTTGATAATGTTATGATATTGATGAATGTGCACTAATAATATCTATGGACAATACCCGGTTAATAATATTTAACTGTCTTATTTTATCTACATTAAATATTAAATTTTGTGGACCCAATGTACATGTATTATATGATATGGGTACATATTAAATCCCCAACTTTTCATATTGTAGTAGCATTAACACATTAAAATTATATTTTGGAAATCAAAGAAACCAAACTAAGCATTATATAACTAATTTGTTGAGTTTTTAAAACCATTGTCCCAAAATCAGTTACCAAATAGTAACCTATATCTCCTTTACGTATACTACTAAGCTTTGCACAGTAGCTATGAATTAGGCAATGATGGCTACACAAATGGCTATGAAAATGGTGGTTGAATAACTCTTCCAAAACCCTTGTGTTCTTCTTATACCCCATGGATTCAACCTTTGGTGTAAAGCCTTTAACTTGACCACAACTCCTCTATAAATAGCAGTTTTGTTTTTCATTTTCTTGTTGCTGAGATTGCTTAATAAGTATATATTGAGAGTGTGAGTTGCTGTGTTGAGTAAGAAGGAGTCTGAGATTGTAATTAGTAGTCATTTAAGCTTCAAGAGGTAACATTTTTGTTTTGTGTTCTTAGTCTCCAAACTTGATAAATTTCTAAAAGTTTTCATGTAATCTTGAGAATTTGGTTGGGATTTGTTATTCACGTGTTTACAAAGTTTATGTGTATGTATGGAATCTTTAAGAATGAGTTTAAGTATGCTTAGTTGAGAGAAAAGTGAAGTTGGTTTGATACTCTGCAGAACAGAGCCCTTTCCTGGTTCTATCCAGGAAGGGCTTAGCTGCGCCCAGTTTGTACTACGGTGCAGCGCAGCTGCGCCGTTCCCCAGAACCAGATTCTGGCTTTTGTTGTATGGTGTTGTTTCTAACCTGGTATTATGATCTATAAATGCATGAAAAGAAGTATAACCTATGGTATAAAGCTTTCTTATAAGATATGAATTGTCCTACATGATTTAGTATGAGTTTTATAACAAAAGCTTAAAGTTTCAAAAAACAAACTTTAATGAAACTCGTATTCTCCAAATTCTGAGCACGATAGTATACATATATAACTGATTTATAAACGTTAATGGGCATGAGTTGTGATTTAAGGTTCCTTTGTTCATGACCAACTTGTTTGGACTTTGAGCTAAATGACTTTTGCATAGAAAACTTGACATATTGAAACTAATATCCATGAATACAACATGGAGTATGTTCTGACTATGTGAGTATACAAACATGACTTAACTACACATGGAAAGAGATTTAAAGATGTTTTGTATGTGTTAGATTGCATTGTTCAAGTTTACAATGATGGCAAAGGCAAACTCGGATATTTTTCAAACTAAGTTGCATTTGTGTGAGTAGTTAAGTTCTGAAGATTTAAGATGGCATGTTTATGTTCATTCTGTCTCTAAACATGATTCTTATGTGTTAGACATAATGAAAGTTAACCAAGCATGAGTTTAAGCATGTTTTAAAGTGATAAACGATGCTAGCTATGAATAAATAATGTGAACAATTGCGAGCATGTATATTACAGTTTATATGACCTTCTCAAATGTACATATGGTTAACCTAGTAGGCCTTGTGATTCCATGACCCTATTTGGCCTTAATTCCTTAGAAATCCCAAACTAAGACCATGACATGTAAAGGTGAACTTAGGATGGTCATACATGTATGTAAAGTCCTCTAGCATGTGTCCATGATAATTGTTAATGTCTTGGTGTGCTAATGTAAGACCCTAACTTTTATAAATAAAGATGAATTTTCTATAAATATATTTTTTGAATATTATGGAGCGAAATTGATATAATATTATAGTTGTGGGTAATATTTATAAATTTTGCAAAGTACGCAAGTTGCTATATAATATTCGAATGGTCGGGGAATATTCGTTTTAACATGGAATATTCGTACGACGACACAATCATTGGTGGACCCCACAAAAGAATTATTGTTAGATTGAGAAAACGACAAAAATACTTTATGAAAATAACGGCGAAAGTTTTACCATTAATACTGTTGAACTACTCGGTAGTAAAAGTACAGTAATACGCATGGTTGCATAGTAGCACACGGTATTGATTATTGATGCTTACGTGATAAGTCACTCAGTTTTGTTTTATTGGTATTATTAATGTAATAAAACAGAAAAGCTTTTTATATAAAACAGAATACTTTTATAAAGTTATTCGTTTTATTAGGCTAATAGTAAAATCTTTTTATATAAAACAGAATACTTTTATAAAGTTATCTGTTTTATTAGACAATAATTAGAATATATTATATTTTATTATGCATAGTGTTTGCATAGTACCTGCATAGTATTTGCATAGTAAAGTCTTTTATAAAGTTATTTATTTTTTATTTAAAAGATTTTGCTTTAAATATGGACCGTCTGATTAAAGTAAATCAATCTAGACCGTTCATGAGTTAGTTACTATGAAGTCCATTTTCTATAAATCGAAGCTCATTCCTTTATTATTTTCTTACGAATTCACTGAAACTATAGAGAGAAACTATAGAGAGAAAGAAGAAAAGTATCCTGCTACTTCACCACTCCGATATCAAGTTTCTTTTACGGTAAGGGATATTATTTGTTGTACTCGTAAAGAGTATTCTTTCTTTCTTATTCATGAAGAGAACTTCTGTTATTCCATTCTTTATTATTCTGTTGGAATAACCTGTATACGCGGGCTACCCTATACTTGGTGAAATTCTTCTGTTATTCCTTTCTTTATTATTTTGTTGGAATATCCTGTCTGTGCGTTTACGCCGGACCTGGTTCCATTATTTATTATTCTATCGGAATATCATGTCTGTGCGTTTTACGCCGGACCTGGTTTCATTGTTTATTATTCTGTCGAAATATTCTGTTTGTGCGTTTACGCCGGACCTAGTTCCATTATTTATTATTCTGTCGGAATATCATGTCTGTGCGTTTACGCTGGACCTGGTTCCATTATTTATTATTCAGTCGGAATATCCTGTCGGTACGTTTACGTATGACCTAGTTCCATTATTTATTTTTCTATTGGAATAACTTGTCTGTGCGGTCTATCGCATGCATGGTGATTTCTTTTGTTATTCTATTCTTTATTATATTCAGTTGGTTAAAGTTTTGACTTTTATACTCCATGAAATTAGTGGAATATCGTTGATATTTGCGCTTCATCCAGTATCTTTTCATGGAAATATTCTTCTGAGCGTTCTTAAATTTTACTCCATAAAGCAGTATCATGTTGACAATTTGGACGTTATTGGTTCCTGGATAAATTAATTGTAGAACTTGTTTTATTGAATTCTTATATCATTGTCATCATCCTCATGTTTATATTCTGTTGAAAGTCATCTGTGGCATGTAGTGCATAGATGGACTTGGTATGATTATGACCAGGGATTATTCGGTATAATCATGACCGTAATGTTACAAATGATGTGATAAAAGTCCTCATTGGCCCGTAGTGCATTGATGGACAGTGGTTGGCATGATCATGACCATTAATGAATACACAAATATTCTTGGCCTGTAATACATGGATAATTGTGGTCGTGATACTAAAGAATATCCTTGGCCGTAGTGCAGGGATGATGTGAATTATTTATTAAGCTGAGTCCCAGCGATAAAAGTCATGAAAAACCTTTTAAATCAGAGAAAATAGTTGATTTTATTCTCTACTTGACTCTTCTAATGGGTTACTTGTTCCACTGCAGTTAAACTTGATGTTTGTTATATTTTATCAGTTTAACACTATTGAAGGCTAATGATAATTTATTCTGCATTATCTTAGTCATAATATTTCTTACTGGGCTAGTTTAGCTCACCCTTTTATTTTCATTGTTCTCTTTAGGAAATTAGAACGTAGCGGGGACTAGTCAGAGAACGGAGTGACGGTTCAGATGATAGCATTAGTAGTCCTCACTATTCTATGAAATAGTGTGAGAATAAATGTATTGAGGACTTTATTTTGAGTGTGAATCCTGTTTAGAAGAAAGTGTTGTATTTAAACTCACAGCTTATGTTCAGTCGTATTTTACACAACAGTTGTATAATTAAGTTGTATTTGAATTTTGTACCATATTTTTGGCGACTCAAAATAGCTAATGTATACCTATTTTGGGGGCGTCACAGTTGGTATCAGAGCTTAGGGTTATGATCGAGACTAGAACTAAGAAGGGAGAGACGGGGATTTCCTTCGCCAGTATAACCTACCTAAGTTTATTTAGTATTTAATTGGTCAGTCAGAGTATAGAGATAATATGTGATATGTTATTTAACCCTTTTTTTGTGGCCGTATTTGAAAATGACATTCGAGAATGTTGAGAATAGCAATGTAGCACAGGCGACTATTGATTCACCACATATCAATAATCAGGATAATGTGCATCAGGAAGGCGATAATCCTCATGCAAACAACAACTCTGATCAAATGATGAATGATAGAATGTTCATAGGCTTTATGCAATTCATGCAACAGCAGACGAGAGAGGCTCCTGTCCAAAATATAGGTGGAAATATTGAAAACTCTCAGACGGTCACCGCTAAACAGTTCAAGGAGCTGGGACCACTAGAGTTTATTGGAGAACCAAAATCACTTAAGGCGAAAATGTGGATAAAGCAAATCACCAAGATATTTGATGTCTTGGGATGCGCCGAGGAACAAAAGGTTCCCTTTGCCACCTTTATGTTGCGAGGAGAGGCAGATTACTGGTGGGAATCGATAAAGCGTACTCAACCTGCCACACTGAAGATGTCTTGGGAGAAGTTCCAGGAACTATTCAATGACAAGTACTTTTCCGAAAGTATTCGTCACATGAAGGAGGTAGAATTCATCAAGTTAGAGCAGAATAATATGTCCGTGTCGCAGTACGAAGCTAAGTTTGCCGAGCTGTCCCGGTTTGCGTCCCACTTGGTGGATAATTAAGAGAGAATGACACGGATGTTTTTAAGAGGTTTGAAGCCGGAGATAAGTCAACATCTTATTTCTCATAAACTGTGTTTGTATTCAGATGTTGTAAATAGGGTTCAGTTAGTGGAGCGCGATAACGAGTCAACGCAACCAAAAGAGAGCAACCGATAAAATGATAATACCAGTGAAAGCAGTCATCGAAGCGGTGACAACAAGCATGGAGGGAATCAGCAGGCCAGAAATGGTAACCACTTCGGTGGTAATCATGGCCAAAACAATAAGAATGGACATTTCAAGAAGAGGAGATTCAACAATGATAGAAAGACGTCAGCACCAGCACCCGTGGTTAAGGAAGGAGAACGACCACCTATCATATGCTTCAAATGCGGAGGGGAAGGACACATCAGTCCAAACTGTGCGATGCCGTACAAAGCATGTTATAATTGTGGAAGAGAAGGTCACCTACCTCGATTTTGTCGTTCACCGAAGACAAGTTCAGCTAGGGTGGAGGCACCAAAGGACATCCCATAAAAGTCAAAATCAATAGTGCAAGGGAGAGTGTTTGTTGTGACCTCCCAGAAAGTAAGGAACCCAAACGAGGTCATGGGTAAGCTTATCATAAACTCTAGCGAAGTCTATACCTTATTTGATACCGGTTCTACCCATTCTTTTATTTCTCCTATTTGCGCTCAATGATTAAATTTGACTCCGGAGAAATTAGACTTTGACTTATCTGTGGAAACTTCGTTGGGAGAAACCTTCATTATATCCACTGTTTATAAGTCTTGTTTGGTTCAAATCGGTACCCTCACATTACCTGTCGATCTTATTTCATTGAAAATACTTGCATTTGATGTAATTCTAGGGATTGATTGGTTAACTACTCATCATGCAAAAATTAATTATTTTCGTAAGGTTAACAGCTTTCATATTCCTAATCAACCTATTATGCGAATTCAAACAACCAAACCATTAAAATCAATCACTGTCATCTTAAGCCATAAAGCTATTCGTTTATTGAAAAACGGGTGTCAAGCTTTCTTAGCTCATGTCACGGATCTAAACAAAAATACTTCAGTTTTGAATGATATTTCTATTGTTAATGAATTTCCTAACATATTCCCTGAAGAACTTCCTGGCCTGCCCCCAGAGCGTGAAATTAAATTTTGTATCGACCTTGAACCCGGTACAAAACCCATTTCCAAAGCCCCATATCGAATGACTCCTATTGAACTTAAGGAGTTAAAGATCCAACTATAGGAATTGTTAGACATTGGCTTTATTCGTCCTAGTACTTCTCCTTGGGGTGCTCCTGTTCTATTCGTGAAGAAGAAAGATGGGAGTATGCGACTTTGTATTGATTATCGGGAGTTGAATCATGTCACCATCAAAAATAGGTACCCATTGCCACGTATTGATGACCTGTTTGACCAGTTGCAAGGAGCACAATTCTTTTCAAAAATTGATCTTCGTTCTGGATATCATCAGCTGAAGGTTAGAACTGAGGATATTCTAAAGACTGCCTTCAGAACTCGGTACGGGCATTATGAATTCTTAGTCATGTCTTTTGGATTGACTAATGCTCCTGCTGCCTTCATGGATATGATGAACCGAGTATTCAAGGAATATTTGGATCACTTTGTGGTCGTCTTTATTGATGACATCCTTATTTATTCCAAAAGTTATGAAGATCATGAGCAACACTTGAGGCTAACACTCCAAAAGCTTCGCGAATACAAGCTTTATGCCAAGTTGAAGAAATGCGAGTTCTGGCATGAGGAAGTAGCATTCCTTGGGCACGTAGTATCAAGTCATGGAATATCTGTTGACTCGGTAAAGATTGAAGTAAATCAAAGCTGGGAGTAACCTAAATCAGTGACCGAAGTACGTAGCTTTCTCGGTTTAGCTGGTTATTATTGGAGATTCGTGGAAGGATTTTCTCGAATCGCTACTCCATTAACTCAGCTGACTCGGAAAGATACAAAGTTCGGTTGGAGCGAAGAATGTGAGGATAGTTTTTAAGAACTCAAGAGGAGACTCATTTCAGCACCTGTTCTGACAATACCATCTGGCTCGGAGGGATTTGTCATCTACAGTGATGCTTCGGGCAAAGGGTTGGGATGTGTTCTCATGCAACATGGGAAAGTCATAGCCTATGCCTTAAGACAACTCAAAGAATATGAGATGAATTATCCTACTCATGATCTAGAGTTGGCAGCTGTTGTCTTCGCACTTAAAATTTGGAGGCATTACTTGTATGGGGAGAAAGTGGAGATCTTTACGGATCATAAAAGCCTCAAATATTTCTTCACTGAAAAGGAACTCAACATGTGACAACGACGTTGGCTGGAATTGTTGAAAGATTATGATCATACCATCCAATACCATCCTGAAAAAGCGAATGTGGTAGCTGATGCATTGAGTAGAAGATCATATGCAAGTACGAGTGCGATATTGTCAACGCAAAGGCCCATTTTGTGTGACTTGCAAAGGATGGAAATAGAGTTAAAGACTCCAGGGACCCATGTGATGATGGCAAATATACGAGTAGAACCGACTTTAATTGATAAAGGTAAAGATGCTCAAGCTACAGACCTGGAGCTGATGCGTATGAGGAAGAAAGTGCAAGAAGGTGCTATGTCGGAAGTAAGAATCGATGAAGAATGAATACTTCGAGTCAACTCCAGACTTTGTGTTCCTAACGACCCTGATTTAAAGTATAAAATTATGATGGAGGCGCACAACACACCATTTTCAATCCATCCTGGGAGTACTAAAATGTATCGTGATCTTCATCATACATTTTGGCGAAGCAATATGAAGAGATAGATAATGTTATTTATCTCAAGGTGTCTAACTTGTCAACGAGTCAAAGCGGAGCATCAAGTACCAAAAGGTCCATTGCAACCACTTGAAATTCCAGAATGGAAGTGGGAGCACATTACCATGGATTTCGTTACTGGTCTTCCCAAGGTTTCTCAAGGCATTGATGCAATTTGGGTCATTGTTGATTGATTGACCAAGTCTGCTCATTTCTTTCCAATACGAGAAACTTATACACTTGAACGTCTTACTCGTATGTACATAAACGAGATTGTAAGACTGTATGGTATGCCAGTATCCATAGTTTCTAATCGAGATACAAGATTCACTTCACGATTTTGGGTTAGTTTGCAAAAAGCTATGGGCACAAATTTACGATTTAGTTCGGCATATCATCCCCAGACGGACGGACAATCAGAGAGGACTATTCAAACTCTTGAAGATTTATTAAGACTCTGTGTCCTTGACTTCAAGGGAAGTTGGGATAAGTTCTTACCATTGGTGGAGTTTTCCTACAACAACAGTTATTAAGCAAGTATTGGCATGGCTCCATTCGAGGCGTTGTATGGAAGAAAGTGTCGTTCTCTAGTATGCTGGGATGAGGTGGGTGAAGTAATGTTGTTGGGACAGGATTTGGTACGTATGACTACGAAAAAGATTCAAACGATCCGGCAACGGATTAAAACCTCACAAGATCGACAAAAGAGTTATACTAATCTTCATCGAAAGGACGTGGAATTTGATATAGGAGATCATGTGTTGTTACGAGTTGCTCCGTGAAAAGGAGTTACGAGATTTGAAAAGAGAGGAAAGCTCAATCCTCGATTCATTGGCCCATTTTAAATCCTCGATCGAGTAGGAACTGTGGCCTATAGACTCGCTTTACCGCCAAGTATGTCTCGTGTTCATAATATTTTTCACATATCCATGTTACGTAAATATGTGGAAGACTCGAACCACATTATTGAGTTAGAACCGGACGAAATAGTGGAAGATTTAATGTATGAAGAGGTTCCTGTTCAAATCTTAGATAAGAAGGAACATATTCTACGCTCCAAGGTTATACCTCAAGTCAAAATTTTGTGGAGAAACCACGATATTGAGGAAATGACCTGGGAGTTGGAATCTGAAATGAAATCAAGGTATCCTTACCTTTTCGATATACCAGGTACGTACCCTAATTTCGTGGGCAAAATTTCATAAGAAGGGGAGGTTGTAAGACCCCAACTTTAATAAATAAAGATGAATTTTCTATAAATATCATTTTTGAATATTATGGAGTGAAATTGATATAATATTATAGTTGTGGGTAATATTTATAAATTTTGCAAAGTACGCAAGTTGATATATAATATTCGATTGGTCGGGGAATATTCGTTTTAACAGGGAATATTCGTACGACGACACAATCATTAGTGGACCCCACAACAGAATTATTATCGGATTGAGAAAACGACAAAAATACTTTATGAAAATAACGGCGAAAGTTTTACTATTAATACTGTTGAACTACTCGGTAGTAAAAGTACAGTAATACGCATGGTTGAATAGTAGCACACGGTATTGATTATTGATGCTTACGTGATAAGTCACTCAGTTTTGTTTTATTGGTATTATTAATGTAATAAAACAGAAAAGCTTTTTATATAAAACAGAATACTTTTATAAAGTTATTCGTTTTATTAGGCTAATAGTAAAATCTTTTTATATAAAACAGAATACTTTTATAAAGTTATCTGTTTTATTAGACAATAATTAGAATATATTATATTTTATTATGCATAGTGTTTGCATAGTACCTGCATAGTATTTGCATAGTAAAGTCTTTTATAAAGTTATTTATTTTTTATTTAAAAGATTTTGCTTTAAATATGGACCGTCTGATTAAAGTAAATCAATCTAGACCGTTCATGAGTTAGTTACTATGCAGTCCATTTTTCTATAAATAGAAGCTCATTCCTTTATTATTTTCTTACGAATTCACTAAAACTATAGAGAGAAACTATAGAGAGAAAGAAGAAAAGTATTCTGCTACTTCACCACTCCGATATCAAGTTTCTTTTACGGTAAGGGATATTATTTGTTGTACTCGTAAAGAGTATTCTTTCTTTCTTATTCATGAAGAGAACTTCTGTTATTCCATTCTTTATTATTCTGTTGGAATAACCTGTATACGCGGGCTACCGTATACTTGGTAAAATTCTTCTGTTATTCCTTTCTTTATTACTCTGTTGGAATATCTTGTCTGTGCGTTTACGCCGGACCTGATTCCAATATTTATTATTTTGTCGGAATATCCTGTCTGTGCATTTTACGCCGGACCTGGTTCCATTATTTATTATTATGTCGAAATATTCTGTCTGTGTATTTACGCTGGACCTGGTTCCATTATTTATTATTCTGTCGGAATATCTTGTCTGTGCATTTTACGCCGGACCTGTTTTCATTATTTAATATTCTGTCAGAATATCCTATCTGTGGGTTTACGCCGGACCTGGTTCTATTATTTATTATTCTGTCGGAATATCCTGTATGTGCGTTTACGCCGGACCTGGTTCCATTATTTATTATTCTATCGGAATATCCTGTCGGTGCGTTTACGCATGACCTGGTTCCATTATTTATTTTCCTGTTGGAATAACCTGTCTGTGCGGTCTATCGCATGCATGGTGATTTCTTTTGTTATTCCATTCTTTATTATATTCAGTTGGTTAAAGTTTTGACTTTTATACTCCATGAAATTAGTGGAATATCCTTGATATTTACGCTTCATCCAGTATCTTTTCATGGAAATATTCTTCTGAGCGTTCTTCAATTTTACTCCACAAAGCAGTATCATGTTGACAATTTGGACGTTATTGGTTCCTAGATAAATTAATTCTTGAACTTGTTTTATTGAATTCTTATATCATTGTCATCATCCTCATGTTTATATTCTATTGAAGGTCATCTGTGGCCTGTATATAAAAGTCATGAAAAACCTTTTAAATCATAGAAGATAGTAGATTTTATTCTCTACATGACTCTTCTAATGGGTTGCTTGTTCCGTAGCAGTTAAACTTGATGTTTGTTATATTTTATCAGTTTAACACTATTGAAGGCTAATGATAATTTATTCTGCATTATCTTAGTCATAATATTTCTTACTGGGCTAGTTTAGCTCACCCTTTTGTTTTCATTGTTCTCTTTAGGAAATGAGAACGTAGCGGGGAGTAGTCGGGGAACAGAGTGACGGTTCAGATGATAGCATTAGTAGTCCTCAGTATTCTATGAAATAGTGTGAGAATAAATGTATTGAGGACTTATTTTGAGTTTGAATCCTGTTTAGAAGAAAGTGTTGTATTTAAACTCACAGCTTATGTTTTGTCGTATTTTACACAACAGTTGCATAATTAAGTTGTATTTAAATTTTGTACCATATTTTTGGCGACTCAGAATAGCTGATGTATACCTATTTTGGGGGCGTCACAGCTAAAAATTGGACTAAAACTAGGAGAGCAGAAGCTCAACTCTGGTCAGGTTAGGGGACAGCGCAGCTGCGCAGTCCCTAAGCCTAACCAGGGCGCAGTTGCGCCACCCTGCAATGCAGTCTGTCTAATATTCTTGTGATTTGAGATGTGATGCATGCTTGTATTGTTGTCTTAATCTGTAATGCATGTCTAGTACAGTATTCGAAGTGTCAATAAGCGTGCTAATGATAGAATCATATGTTGGATAAGTGTTTATAAACTTTCAAGCATTAGTCAAAGGATGATTACGAATTATGTTCATAGTGTTTTAGAAACTGATTTTGTATTATATGTATGTAAGGTACATAATAACGTACGTGTGGGATTATACGGCTAAGTTAGATTCTTATGTATGTGTTTAAACTAACATATCAAGTATGAGTATTAAATTTACATAACTAATGAATATCATATACGTGTAACTATGATAGAATTCGAAAAGTGTTGATAAGCTATACTTTTGTAAACTACGCATAAGGCAAGTTTCCTAACTTGCACAACTTTGGATTTTGTGCAAGTTCTCAAACTTCATTTGATTCTCATATTGAATACAAGTTTCCTAAGTTCTTTACATTGTACATATTGTATAATCCGAATTGTTTTCATGTCAACCACATTTATTTCAAACAAATATCTATTACTATTCAAAAATTATTGATATTTTAACGATTGTTGCAAGCCTTGAACTTATAGTTCTTGAATACATTATAAAAGTTGTCTAAGCCGTTGATTCGGCTAGACTATTATCGTATGATAGAAAGCTATCCAAACCAAATTGACTTTGTGCGAACTTATACAATTGACTGAGATGAACAACCCTCCTTGGAGGGGAAACTATATAACTGTCGGGAGACCGACGTGCGCACATGAGTATGATTAAATGTTATGCATAACGTAGGGTACTTTAGGTTGATCACCTGTTGTACTCATTTTTATTGGATTTTCAGTATAATACTGTTAATTCTAGTAGAAGTTCACAGTCCTTAGTGACTACTTAGTATTCATTATTTGAAATCTTGAAATGTTTAAGTATTGAATCTTATTGATATCTTTCAGTCCATAGTGACCTTTATTGAGAATTGTTGATAATTCCTGAACTATTATTCATTGTCATACCCTTGAGATTTGAACACTAAAAATGATTACCCTTATTGCGATATTACTTGTTGGGCAAATTGTTGATCATCCTTGCTTTCGTTAAAGCTTTCAGTTAAGGCAGAACGTGGTGCACCCTTGGGCAAAGACAAGGGTATAGAGAAGGCTTCAGAATAGCGTCATTTCCTAGTGTAAGGATTTTACTATTATTATGTTGTATGAAGACTTAGTTACTATTGTGACGCCCCCAAAATATGCATACAACACCCATTCTGAGTCGCCAAATACATGGTATAGAAAGCAAACTACAACTTCAATAATACAATTGTCGTGCAAAATACGACAACACATACTGTGAGTTTAAATACAAATATTGTCTTCTGGACAATATCCACACTCAAATAAATCCTAATTACAATTATTCAAACACTATTTTACAGAAATAGTGAGGACTGCTAAAACATCTTTCTAGAGCCATCACTCCATACTCCGACTAGATCTTGCTCTGTTCTCACCTCCTGAGAAGAAAAATGGAACAAAAAAGAAAAGGGTGAGCTCAACTAGCCCAGTAAAGAATATTATGACTAAGATAATATACAACAAATTATCGTTAGTCCTCAACAGGAAAAAATCTGATAGAATATAATCGACAACAAGTTTTAGATCAACAACTACAGCGAAAACAGCAAACCATTAGAAGAGTCAAGTAGAGAAAGAATTCTACTATCTTCTAAGATTTAAAAGTCCATCATCAATATTTTATCCCTGTAATATCAATTAATAATCATCTTTATCCAAATATTCATCTTTGCACTACAGGCCAAAGATATTCATGTGTATCACCTGTCAGTCATGTTCATCTCAACACCTGTTCATCTTTGCACTACATGCCAAATATATTCATCAAGTAATCATACATCTTTGCACTACAGGCCAAAGATATTCAGTAATATCATCATTTAGGACTGAGGATGATGAAAAATATCTTAAAGAGAACGAATCCAGTGAGACATAAGGACAAATATTAGGGATTCGTATAACAGTTTATCCAAGATCAATAAATACTTCATAATAATCAATTGTGAAGCAGAATTCAAAAATAAAGATCAAAACATGGATACAATCAAAGATAGTAACTATAATAGACATCTTGGACAAAAAGGAAAAATTTTATTTTTCGGTGAATAGTGCCGTATACGTGAATAGTAACGTATACGTGAATAGTAACCCCGACAAAAAAAGTTTCAATTTGATAAAAACTCATATCAATATTTCAGCATAATGATATTGAAGAAAATAATATCATTAAGAAGAAAATAATATCCTTTACCTCAAAATATCAGTACTTCTGGTCGGAATACCGGTATAAGGCTGAAAGAAACTTGCTCTGATGAATAGAAACTCTCAAAGTATCTAAATACTCACAAAATACACTCAATAATCTAGAGAGAGAAAGAGAGAAAACTTGTTTCTGGTGTGATTTTTAATTCTAACTTAGCCCTCTATTTATAGGAAAATATTAGCACGCCGAAGCAGACTTAACCTGCAACCTGATGGCTTTACATGTTACTATTTCCACCCACCACATTTGAATAAAAATCTCAGCACATTTCTTCACCAACCAAGAGTGGGGTCCACCAATTCTAGAATTTTCCACCAAAATGATTAACTCCGAAAATTCAATAATTTCTGAACCAGTCATCTCGTAAAATTCATAATAAATCACACGTTCATTTTTAACGGTTCAAAATTTGTGGACATATACTCAACTTATATATGTATAACATATCCAAAAATTACCACGATCCAACGGTCGGATTAAAAATTATAACCCCCGCAAAATATCTCAAAAACCCTGATTTTTAATACCTCCATTCCAACAAAAATACTGATAAAAACCTCAACATTAACTCCATCATTTTTAACCACAAAAATATATCCCTCATTTATATCCACATAAAATAAATATTTCCTTATCATATGAATCAATAATTAATTATTCACAAATAATATTACAGAATCACATTTATGACAACCAGGCCGTTCTCAGGAAAGAGGGGGCTTTCCAATAAGGATTTCTCCTTACTAGCGCGCAATTAGATTACCAAACCTCTCCTTAGACAGAACTTTCTAGACATTGCCAATAATGTTATCTAATAATATTATTCAAATAATATGAATTATTGATCTGATAATGGAAAATATTGTGCAGCAACAATTATTGAAACAACAATAATATAAAATGTCAACGCAACAATTATTGAATCAATAAAATAAAATATTGAACAATAACTACTGTAACAATTATTGAGTAGTGCCTTCTTACGTAAGAATCAATAATTGGTGCAATACCGTGTGCTACTGTATTTTAACCACCGGGTATTCCAACAGTATTAACGGCAACAACTACGCCGTTATTTATAAATAACTTATACTTGTCGTTTTTTTCATCCAATCGCTTTTCGTTATGGGGCCCACACAAGGCTGCGCCGTCGTACGAATATTCTCCGACAGCAAGAATATTCCACTACCAAACGAATATTCCCCGACAAAATGAATATTTTATAACCACTTGCTTATTTTACAAAATTTGCACATTTCACCCATAACCAAAGTATTATATCAAATTAACCCCTTATTATTCACAATAATATTTAGAGAAAATTTGATTTTATTCATTAATAAATTGGGGTCTGACAACTATGATGTAATAAGTCATGTTTAAATTAAGTTGTATGGATATAGTAGCGGTTACGAAACCTTGGGACGTCGATATTACAAATCAGTAAATAGACAACGCGAAAAAAACGTTGTGGTTTCAGTCAAAAAAACGTCATGGTTAAGGGTGTCATCTATTTGACACCCTTAGACAACATTTTTAAAACGTTGTAGTTAAGCACAATACACAACGTTTTTAAGGAAAAAAACGTTGTAGATTTGTTTTCCACAAATTAGCAGATGCTTAAAAATGTTGTAGAAGGTATGATTCCACAAAGTTTTTTGGATAAAAATGTTGTTGTTTAATATATCAGACAATATTTAGGCAACAACAGACAACGTTTATAAAATGTTGTAGATTTACTTGAAAAAGAAAAAAAATAAAAAGGTGTGATTCACCTATATTACCAGTGCACCTGCAATCTGCTAATGCCATAATATATAGCTAAAAAAGATCTAAATTCTCATTTAAATTTAAAGCCAAAATGTATCAACCATTTAAAATACATCCCAATAATACCATTCGTTTACAAAAACCCTTACAAATCTAATTCAATCTAAACAAAAACTAAACTTGATCAAAAGACTAATCTAAAATCTAATCTAACCAAACTAGTAAATAATAAGACTCGTTAGATCACTAATATTTGATGTGCTGATTAGTCCACCAAATATCATTTCTGTATCAGCTGAATATGCACAGTTAAACAAAAGTAATGAGATTTGAAAGTCAATTACAGAGCTACAGTTAAGTAGAGATGATTAAGTATCAGTGGTGTAACATTTAAAGCCAATAACAATGTCAGTCTGCATATAAATATAAATCAAAGCATTCACAACGTCAGTCTGCATATATTAGAAATAAAACTGTAGATATACCTCTGCCATTTCAATTGCAGATACTCCTAGGGCCCACACATCCACCTGCGGAAGCATATTAAAATTTATCAAACAGAGTTAGTCCAACTAGTAATTTTTTCATGATAAAATAACTATTTGTTGACCTTACAAAATAAACGACCTAAATTTTAATAAATTTTATTAAACTCAGAACACAACTAAGTATAGACAATTGAGGCTGGTTAACTTACGTCAGCCCCAACTCTTGCTCGTATAACAGCTGATACAGCAGGAGTGGACAACAATCCATTTTGACTAACCTAAACGCGTCTTACTCCATTTGCAGCTGCCATTTTAATTATAATCTGCAAGTTTTCAAGGCAAAAATTGTACGTCATGATCATGAAGAATCAAATGGAAGATGTAACAATTCGGGCTAAGAAGTATTAAGGTGAGCATAAATGGAACTCAAGGTTTTTACATTAGATAGAAGCTAAGGTTGGCTTAACCTACACAAAACAAGTAGCAAAACTTTCTACTAAATCAGGCAGATTAAAAAAGCAATAAAGTTGCTGGACCTAAAGTTTTTTCCTTGTGCTAATATGTGTCCTTTATTTTAGAGGTTAACTAACATAGTAATAGGATATTCAACAATATCAATTCAGGACACTACAAGTGGTAAACTCAACTTGCTGCACCTGAAGTTTTGGCTTGTCCAAAATAGGGGTACTTCATCAGTGCTCATGTATCAAGTTCACCAAATTAAGCAGCAGACCATTAGGTTAACAAAATTTTCCATTTTACACTTGCATATTAAGAAACTAAAAGCCTATATGGAGCAAATCAACCATATGGAATACACGCAACTATTGCCACAGAACTCGATGAATCTGGTTCCTCTTCCCAAGTTTAAACTGGTAATAAATCATTCAACCCAAGTGCAGGTCCATCACAATGCTACCAATTTTAATAAAATTCACCCAAAATTCTAAACTAGCTTGAGCTTGCTTAGGGATCAAGTGTCATAATCAGAAAATATATATCAAAGAATATATCTATAAATTATTTGAATCAGTAATATCTCATGACTTTGTGCTTTAACCTCCCAGTCAAAATAATTCAAATTCCCTCTGCTCCTTAATAACAACTCCACGTCTCCATAGGTAAGTATGGGGATTGGAACTCTGCTCCTTGAGGTTATTCCTCTTCAGGCCTCAGTCATTTCTCCCACTGCTTTATTCACATCTCCATTCACTGTTGTCCTAGGTTGGGTGTTAAGTAAAGAGTAGGGATATCACAGGAATGTTGAAATGAATAACATTTCACAGCACCACTAATACTTATACCCAATAATGAATGCACATTGTGTACTAACTGTGATTGCTTAACAGTTAACACTGCAAGTCAACAACACAAGGAACTCTGCCAAGGTCTCCTCAGCAATAGATAAGAGTCTGCCAAAAAATGAAAATAACATAGATAATAATCAACTATCCATATAGGAGTTTACACCATTAGAGAGGGGAGAGAAATAGAAAAAGCTCATGAAATTGGCACAAATAGCATGAACATACCTTCCCTATCAATATTAGATCTGTTCAAGAGTGCAAGAGAGGAGGAATATATGTTGTCAGGCAGTATAGACAAGTGCATTGTCTAAATTGGTTGTGCAATGATCTCAATCACTACAGTCACTCTGGCGAGAAAACATATGTTACTACCTCATTGAGAACATCATTAATGAGCTGTTCAGCCTTAGCTATTTGCTCAGCAGAACCCGTCAGCTCAACCCCTCTAGTTGGAGAATTGAGGTCGGCGTCCATATCTCTGGTAACTTGAATCCTTGCTCCAGATTGAAGCTGAAGGTACTTAATAGTCTATCTAGATTAGTTGAGGCCTGAGGGCCTCTTTAACTTTTAACAATGAACCATACCAAAAAAAAATACATGAAACAGTCTAAAAAACTATGAAACAAGCCCAACAATAAAATATTAAATGAAACTTCAGCAAACAGCAGTATCAAGGAACCTTTATGAGACTAGATAATATATTAAACTGCAGTTAGATTCGAATCATGAAAAGAGAATTACTCTCAAAACATACCATCTCATATTTATCTCTGGAGTTGTCACCTCAGAGATGAGAACCATAAATGTATAGAGCTTTCCATCCCCACCTTAAGCCTCAACCACTTAATATTACCTCAGCCACTTCTCTAGTTGTCTTGATACCCACCTTAAGCCACCATGAATGATGAACCAATTAATTCAGATTTTTTTGTTAATTAATTAATGGATTAATTGATTAAAAAATACTACAGGTGAACACTGAATGAACCAAATCAAGTAAAATGAAAAATTTCTAGCACTATGATCTTATATAAGAGCATCTTTTAACAAAAAACTCTATGATATACACAATCAAATAAATAAGGAGATCAAAATCAGTGGTACCTGGTTTGAAGAAGACGGAGAGACCGGAATCTGTGACTTTCAACGGCGAGTCCTCAACTGTACTTAACAATAGAAAATTCTCAGGCTTCAAATCCCAATGCATCACTCCCATCTAATGACAATTAGTTATGCACCACCGTCACCATCTGCCGGCACAGCACGGCAGCAGTGTGCTCGGAGTAATGTCCTTTCTCGATTATCCAATCAAAGAGCTCGCCGCCGACGCAAAGCTCCATAACTTGGTTCACGGAATGGTTCACGGAGCGAAGCCAGCCTTTCCTCAATTGTTCCAACACTTGTTTGCAGTTGGAATTGAAGCAAATCTTCACCGAGAAAGAAGAGGACGCCATGGAAGCCCACATAAACCCTGGACCCAAAAAAAATCTAGAGATATTAACAATTTTATTAAGTAACCGACCATCAATTTCTCATATGTGATAGCAATTTGAAAAAAAATGGAAGCACGTAAACCCTAGGTTAGAGAGAAAGTCGAGGTAGCACGGTTCCCATCAGCTGAAAATACATTCTTTTTAATTTTAAGTTTTCAAGTCCCGCTTTTTACCTCCGTGTTTTCTTGTATAGATAACGTTTTAAAAAAAACGTTATCTAGTTAAAACAAAAAAATGCCCTTTTAAATAGATAACGTTTTTGCATATATATCTACAACGTTTTTTTTAAAAACGTAGTAAAAAAAAACCACAACGTTTTTTAACGTTGTAAAAAAAACCACAACGTTTTTTTAAAAAACGTTGTGGTTTAAGTGTTGTCTATTAGATACTTTGTAGTAGTGCGTGAATGGTTATATTAAATAAATGTAATTTATTCTGTTATTTTCGTTGCGTGAGATGTTATTTAGTCATTAGAACTATAGCATGTGGCGAACCGAATTCGAGACGCGAGTGGTCTGAATTTGGGGGCATCACAGGGAGTAAGCAGAACCAGAGGAATAGGTGGTAGAATTCAGGGAAGCCAAGTGAAGCAGAAACAACAAGGATAAGAAGAAGAACTACTCCTTATTCAACGAGTCGGGCACACCATCAATTGTTATAGTGTCATTAATAAACCTTGGAGTTAAAGAAGGCACTCATATCCTTTAGTAACTGGTTGCATAAATTGAGGGGGAAATGTTCAAGTTAACACTCAGACTATTAATCTCTTGAAGAAACTATGAAAGATGGATGCATAGAAGAAAAAGTTAAGAGAGATGATCTTTGAACTAAGTGGAGTTGTAGAGTGAAAGTTATAATATTAAGTCAACTCTTGACAAAGAAAGTTAATGACTGTCAAGCAAAAAGGGAAAGTGGTGCTCACGCTCTAAGCATGAGAATTAATAATGACGAATGACACTTTGACATCTGTAAGTTTCAGAGATTGAAGATATATATATATATATATATATATATATATATATATATATATATATATATATAAATTATGATATGCACCACTATATTAAGTTGGAGGGAACTTCTCCAGGAGTCATGTCAAATTCTGACTATTGCGTTTCCCAATCATGTACACTTTTGTCAGTATAATCTATAAGACTTTTCAGTTACTCAAAGTTTTTGATCGTCACATGCCCTCAACTTACTCTAAATTTTCAAACCCTAAAACTTCTTCAGAAAACCTCCTCAACCAAATCCATTTTATATCCTATCTATTTCAGATAATTTATAATGGGAAAATTCCAAGCTAAAGGAAAAAGGAAAGCAGATGAGTCCACTGAATGAAAATCTAAGAAGGATAACCAATATTGTCCTGCCATTCAACATCCAAATGCTCACCATGGAAGAAACAAAGAACTTGTGAACAAAAGCATGAGAAGAATGAAGCTCTTATCCTAAAAGGTTCAGATAAAGCAGGACAATGAGAAGAAAGTAGAATGGTTAAGGTCATCAGGATGTCTACCAATGAAACATCTGAAAACGATATGGATGTAGAATCTCACATGACTAAGGCTCAGAAAATCTTCACAAAATTCTTACAGACGTTGTTTCTACTGTGATGCCCCCAAAATAGGTATACATCACCCATTCTGAGTCGCCAAATACATGGTACACAATACAAATACAAACTTAATTATACAACTGTTAAGTGTAACATAAGCTGAGAGTTTTAATACAAATATTGTCTCTTAGACAATATCCAAACTCAAAATAAGTCATCATTATAATTATTATCACACTATTTTATAGAATAGTTAGGACTACTATGGCAACCATCTCTGACCGTCACTCCATTCCCCGACTAGTCCCAGCTACATTCTCATTTCTTGAAGAAAACAATGAAAGCAAAATGGTGAGCTCAACTAGCCTAGTAAAGAATATTATGACTAAGATAATGCAGAATAAATTATCATTAGCCTTCAACAGTGTTAAACTGATAGAATACAATAAACAACAAGTTTAACTTCAGCGGAACAAGCAATCTATTAGAAGAGTAAAGTAGAGCATGATATCTACTATCTTCTATGATTTAAAAAGTTTATTATCAATTTTATCGCTGAGACTCAACTCAATAAATAATCCACATCACTAAATTATCCATGCTCTACGGCCAAGGATATTCATTAGTATCACATCCACGAATTATCCATGCACTACGGGCCAAGGATATTCGTGTTATCACCAATGGTCATGATCATGCCAAACAACAATTTATCTTTGCACCATTAGTTGAAGAGAACCCATGGTCATGATCATACCAACAATTATCCATCAATGCACTACGGGCCAATGAGGACTTTTACCACATCAATTGTAACATTACAGGCCATGATTATACCGAATAATTCTTGGTCATAATCATACCAATCAAAGTCCATCTATGCACTACGGGCTAAAGATGACTTTCATCACAAGGAAGTCACCAACGAAAGGCTCGAGGCTCTTTACTTATGGCTTGATATGACAGTGATTGACTTTAGTGGTTTGATTGCTTGAATTCACATGATAGGTTGGTTAGGAATATGAAAGCTAACAGCCTTACAAAAATAATCAATTTTAGCATGATGAATAGTTAACCAGTCGATTCCTAAAATCACATCAAAGGTAAGTATTTTCAAAGAGATAAGATCGACAGATAACGTGATGGTGCCGATTTGAATCAAACAAGATTTATAAACAGTGGATGTAACGAAGGTTTCTCCTAACAGAGTTTCAACAGATAAGTCAAAGTCTAATTTCTCCAGAGTCAAATTTAAATGTTGAGCGCAAGTAGGTGAAATAAAAGAGTGGGTAGAATTGGTATCGAATAAGGTATAGACTTCACTAGAGTTTATGATTAACTTACCCGTGATAACTTCGTTCGGGTTCCTCGACAAATGCTTTCACTTAAACTACCGACTTTGACTTATTTGGGATAACCTTTGGCGTCACCATCTCTTCCGCAATTGAAACACGTTTTGGGCTGCTACGTATAGTTTGGACGGATGTGTCCCTCTTCTCCGCATCTATAGCATACGACCGATGGTCGTTCTCCTTCCTTAGAAACAGGTGTCGGTGCTGCTGTCGATGTATTTCTGTCATTATTGAATCTTCTCTTCTTAAAGTTGTTCCCACTTAGTTCACCTTTCCTATTATCTTGGCCATGATTACCACCGAAGTGGTTACCATTTATGACATGATAATTTCCTCCACGATGGTTATCGTTGTTCCGATGGTCGTTGCCACTGGTATGATTATTATCGTGTTGTTGGTCGTTGCCTTTTGGTTGAGCTGACTTATAATCGCATTCTAATAACTGAGCCCTATTCACAACATCTGATTATAAACAAAGTTTGTGAGAAATAAGGTATTGACGTATTTTGTGTTTCAAACCTCTTAGAAACATTCGTGTCATACGCTCCTCATTATCTACCAAATAGGATGCAAACCGGGATAACTCCGCAAACTTAGCCTCGTACTACGATACGGTCATATTATTTTGCTCCAGCTCGGTGAATTCTACCTGCTTCATGTGACGAATACTTTTAGGAAAATACTTGTCGTTGAATAATCTTGGAACTTTTCCAAAGACATCTTTACTGTTTGAGTATGTTTTACAGATTCCCAATAATGATCTGCCTTTTCTCGCAACATGAAGGTGGCGAAGGGAACCTTTTGCTCCTCTGAGCATCCCAAGACATCAAATATCTTGGTGATCTTCATAATCCACATATCTGCCTTAAGTGGCTCTGGCTTTCCCAAAAACTTTGGTGGTCTCAGCTCCTTAAACTTCTTAGTGGTGACCAACCATGAGTTGCCAATGTTTCCACTTATATTTTGAACAAGAGTCTCTCTCGTTTGGTCTTGCATGAATTCTAGAAAGTTCTAAACATACCATCGTTCGTCATTTGGTCGATGTTGTTGTTTACATGAGGATTATTGCCTTCCTGATGCACATTATCTTGGTTATTGATCATCGGTGACTCAACGGTCTCATGTGCTCCATTGCTTCTCTCAACATTTTCAGATGTCATTTTCAAACATTGTCACAAAACAAGGGTTAATTGACATGCCACATATTATACCTATATTCGGACCAACCAATTAAATAACAAATAAGCTTAGGTAGGTCATACTAGCGAAGGATTTACCCGTCTCACCCGTCCTAGTTCTAGCCTCACATCTCAATCAGGGATCATATCCCTAAGCTTTGATACCAACTGTGACGCCCCCAAAATTGGTATACATCACCCATTCTGAGTTGCCAAATATATGGTACACAATATAAATACAAACTTAATTAAACAACTGTTAAGTGTAACATAAGTTGCTATTTTTAATACAAATATTGTCTCCTAGATAATATCTAAACTCAAAATAAGTCCTCATTACAATTATTATCACACTATTTTATAGAATAGTGAGGACTACTATGGCAACCATCTCAGACCGTCACTCCATTCCCCGACTAGTCTCGACTACGTTCTCATTTCTTGAAGAGAACAATGAAAGCAAAAGGGAGAGCTCAACTAGCATAGTAAAGAATATTATAACTAAGATAATGCAGAATAAATTATCATTAGCCATCAGCAATGTTAAAGTGATAGAATACAATAAACAACAAGTTTAACTACAGCGGGACAATTAATCCATTAAAAGAGTCAAGTAGAGCATGATATCTACTATCTTCTATGATTTAAAAAGTTTATTATCAATTTTATCGCTGAGACTCAGCTGAATAAATAATCCACATCACTGAATTATCCATGCACTACGACCAAGGATATTCATTAGTATCACATCCACGAATCTTCCATTCACTACGGACCAAGGATATTCGTGTTATCTCCAATGGTCATGATCATGCCAAACAACAATTCATCTTTGCACCCTTGGCTGAAGAGAATCCATGGTCATGATCATACCAACAATTGTCCATCAATGCACTACGAGCCAATGAGGACTTTTACCACATCATTTGTAACATTACATGCCATGATTATACCGAACAATTCTTGGTCACAATCATACCAATCAACAGTCCATTAATACACTACGGGCCAAAGATGACTTTCATCACAATATAAGCATGAAGATGATGACAATGATATAAACATCAATTAAACAAAATCAATGATAAATATTAAAGACTTTAAATTTAGCCAGAGTTTAAAAATATCTAAATTGACAACATGATAATTGCTTTGTGGAGTAAAATTCAAGAATATTATCCATGTATCAAAAATAATTTGGACAGAAAAGAAATTAATTTTTCGTCGTGAATAGTACCGCGGGTGAATAGTACCCCGTGAATAGTACTTTATGAATAGTATTCCGTGAATAGTACTTCATGAATAGTGACGTACGTATAAATAGTACCGTACGCATGAATAGTGTTGTATGTATGAATAGTGTCCTATGTATGATAGTACCCATGAATAATACTCCGACATGAAAAGCTTAAAATTTAACAAGAATATTCAAAAAAATATCCATGTGAAACGATACTAGATGAATTGCAAATTTCAAGGATATTCTATAATTTCAAGGAGTATAGAAGCAATACTTATCAACGTTAATGTAGAATTAGGAATATGAAACGAAATAATATTACTTACATACTACAGAGTACGGAAGAAAATATTATATCATACGAATATTGAACAAAAATAATATCCCTTACGAATATTGAACGAAAATAATATTCCTTACGAATATTAAACGAAGACAATATCCCTTACGAATATTAAACGAAAATAATATTCCTACGAATATTAAACGAAGACAATATCCCTTACGAATATTGAACGAAAATGATATTCCTTACGAATATTGAACGAAAATAATATTCATACGAATACGAAAAATAATATCTCTTCTGAATATAAAATAAATAATACCCTTACCTCAAAAGAAGAGTATTTTTGACTGGTATAGCGGAGATATTCTTGAAGAAAACTTTCACTATTTTCTACACGCAAAGTTTCCTTAAACTCAAAAGAAATACGCTCAATATTATATAGAAGAAGAATTCTCTGATTTTGGTGTGACTTTCATTTTGAAACTGAGCATCCTATTTATAGGAGAATGATAGGATGCTATTTAGGAAAATAATCACGGACTGCACAGTGGCAACTTCAGGGGCACAAAAAATTCTTCAGAAATTTTTTTGATTTTTATTATGCAAATACTATGCATAATAAAATATAATATATTCTATGTTACATAAAAAAAATAAAACTTATAATATATATATATATATATATATATATATATATATATATATATATATATATATATATATACTGAATAACTTTCTACCGATTATTTTGAAAAATAAGTAAGTGGGGGTCCATATAATAAGCAAAATTTACAATAAATGCTTCATAAAAATCCCCTCTATTTATCTCAATTCACTTGGCTTCTCAAAATATATTTTTAACAACATTTATTCATCATTATTATAACTCGCAATATTAACAACCAGATCATTCCCAGGAAAGAGGGGGCTTTTCGATAAGGATTTCTCTCTATTGGCACACAATTAGGTGACCAAACCCCTTTTCTCGACAGAACTTTCTAGACATCGTCAATAATACAAATAATAATAAATAACACTGTCGTCTAAATTATTGGTTTAATAATATAAAATATTGTGCAATAATTGAATCAATAACGTGAGATATTATGCAGCAATTACTGTGGTAACAATTGAATAAAATTGAGTGACTTTTCACGCAAGAATCAATAATCAATACCGTGTGCTACTATGCAACCACGCGTATTACTATGCTTTTATCACCGGGTATTTCAACAGTTAACGGTAAAACTTTTATCGTTATTTTTATAAAAAGATATTTCTGTCGTTTTCTAACTCCGACAGTAATTTTTATTGTGGGGTCCACCAATAATTGTGCCATTATACGAATATTCCTTGATAAAATGAATATTTCCCGACCAATCGAATATTTTATGTCAACTTACTTACTTTGCAAAAATTTGTAAATATTACCCACAACTATAACATTATATCAAATCCACACCATAATATTAAAAAAATTATTTCGAGAAAATTAAATCTTTAATCATAAAAGTTGAGGTCTTACATCTACCGAGACCAAAATACTTTATATCTTAAGAAAAGAACTACGTCAGGTTGTGGTTCTCCAGCTTTCCAAACATCTATTTGGTTTCGTAAGCTTTTCCACATGAATTTACACTTGCAACTCTGCTGATTTCTGAAAAGCCCTGGTATCATAACTATCATCATCACTGTATCTATATCCAACATTTTAAATCTTTACTCATCTTTTCTCAAAAAATTGAAGTCTCAGAATCCCCAAATACAATTATCAATCGAAATCTTGATGATGTTGAACAAGATTTTGAAAACTTTAACTTTGAAAGTTTTCCAAAAGCATCACTCGGCTCAAACTCTACTGTTCACACCTAAAACCTCATCTCAACATTTGATATTATGCTCAACTTTTCGCAGTTGTCAATTCAATCAATCTTCTATCAGAAGATCTCAAAACCCTGTGATTCATGATTTCATTAAAATTTCTGATACATCAATCCCTACTTCAATCAATACCTCTTCTTTTAACCCGTTGATATCATCTGAACAAAATTTTTCTATCGTGTCCAATCCTTTGTCCTCCTCTCATATCATTATTTTAAACCCTCAACCCCAAATGTCAGTTATTGTAGGTCATCCTTCTAAGTATGCTTCACATGTATCCCTCTACAATGATATGCTAGTTGATAATTACTCTTTGGAAGCCCAACGAACTACTGCTCAAAATATTTCTGATGAGAGTGTCAATTTTATCGACATTCTAAATGCCAAAATTCTTGAATTGAGTGCTACGCTCAACGATGATCAGAGGAGTTGGTCACTCTATCAGAACATGCCTCTTGCCAAATGATGATAACAAAAAAGGGGAGAAAAGGCAAGTCAAAGAAAATGCATGCCAGAGTAGTAACTTCACATGGGAAGAAGGCATATCTAAGGAAACAAAAGCCGACACAAGGGGAGAAACTAGAAACAAAGTAGACAAAGCAGACACAGAGACTTACGGTATATTAAGTCACTCATAATCATGCATGTGCATAAAATGAAACTAATTGAATGAGTTGTTGTAATATTTTTGTCATCATCAAATAGGGGGAGATTTTTAGGAATCTATGTATGGATTAATAGGTTATTTAATTAGGGGGGTTGATTAAGACCCTTATTAGATTCCAAATGTATGTGATTTGATGATGAAGCTTGTCTGTGATTTAATGATAAAACCAATGAAGTATATTTGTATGAATAAGTTTTGTAAAGTCCTTCAAAAGAATTGATGTACAAGGGCTTAGAATAGTAATGATCAAATAATGTTAGGTTGATCTTAAATCTGCATATATGTGTGTAATAGATAGAATCATTGTAAAAGGTCGCAGTATGGAGATACTTCATAGAGTCAACAGTGTTTGTACAACATCAAAAAATTACAGAGTTCACTCCATCTCATAGAAAGAGAATCAGCTAGCAAAGTGAACAAATGATCTCAAAGTTGCAAGGTTATCACACTTCTACAAAGTACAGGAAGCCATGAACTCCAAGATCCACAACAATACCATCATTCCCCCTAACATGCTTGCTAAGGATGTCATTAATTTAATCAAATTCAGATTCTCAAATTGTAAATCATTTATTAAAGCTACTTCATTTTGTCCATTTTATTGTAATTGGCTAATGTAAGTTGTAAATTTAATCCTTTTTAGCTTGTTCAACTATGGCCTGTCTGTGACGCCCCCAAAATAGGTCCAATCCACCCAACCTATTCTGAGTCGCCAAATACATGGTACAGAAATAACTACAACTTCATTAATACAATTGTCGTGCAAAATACGACAACACATAAACTCTGAGTTTAAATACAAATATTATCTTCTAAACAATATCCACACTCAAATAAGTCCTCATTACAATTATTGATACGCTATTTTATAAAATAGTGAGGACTACTAGAACCACTTCTAGAACCATCATTCCACAACCCCGACTAGTACTCGCTACATTCTCGCCTCCTGAGAAGAAAATGGAACAACAAGGAAAAGGGTGAGTTCAACTAGCCCAGTAAAGAATATTATGACTAAGATAACATAGAACAAATTATCGTTAGTCTTCAACAAGGAAAAATCTAATAGAATACAATAGACAACCAGTTTTAAATCAATCTTCACAGCGGAAATAATAATTCATTATAAGAGTGAAGTAGAGAATGCAATCTACTATCTTCTATATATGAATTTAAAAGTTCATCGTTGATATTTTATCCCTGTAACATCAATCAATATATATCTGGAATTAAATATTCATCTTTACACTACAGGCCAAAGATATTCATCAGTTGGTCATGTTCATCTAAACACCTGTTCATCTTTGCACTACGGGCCAAAGATATTCATCATAAAATCATTAATCTTTTCACTACAGACCAAAGATATTCAGTTATATCATCATTTAGGACTGAGGATGATGAAAAATATATTTTAAAAAAAAACGAATCTAGTAAAACAAAAGAATAAATATTAAGGATTCGTACTTTAAACAATCTAAGTTCAAAAATACTTCATAAATAACCAGAGTGGAGTAAAATTCAAGAATGAAGACCAAAACATAGATCCAATCAAAGATAGGAATCATAACAGACAATCTTGGACATAGAAAAGAAAATTTAACTTTTTCGTGAATAGTGTCGTATTCGTAAATAGTGCCGTATTCGTGAATAGTGTCGTATACGTGAATAGTAACTCCGACACTAAAAGATAGAAATTTCACAAAAAAAATCATCATGCTTCGTGAATAGTACTCGTGAATAGTAACTCGTGAATAGTAACTCGTAAATAGTAACTCATGAATAGTAACCCCAACATGAAAAAGTTTTAAATTTGATAAAAAGTTCCAACCAATGTTTCGGCATAATGATATTGAAGAAATAATATCACTTATGAAGAAAATAACATCCCTTACCACGAAAGAATAGTACTTCTGACTGGAATACTTGGTATAGTGCTGAAGGGAACTTGCACTGTATAGCAACACTCAAAGTATCAAAATACTCAGAAGAATACGCTCGATAATACATAGGGAGAAAGAGAAAGAAGATTTTAGTTTCTAGTGTGATTTTCAATTCTAACCTAAGTACCCTATTTATAGGAAATTGCTTAGAACACCAAAGCAGAAAATTTAATAAATTAATAATATAATTTTCTTAATTTCCTTAGCACAGCACACCAGTTGATTTCAACCATTAACATGTGCCACTCAAATGGAAAAAATGTTTTTCTTAATAAAAATAATTAAAACTTCCAAAAATCAATTATTTCGGAACTTCAGAACTTCAATAATTCATAATAAATAGCCCTTTTGTCAGAAAAATTCGAATCATATGTCTTGTTCATAGGAAATTTCATTATCTACAACTTTGCAGAAGAAAGGTTTTCCAAATTCTAAACAGAAATTGACCGAAATCCACAAACGGACAATTTTACATGCTATAATCAAATTTCAGTCAAGAAATGGGGTCCACCGACACACAAAACATGTGCTAATCATTTAATGCAACAAAAATATTCTTTTTCCTCATATACTCATATATCCCACATTCATTGTAAAAATATCACTATTATTATATTATTAAAATATAATAATATATTTAAATGAATTATTTTATCAGAAAAAGATAAAATATTAATTTTCAACAATTGTCACATTAAAAATTTTCTCCATCTATATTCACATAAAATCAATATTTCCCTCATCATATAAATCAATAATTAATTATTCACAAATAATATTACAGAATCACAGTACTGGCAACCAGACCGTTCTCAGGAAAGAGGGGGCTTTCCAATAAGGATCTTTCCTTACTGGCGCGCAATTAGGTGACCAAACCTCTCCTTAGACAGAACTTTTTAGACATTGTCAATAATATTTTCTAATAATATTATTCAGATAATATGAATTATTGCTTCGATAATAGAAAATACTGTGTAGTGATAATTATTGAAACAACAGTACTATAAAATATCAACGCAGCAATTATTGAATCAATAAAATGAAATACTGAACAGTAATTACTGTAAAAATTATTGAGTAGTGCCTTATTACGTAAGAATCAATAATTGGTGCAATACCGTGTGCTACTGTGCAACAATGCGTATTATTGTGTTTTAACCACCGGGTATTCCAACAGTATTAACGGTAACAACTACACCGTTATTTATAAACAACTTATACTTGTCGTTTTCTTCATTCAATCGCTTTCCGTTATGGGGCCCACACAAGGCTGCGCCGTCGTACGAATATTCTCCGACAACAAGAATATTCAATGACCAAACGAATATTCTTCGATAAAAATGAATATTTTATAACAACTTGCTTATTTAAAATATTTGCACATTTTACCCATAACTAACCACATTAATCAAATCAACCCTTACTATTTTAAAATGATAAATAGAGGAAATTAAATTTCATTTATTAATAATTTGGGGTCTTACACTGTCACTAGATGATTTGTTGAAGACTGGGGTATGCCCATTTTCCATTGTTTTTGGGTCTCTTTTTTAATACAAACATATTTAGCAAAAAAAAAGAGGAGTCGAAAAAGTTGTTATAATTGGAACATTATCTAGCAAAGTCGATCAACTTGCTAAGTGATCAATGAATCATAAAATTAAGTACAGTTTGCTCAATAAATGGTGATTATAGAATACTCCAAGCAGACACTTAATAAAAGTAATATTGTAAGATAACTCTAAGATTGTTTTGTGAAATCAAGACCGTAAGGTCAACCTCAGAACACTAAAACATAATGTGAAGCACTGATTACACGATTTATAGACATCGCAAGAATTTATCTTGGCACAAACTGAGCTCGGTCATATGTATTTAGTAAGGTATAAACTTCGCAAGAATTTATAATTAACTAACTCGTTATACCTTCGTTCAGGTTCCTCGCGTTTTGGGCAGTCACGACAAACGCTCTTCCAGAAATCGCCGACTTTATTTTGTCCGTATCCGCCTTTGGTGTCACCGTCCCAGCTGGACTTAGTTTCGCTATAGTACAATCTCGAGCGATATGTCCTTCCTTTCCATAATTATAACATACCTTGAACTGTTATGGGCAGTTTGGACTTATATGTCCCTCCTCTCCGCATCTATAACATCTAACTGGCGGTCGTTCTCCTCCCCTAGAATTTGTTCCTGGTGCTGGTGCTGCTGTCGACGTTTTCCTGTCATCGTTAAATCTTCTCTTCTTGAAATTTCCACTTGACTCACCTCTCCTATTATCATGGCCACGATGACCACCCGAGTGGTTACCACTTTTGTCTGTATTTTTCCCTCCTCGCTGGTTTTCATCGCTCTGATGACTGCTGTCACCAGTATGACCCTGGTTGTGGTCCCTCGGTTGAACATACTCATTATCTCGCTCTAATAATTGAGCCCTGTTTACAACATCTGAATATAAAGAAAATTTATGAGAGATAAGATATTGCCGAATCTCGAGTTTTAAACCTCTCAGAAACATCCTTGTCATTCGTTCCTCATTCTTGACCAAATGAGGTGCAAACCTGGATAACTCTGCAAACCTCGCCTCATACTAGGACACCGTCATGTTATTTTGTTCCAGTCTAATAAACTCTACCTCCTTCATATGACGAATACTTTCAGGAAAGTACTTGTCATTAAACAGTTTTTGAAATGTTTCCCAGGACATGTTGAGTGCGTCAGGCTGCGTACGCTTCACAGACTCCCACCCGTAGTTTGCCTCACCGCGGAACATAAAGGTGGCGAATGGAACCTTCTGTTCCTCTGTACATCCCAAGACATCGAATATCTTGGTAATTTGCTTGACCCACGTTTCCGCCATAATCGGATCCGGCTTTCCCTTAAATTCTGGTGGTCCCAATTCTTTGAACAGCTTGGCTGTGACAAACCGCGCGTTGTTATCATTTCCACCCGTATTCTGCACATGAGTCTCCCTCGTCTGATTTTGCATGAACTGTAAAAAGCTCCTAAACATTCCATCATTCATCGTTTGCTCGGTAACGTTGTTTACAAGAGGAATATTGCCATTCTGTTGCACGTTCCCCTGGGTGGTGATTAAAGGTGTCTGCACAGTCTCATTCACTCCATTGTTAACGTTCTCTGCTGCCATTCTCAAATATTGCAACAAAACAAGGGGTAATTGACATGTCACATATTATCCCTATATCTGACCGACCAAATAATTACCAAATAAACTTATTCAGGTCATACTAGCGAAGGAATTCCCCGTCTCTCCCCTCCTAGTTCTTGTCTCACATCTCAGCCAATGATCATATCCCTAAGATCTGATACCAACTGTGACGACCCCAAAATAGGTCCATTTCACCCAACCTATTCTGAGTCGCCAAATACATGGTACAGAAAACAACTACAACTTTATTACAACAATTGTCGTACAAAATACAACAACATATATGCTGTGAGTTTGGATACAAATATATACCAACTGTGACTCGTGTCTTAACCGTAATGTGACAAATGTCCCATCAGTGGACAACACCTCACAGTGATACCTACATAAAGGTATAGTCAAAAACTGTTTTAGAAATTAAAATTTTTGGGAAGTGCTCAAGGAAACCTTCGTACATAGGAGGCCATGCATCTAGGTTATGATAAATATCATATGTCGACAGAATTATCCTTGGTTGACCCAATAGACCCCAAAGTAAAACGAGAAGATTACTATAATATTCTTTCCAATGGTAAGTCTTTTCTTGACATATCATTATCTCCACTGTCTCTAATTGAGAATTATACTCAGCAAGTGGATGTGTACAACCGTGTCTTATGATGACACGAGGTTGTATGTCATTAGACATCTTGTATGATAGTGACAAAACACCCTTCCAACGTTGGGTTTGTCTCACCCTATTTGATTCACCAAATATAACTAAAGATAATAAATCAGAGAAACAGAAGGGAATTGTGAAATAGAAGGGTGAGCACAACTAGCCCAGTAAAGAATATCATCACTAAAGATAAATAAATTATCAATAGCCTTCAACAGTAATAAATCAGAGATTTAGAACATATGGTAGATGATAAAAATTTTCAACCATAGTTGCAGCGGAACGAGCAATCCATTAGAAGAGTCAAATAGACCATAAAGTCTATTATCTTCTCCACATTAAAAGTCCACCAATAATGTTTTATCCCTGTAACATTAATCAACAGTTCCTTTCCACAATTATATGAATAACTCATAATCATAATTGTAATTCTAAATTCCTCTTCGCATCTAGGACGAAGATAATTTTTATCACATGTCTTTACCTGAAACATCAAAGATCATGGTTATACCAAATTACAGTTCCTGTTTATAATCATACTAACAATTTCATCTTCGAAGTACGGCCAAAGATATTCCTCAAGAGTTCATATTTGCACTACAGGCCAAATATATTCATCAACAGTTCATATTTGCACTACAGGCCAAAAGTTCATATTTGCACTACAGGCCAAATATATTCATTAACAGTTCATATTTGCACTACAGGCCAAATATATTAATATCTCAAAGAAATATATAATCATTTCAGAATTTGTATAAACAATAATTATAACCATGTTAATCAATTCATCTTTACACTTAAGCTAAAGATATTCAATTATAAATTCAATGGTCATGATCATACCAGTTAACAATTCATCTTTGCACTACAGACCAAAGATATTCCTCAGTCACGATCATACCAATAATTTACCCATCTTTACACTCAAGTGAAAGAGAAATTTAACATCAGGGTTATAAAAATGTTATATATGATAATAAAAATAATATGATCAACAACTGTATTTATTTTCAAGAGCAACAATCATAAATCAACGATAATTTGGTCAGAAAAAGAAACCAATTTTTGTCATGAATAGTACCCGTGAATAGTAACTCGTGAATAGTAACTCGTGAATAGAATTTCATAAATAGTAATTCGTGAATAGTAACTCGTGAATAGTACTCCGTATTCGTACATAGTACCGTATACGTAAATAATGTCATATACGTAAATAGTGCCGTATATGTGAATGGTGCCGTATACGTGAATAGTAATCTCAACTCAAAAAGGTAGAAATTCCATAATAAAATCCATACCAATATTTCAGTCTAATGATATTGAAAGAATAACATCATTATGAAGAATATAATATCCCTTAATATCCCCTACTATCCCTTATCTCAAAATAACCGTACTTCTGACTGAATATCGGATATGAGGCTGAATGAAACTTGTGGTGAATAGCAACTTTCAAAGTATCTAAATACTCAGAAAATACACTCAATATTCTAGAGAGATAAAGAGAGAAAACTTATGAATTCTGGTGTGATTTTCAATTCTAACTTAGCCCTCTATTTATAAGAAAATGTTTGCACGCCGAAGCAAACTTAACCTGCAACATGATGGCTTTACGTACTACTATTCCCACCCACCACATTTGAATAAAAATCTCAGCACATTTCTTCACCAACCAAGAGTGGGGCCCACCAATTCTAGAATTTTTCACCAAAATGATTAACTCCGAAAATTCCAAAATTTCTGAACCAGTCATCTCGTAAAATTCATAACAAATCATACGTTCATTTTTAACGGTTCAAAATTTGTGGACATATACTCAACTTATATATATATATAACATATCCAAATATTACCACGATCCAACGGTCGGATTAAAAATTATAACCCTCGTAAAATATCTCAAAAACCCTAATTTGATTTTCAATACCATTCGTTCTGACAAAAATACAGATAAAACACCTCAACATTAACTCTTTTATTTTCAACCACAAAAATATATCCCTCATTTATATCCATATAAAATAAATATTTCATTATCATATGAATCAATAATTAATTGTTCACAAATAATATTACAGAATCACATTTATGACAACCAGGCCGTTCCCAGGAAAGAGGTGGCTTTCCAATAAGGATTTCTCCTTACTAGCGCGCAATTAGATGACCAAACCTCTCCTTAGACAGAACTTTCTAGACATTGCCAATAATTCTATCTAATAATATTATTTAAATAATATGAATTATTAATCTGATAATGGGAAATACTGTGCAGTGACAATTATTAAAACAATAATAAAATAAAATATCAATGCAGCAATTATTGAATCAATAAAATAAAATATTGAACAGTAACTACTGTAACAATTATTGAGTAGTGTCTTTCTTCGTAAGAATCAATAATTCAAAAATACTGTGCAATCCGTGTGCTACTGTGCAACCACGCGTATTACTGTATTTTAACCACCGGGTATTCTAACAGTGTTAACGGTAACAACTACGTCGTTATTTATAAAAACTTAATTTTTGTCGTTATCTTCATCCAATCGTTTTTCGTTATGGGGCCCACAAATAGCTGCGCCGTCGTACGAATATTCCCCGACAGAAAGAATATTCCACGACCACACGAATATTCACCGACCAAAAATGAATATTTTATAACCACTTGCTTATTTGAAATATTTGCGCATTTTATCCATAACTAACCACATTAATCAAATCAACCCTTTCTATTTCAAAATAATAAATAGAGGAAATTTAATTTTATTTATTAATAAGTTGGGGTCTTACAACCTCCCCTCCTTATGAAATTTCGTCCTCGAAATTGACGTACGTACCTGGTTTTTCGAAAAGGTGAGGATACCTCGCTTTCATTTCTAATTTCAACTCCCAAGTCATTTCTTCAATAGCATGGTTTTTTCACAAAACCTTAACTTGTGGTATAACCTTCGTGCATAGGACATGTTCTTTCCTATCCAATATCTTAATAGGTACCTCCTCGTACGTTAAATCTTCGGTTATCTCATCTATCTCTAACGCAATAATATGATTCGGGTCGTCCTTCTCTTCATCGACTCTTACTTCTAGAATAACACATTCTTGCACCTTCTTCTTTATATTCATCAGCTCCAGGTCTGTAGCTTGAGCGGCTTTAACGTTATCGATTAAAGTCGATTTTACTCGTATATCATCACGTGGGTCCCTACAGTCATTAACTCTATCTCTATCATTTATAAATTATACAAAATAGGTCTTTGTGTTCAACAATATTGCACTCGTATACACGTACAATCTTCTACTCAACGTGTCAGCTACCACGTTCGCTTTTCCAGTATGGTATGGTCAGAACAGGTTCCGAATGAGTCGCCTCTTGAGCTATTGGAAAATCTTCTCGCATTCCTCGCTCCATACGAATTTTGTATCTTTCTGAGTCAGCTAAGTTAACAGAGTAGCGATTCGAGAAAATCCTTCCAGGAATCTCTGATAGTAACCAGTTAAGCCCAGAAAGCTACGTACTTTGGTCACCGACTTCGGTTGCACTCAATTGTGATTCATATCCCAATCTTGGATAGCACGTCACAATGGCACCTATTATTTTACCACCACACAAATATAGAGTCCCTTACGGAGAGTCTAGCTTTGGTGCATTCCACAAAGGAAGTCACCAGATAGAGGCTCGGGTACCAACTTCTATAGTTGGGTTTTTAACTCCTGAAGTTCAATAGGAGCTATTCAATATGAGATTTTAGAAATGGGTTTTGTATCGGGTTGAAGATCAATACAAAAATTCATTATCACGCTCTGGGTTAGGCCTGGAAATTCTTCAGGAAATATTTCAGGAAATTCACTAACAACAGAAATATCATTCAAATCTGACGTATTTTTGTTCAAGTCCATGACATGGGCTAAGAAAGCTTGACATCCATTTTTCAATAAACGAATGGCTTTATGGCTTGGTATGACAGCGATTGATTTTAGTGGTTTGGTTGCTTGAATTCGCATAACAGGTTGGTTAGGAATATGAAAACTAACAACCTTACGAAAATAATTAATTTTGGCATGATGAGTAGTTAACCAATCAATTCCTAAAATTACATCAAAAGTAAGTATCTTTAAAGAGATAAGGTCAACAGATAATGTGATTGTTCTAACTTGGATTAAGCAAGATATATAAACTGTAGATGTAATAAAAGTTTCTCCTAACGGAGTCTCCACAGATAGGTAAAAGTTTAATTTCTCCAGAGTCAAGTTTAAACGTTGAGCACAAGTAGGAGAGATAAAAGAATGGGTAGAACCGATATCTAGTAAGGTATAAACTTCGCAAGAATTTATAATTAACTAACCCGTTATACCTTCATTCGGGTTCCTCGCATTTTGGGCAGTCACAACAAACGCTCTTTCCGAAACCGCCGACTTTATTTTGTCCGTATCCGCCTTTGGTGTCACCGTCCCAGCTGGACTTGGTTTCGCTATAGTACAATCTCGGGCGATATGTCCTTCCTTTCCATAATTATAACATACGTTGAACTGTTGTGGGCAGTTTGGACTTATATGTCCCTGCTCTCCGCATCTGTAACATCTAACTGGCGGTCGTTCTCCTCCCCTAGAATTTGTTCCTGGTGCTGGTGCTGCTGTCGACGTCTTCCCGTCATCGTTAAATCTTCTCTTCTTGAAATTTTCACTTGCCTATTATCATGGCCACGATAACCACCCGAGAGGTTACCACTTTTGTCTGTATTTTTCCCTCCTCGCCGGTTCTCATCGCTCCGATGACTGTTGTCACCAGTATGACCCTGGTTGTGGTCCCTCGGTTGAACATACTCATTATCTCGCTCTAATAATTGAGCCATGTTTACAACATCTGAATATAAAAAAAATTTATGAGAGATAAGATATTGCCGAATCTCGGGTTTTAAACCTCTCAGAAACATCCTTGTCATTCGTTCCTCATTATTGACCAAATGAGGTGCAAACCTGGATAACTCTGCAAACCTCGCCTCGTACTGGGACACCGTCAAGTTGTTTTGTTCCAATCTAATAAACTCTACCTCCTTCATATGATGAATACTTTCAGGAAAGTACTTGTCATTAAACAGTTTCTGAAACGTTTCCCAGGACATGTTAAGTGCGTCAGGCTGGGTACACTTCACAGACTCCCACCAGTAGTCTGCCTCACCATGGAACATAAAGGTGGCGAATGGAACTTTCTGTTCCTCCGTGCATCCCAAGACATAGAATATCTTGGTAATTTGCTTGACCCACGTTTCCGCCATGATTGGATCCGGCTTTCCCTTAAATTTTGGTGGTTCTAATTCTTTGAACTGCTTGGCTGTGACAAACCGCGCATTGTTATCATTTCCACCCGTATTCTGCACACGAGTCTCCCTCGTCTGATTTTGCATGAACTGTAAAAAGCTCCTAAACATTCCATCATTCATCGTTTGCTCAGTAACGTTGTTTACAGGAGGAATAATGCCTTTCTGTTGCACATTCCCCTGGATGGTGATTACAGGTGTCTCCACAGTCTCATTCACCCCATTGTTAACTTTCTCTACTGCCATTCTCAAATACTGCCACAAAACATGGGTTAATTGACATGTCACATATTATATATATATCTGACCGACCAAATAATTACCAAATAAACTTATTCAGGTTATACTAGCGCGAAGAAATTCCCCGTCTCTCCCCTCCTAGTTCTTGTCTCACATCTCAGCCAGGGATCATATCTCTAAGCTCTGATACCAACTGTGACGACCCCAAAATAGGTCCATTTCACCCAACCTATTCTGAGTCGCCAAATATATGGTACAGAAAACAACTACAACTTTATTATAACAATTCTCGTACAAAATACAACAACATATATGCTGTGAGTTTGGATACAAATATATACCAACTGTGACTCGTGTCCCAACCGTAATGTGACAAATGTCCCATCAGTGGACAACACCTCACAGTGATACCTACATAAAGGTATAAGTCAAAAACTGTTTTAGAAATTAAAATTTTTGGGAAGTGCTCAAGGAAACCTTCGTACATGGGAGGCCATGCATCTAGGTTATGATAAATATCATATGTCCACCGAATTATCCTTGGTTGACCCAATAGACCCCAAAGTAAAACGAGAAGATTACTATCATATTCTTTCCAATGGTAAGTCTTTTCTTGACATATCATTATCTCCACTGTCTCTAATTGAGAATTATACTTCAAACAAATACCAAGATTATATAGGTAGTGCTCGTAGATATACTCAGCAAGTGGATGTGTACAACTGTATCTTATGATGACACTAGGTTGTATGTCATTAGACATCTTATATGATAGTGACAAAACACCCTTCCAACATTGGGTTCGCCTCACCCTATTTGATTTACCAAATATAACTACTAAACGATGATCACCGTTCTATTCCCCTGTTACCCCCGCTCGACCCAGCTACACTCTTATTACCTGAAAGGAATTGTGAAACAGAAGGGTGAGCACAACTAGCCCAGTAAAGAATATCATCACTAAAGATAAATAAATTATCAATAGCCTTCAACAGTAATAAATCAGAGATTTAGAACATATGGTAGATGATAAAAAATTTCAACCATAGTTGTAGCGGAACGAGCAATCCATTAGAAGAGTCAAATAGACCATAAAGTCTATTATCTTCTCCACATTAAAAGTCCACCAATAATGTTTTATCCCTGTAACATTAATCAACAGTTCCTTTTCACAATTATATGAATAACTCATAATCATAATTGTAATTCTAAATTCCTCTTCGCATCTAGGACGAAGATAATTTTCATCACATGTCTTTACCTGAAATATCAAAGATCATGGTTATACCAAATCACAGTTCCTGTTTATAATCATACTAATAATTTCATCTTTGCAGTACGGCCAAAGATATTTTTCAAGAGTTCATATTTGCACTACAGACCAAATATATTCATCAACAGTTCATATTTGCACTACATGCCAAATATATTCATCAACAGTTCATATTTGCACTACAGGCCAAATATATTAATATCTCAAAGAAATATATAATCATTTCAAAATTTATATAAGCAATAATTATAACCATGTTAATCAATTCATCTTTATACTTAAGCTAAAGATATTCAATTATAAATTCAATGGTCATGATCATATCAGTTAACAATTTATCTTTGCACTACAGACCAAAGATATTCCTCAGTCACGATCATACCAATAATTTACCCATCTTTACACTCAAGTGAAAGAGAAATTCAACATCAGGGTTATAGAATGTTATATATGATAATAGAAATAATATGATCAATAACTGTATTTATTTTCAAGAGCAACAATCATAAATCAACGATAATTTGGTCTGAAAAAAAAACTAATTTTTGTCATAAATAGTACCTGTGAATAGTAACTCGTGAATAGTAACTCGTGAATAGTAATTTATGAATAGTAACTCTTGAATAGTAACTCGTGAATAGTACTCCGTATTCGTACATAGTACCGTATACGTAAATAATGTCATATACGTAAATAGTGCCATATACATGAATAGTGTCGTATATGTGAATAGTGTCGTATACGTGAATAGTAATCCCAACTCAAAAAGGTAGAAATTCCACAATAAAATCCATACCAATATTTCAGTCTAATGATATTGAAAGAATAACATCATTATGAAGAATATAACATTCCTTAATATCCCTTACCTCAAAATAACCGTACTTCTAACTTAATATCGGATATGAGGCTGAATGAAACTTGTGCTGAATAGCAACTTTCAAAGTATCTAAATACTCACAAAATCACTCAATAATCTAGAGAGAGAAAGAGAGAAAGCTTATGAATTCTGGTGTGATTTTCAATTCTAACTTAGCCCTCTATTTATAGGAAAATATTAGCACGCCGAAGCAGACTTAACCTTCAACCTGATGGCTTTACCTGCTACTATTCTCACCCACCACATTTGAATAAAAATCTCAGCACATTTCTTCACCAACCAAGAGTGGGGCCCACCAATTCTAGAATTTTCTACCAAAATGATTAACTCCGAAAATTCAATAATTTCTGAACCAGTCATCTCGTAAAATTCATAACAAATCATACGTTCATTTTTAACGGTTAAAAATTTGTGGACATATACTCAACTTATATATGTATAACATATCCAAATATTACCACGATCTAACGGTCGGATTAAAAATTATAACCCTCGCAAAATATCTCAAAAATATATCCCTCATTTATATTCACATAAAATAAATATTTCCTTATCATATGAATCAATAATTAATTATTCACAAATAATATTACAGAATCACATTTATGACAATCAGGCCGTTCCTAGGAAAGAGGGGGCTTTCTAATAAGGATTTCTCCTTACTAGCGTACAATTAGATGACCAAACCTCTCTTTAGACAGAACTTTCTAGACATTGCCAATAATGCTATCTAATAATATTATTTAAATAATATGAATTATTGATCTAATAATTGGAAATAATGTGCAGTGACAATTATTGAAACAACAATAATATAAAATATCAATGCAGCAATTATTGAATCAATAAAATAAAATATTGAACAGTAACTACTGTAATAATTATTGAGTAGTGCCTTCCTTCGTAAGAATCAATAATTCAAAAATACTGTATAATCCGTGTGCTACTGTGCAACCACGCGTATTACTGATTTTAACCACCGGGTATTCCAACAGTGTTAACGGTAATAACTACGCCATTATTTATAAAAACTCAATTTTTGTCGTTATCTTCATCCAATCGTTTTCCGTTATGAGGCCCACAAATAGCTGCGCCGTCGTACGAATATTCCCCGACAGAAAGAATATTCCACGACCACACGAATATTCACCGACCAAAAATGAATATTTTATAAACACTTGCTTATTTAAAATATTTGCGCATTTTACCCATAACTAACCACATTAATCAAATCAACCCTTTCTATTTCAAAATAATAAATAGAAAAAATTTAATTTTATTTATTAATAAGTTGAGGTCTTACAGTTTTTTAATATGAAGAAGTCATGTAGTTGATGTTAATGACATGAGAGTGGCAAATCAGAAGGCAAAACTCAAAGCACCACTATGCGTTTCATCACGAACACTCAAAATCAACCAGCTGAAGACGTAGAACACAAGTCTACGATACTAAAAGTGTTCAATATTGATAAACATAAAAGATAAAGAGATTAAGTGAATAGCTTTGAAGCACATCAACATTGATCATAAGTAGCTGCTGATAATCATAAGAAATCAAGCTTCAATAACAGAGTTCAGCAAGCACCAAGGAGATGATCAACAATGCTGCTAAGAACCAAAATATGAAGAGCATTCAAGCAATCTTAGCAGCACCTCAAACACACTTCTACAAAATAGGAAGAAGAGTAGGTGGATCCTAGTCTTGAGGACTGAATTGAGGTCGGTGCATCCTGGTCATTAGTGACCAAATTGCCGAGTCTAAGCGACTCAATGCCGAGAAGGAATCCTAGGGATTCTGATGTAAAATGGTATGTTGGGCCTATATCCTTAGTAGATATCCTACTCGTTTAGTAGAAGAGTGGAGTAGGAGTTGTTTAGTCTCTAAACCACATAAAACCTCTTGTATTTTTTTGCTAAATAAAACCTCTTTTATCTTTTACATTATGTTATTTACATTCTGCAATCTATAACTATTATATCTTATATGTGTTTGATCATTTATAAAACTTGTTTTAGAACTGAGATTTCTACGTAAATCTTCAAACGGAGTTTTCAAACTTATATTTCGATGCATATAGATATTCTTAAGTATTTATTAAGCAAACCAAATTAAGTAATAAAAAGAATTTTAAAGATCTATTAACCTCCTCCCCCTTCTAGATCTATATTATGCCTTTAGAAAATAACGCAATATATCATTTAATGGGCAATATTAGTTAACAAAAATTCAATTTCAACTCCAATTAGTTAAATTTAAATTAAATTCTAAACGAAAACTAAATTTAATTTCAATTTTAAACTATTTAAAACCTTGGAGTATAATTTAAATGTTAAACCAATTTAAATTTTAAAAATAATATTAAAAATAAAAATTAGGTAAACTCTTGATCAAAAACCTTTAGAAGAAATAATCAAACAAGCCTTCAAGTCAAACTTCAAAATGAGAATTATATAGTTTAAATATTAAATATGTTAATTTTTAATAAAAATTAATTTTGGTAGCTTGCAAAATGTGACCAAGAGGTCAAGGGTTCAAAATACTTTAATTACCAATTTATATTTCTCTTTTTAAAGGAGGATGATGTCAGCGACACGTCAGCAGTCAGCGGTTAACTATTAAAAGCTACGTCAGCAATCAACGCCACGTCAACAGTTAACCAATCAACGGTCAACGTTTCACCGTTGACTTTGACAAACATTTTTTGTGACACCCCCAAATCCGGGTACTTCCATTTCCACATGATTTGGTGTTCACTATACAAACATCATATATCTATCTACCCATAATAAAAACAAACCATACAATAGATAGAAATAAATCCTCCCCTTATGGGGTTACAACATCTGAATAATAAATACAATCTCAGGTCATACTAACCTTAAATATCTGTGCGGAAACATAAATAAATAATAAGTCTTAAACAACATCAAGTCTAAATATCATTACATAACCATATAATAGCCAGTCTTCATTACTTACTAATCTTGCCCTTGCCTTTACTAGTGGAAGGCTCGTCTGTTCTTTCGTTCTTAACTACAATGTTATTATTCGCAAGAGTGAGCATAATTGCCCACAAGTATAATAATGAAAGTAACAATAAATAACATGCGAGTGAATTAAAAACTTCTGAAATAAAGCTCAACTTTTGAATCAAGAATGAATAACAAGAATCAAAAGAAATCTGAGGGTCATAAGACCTTGAACTATGTCCTAGGTTATCAAGGGTTATACTTGAAACCTTTAAGAGTCATAAGACTATGGACTCTTCTTCTCGTACTTAGGGGGATCAACCCTTAGTACCATACTGTGCACAATATCTTAACGCTAAAGCGTAAATAATCCCTTTATAGGGTTGTTCATCTCAGTTTGACATTAGAGTCGGCACCAAAGGAAGTTTGGTTTGGATAAATCATCAAGGGTTCTAAAATTTAGAATGCTCATCAACTATGGACTAATCGAATCATTAAGGGTTCGCTAGTCTAACAAGGTTTAACAGTAAATGATATTTATAATGAATAACAATCTCAATAGGTATATAATAGAACAATTATTATATAACAGAATCATACTTTGAAAAGATAGTAAATCTTTAACATAACAATGAACTTGATTTATAAACTTGAATAATGATAACAAGTAGGGTTAGAAAACTTGCCTCGTGCGTAGATTACACGTTAATTAAACTCGTCGCTTGATTTAAATCCTACATATCATTTACGTTCACAATACCAGTCAATTATAACGTAATTAATCATAGCAACTTCTTTCTTTTTGTCTAACTTTGGTTATGACTATACTTAGTCAAATTATCACACTTATTGTCACATAATAAGCACTTCACGAATAATAAGCTAACTATGCATTTAATAATTCTGTCCACATGCAATTATGTTATTTACATGTTAATCATCTATTTTAACATCCTATTATACTTCTATCATATTTCTATGTTCATTACATTAAGTTACTAACACATTGCTAGACTTGACATTTAAAATAGTTCATTTCTGAACATTCTAGAGAGTGGCGCTGCGGCGCCACTGTTGTACTGGTACTCGACGCTGCGGCCGGACTCTTGGCGTTGTAGCGCGGATGTTAAGGCAAGAGACTGGCGCCGCGGCACGGCGAACTAGAAACTGTTCTGCAATTCGCGAAAATTGCAGAACACAGCCAAAAACCCAATTAAATTATTACTACACGAATTTAATCATACCCATTCATAATAATACACATATAATCACTACTTAACCCTTCTAGCATGATTTTAACATGTTAAAACACATAATTAACAGGATTAAAACATGAAATTTTCACTGTTCTTTGTGTTCTTGAAGGTTTTGAACAAAAACATAAAATTTAACACTACGGATTCGTTATAACACCGAATCTGTTCATTTAAAATTTGGTCTCTTCGTATTAACTTGCATAATAATATACGAGTACAATTTTTACAAAACCATACTTTGTAAGTTTTGAGCAACATATACGACGTATTTTCATGAAACTGATGACATGATAACTTACATAATATATAATTAGATACGATTTGATAACATTTAACACATATACAAACTCATAGACATTACTCCTTTCCCAAATACAGAGGTTTAAACAAAAACTTTGAAAGCCATTTTTTATGCAAACTTAATGACGAAAAAAAAGAAATTGGGTTTGGAGAATTTACCCAGAGTATAGAATTAGAAGAGATGATCAATGATGATCCTTTCACAAATGATTGATGATTACCCACTCACAATTCCTCTCAAACTTCTCAATTTTCCCTCTATGAACTCACAATTTTGCTCTGCTTATTTTCTAGACTTAGCTATCAACTGAAAAGAAAAGAAGACGTCGCATTCAAATAAACTGATGCGTTGTGGAGGTCAGTTACCCATCATGGGTTAACTGCTCCCAACCTCCACTAGTGCCATGTTTGGCTAGCCTTAAAAGGCTTATACTCAATTAATTTAATAAACTCTTTTATCATATAGTTTAAATAATGTTGTATAAAATAACTCAATTAATTTATTTAATTTAAATTAAATAAAATATAGTAATTTCTCATAAATTAATTATATCAAATTATTAAATCTCTAATTAATTATTACATTAATTAAAATAACATTATGCTTATTAAATATTTCATTTAATTCAAAAAGCTCACATAAATACATAGTTTGAATAATAATTATTCTCCACATTAATTTAATTAATATAACACATATAATTAATTTATTCTATCACAATTGCATCAATTAATTATTTAATCTAATAAATAATTCATCGAGAAATATTTATTCAATCCAATAAATATTAAAATTAAATTACAAAATGTCGGTTGTCACATTTTTTTATAAAGCGACACATCAGTAGTCAATGGTTGACCAGTGAGCGCTACGTCAACAGTCAACGCCACATCAGTAGTTGACCAGTCAATAGTTAACATTTGACCGTTGACTTTGACGAACATTATTTTTATAAAAAAAATCTGCTGTTTAAAAAATAACTTGTAAGCATAAAAATATTTACACAAACAGTTATGTCCAATTAAATTGTTTTTTTTAGCTAAGTTTGGTGTTGTATTAGATGGAACCAAAATACAATGGCAAAGCGAAAACACCCCATACTATAACTAGGTCATCTCGAGACATTCCAAGAGAGGAACTAGCTATAGGAAAGGAAAAAACAATCACAATCACAATGTTATAGTAACTAGCTACAGTAGTAAGTACAAAGTGCAGTAGCCTTAAGGAATGGTTTAGAGTTTGAAAGTCTAGATTTGAAAATGTTGACCACATCCTTTGCTATAGCTGATGCAGAAATGAGCGTATTTTTGTGAATTTTCATGTTCTGTGCTTCCCAAGTTTTGTAGAATTCTGTAGCCGAGGAGAGATATAATATCTTTTTAGTGAGTTTGCTGCCTTGAAATTTGATGATGAAATCAGTGATCCCATCCCAGTTATAAGGAATATTGTTCTAGCCCCCAATAGTGAATAGAGTATGCGCAATAACAATTAAATATTCACAATTGAAGAAGAGATGATGAAAGCTTTCGTTACATTTTTGGCAAAGAGGACCATGAATCTCTGTTGATTGATTTTGCAATCAATGAATACGTGCAAGTATACATGGTCAACAAGTAATAAAGTGATAAGAAAAGTATCGTTCCCACGAGGAATTATTTAATAAAAATTACCAAGTACTAACTCTTAACCAAATCAATTTTATTTAAACAACTGCAAATTGTGATTTTTCTAATTAATAAAAATAAATTAACTAGATTACTTTATAAATGAATTTCAAATAAATAGAGATCAAGACTACAATATCCCAATTATGAGCTATAAACCAATTATCCAATTATCCCAATTATCCAATTATCCCAATTATTACGCCACCTGAATTGTTAACAGGAATTCTAGTTGTTAAAAGCCTTTTCCCAAGTGAACAGATAACTTTTATTCAATTCAATTAATCCTGCGATATTCCTATGCAGAATAATTGAACCAAATCCGTTAAGTTCCATTTCCCAATTCGTTGCATGCAGTGAACATATATTCCTATTCAATTCACGGCCCTAATTATTACTCTCATGCAAATAATTAAGCATACATGTTATCATGTCCAACCCTAGATTTCATCTCCCGAATTCTTCTAGAGTAACACGGTAATTACTAGCCAAATAATTAATCAAAAATGCACAAGACATAATAAACAATTCACCTTGACATAAATAATTAGAATAAATTAGACAATTAATTCCTATACATAAAAGATTCAATTTGTAGTCTTAATAAAAGAATTAGTTTATGATTATGAATTAAAATCAAGAATCCACAATTGAATAGACATTAAAAGATAAAAGTAAGATTAGAGTGAAGAATAAACTTGTTGACATCAAATCTCCATCTTCCTCAAGCTCTTGCTCTTGTTCTTCAATGGTCTCCAAGTTGCTTCAATCTCTAAAACTAATAAGAACTAGGGTTTATGTTCTAATCTAATGGAGTGTATCTCTAACCTAATCTATGTAATCTCTCTTTATTTTATGTCTTACATCATGTATTTATAGGCTACAAGTCTAATTTTTAGCTTAGGGACAAACCCAATCCAATTTAGAGTAAAAAAAGTGTCAAAATTCGCCCCGAAAGGCGTCCAAGCTTGAACAGGCCCTTCCCCAGCGCCTGGCACGGCGCTGCAACACTGCATTCTAGCGCCCTGGAGCTGGGCATAGGTCTTGTTTGGGCACCCCAGCGCTGGCCTCATTTTTGAAAATTTTCTGTTCCGATGTCCTTTGGTAAAATGGCCATAACTTCTTCGTACGAATTTCGATGATTCAAGATGTTCCGAAAAGAGGAGACGTAGATCTACAACTTTCATTCTTTGAGTTTTCCGAAATAAGGTTCAGAGCAATACTGAAATTGGCTTTGAAGTTGATGCTATGTAAATGGCAAGCCGAAAACGCGAATCTAACAACCCCAAATTTCGATCCAAGTAACTTTTTCCCAATTCCTACAAAACAACGTAAAACATGTATGAATAGACACAAACACTTAAAAACATCCAAAATATTAAGCTCAAATGCATTCAATTATGGGTATAAAACTCACTCATCAAATACCCCCAAACTTAAAATTTGCTTGTCCTCGAGCAAAAACACAAAAGAACTAAAAATAAACAATCTAACTCAACTACATGAATGCATATGCATGATCTACTTCCTAATATACCTATGAACCCAGTAATAAATTAGTATGATATATAGCAACCGGCCTCAAAGATACCAATGATACTCAAACAATATATCCAATCAAGTCAAAGTCCATAACTCTAACCAGTTAGTCAATCCAAACATGTCATCACCCATGTTGTGCGTGTGTGCTTGTTAACCATTCTAATCAACCACAATTCAAGATAATCACATAACAAACTTCTTAAAAGGAAAATTTCAGTTCCAATTAAATTACTTTTGTGAACATGACAACTTCGGTTAAAACTAAGCAAATAGCAAGTCTAAGGGTAAAAACAGGATTTATTTCTACCTTTATTCAACCATGAGGGCATTTTTGCTCTTTCTCGTGGCTGTGCAATGTCTTATTCCCTTAGGCTTTTCAATGCTACCTTAATGAGCTTTCGACCAACGACTCCCAGACCATTAAGACCTTAGGGCGCTAGGTGTAAAGACAATCCCATCGGGCTTACTTACTCAAGTAACAAAGGCCACAAAACTAGACAAGCATGCCACGATGTTTATTCAAATTTTTTTCTTTTTTTTCCTTTTTTTCATTTTGTATATATACCCCATAAATTCTCCCAAACTCAAGTTTTTACGTCATTCCAACCTTTACAGCCAGTTCACTAATTTCTTTAAAATTTAACCAATATTTTCCCTCTGAAAGAAATTATGAAACCCTTGAACCAAGTGGATTAAAACATTTAAACTTTAAGTGCTAACCGGTTACATTAGTTTCAGACATGCTCAAATTTTCTTCATGTTTAAAATTAGAATTCATCGTCAATTATCAACACAGTTCAAGTTAATATGCAAAACCAATCTTATCATAGGCCGAGCTAAGACCACACCAACCGATCGCACAGATTCATGCAAAAAAAAATGTAATTATACTACATGAACACATACTAATGCAACACATATATGCATATGCAATTAACTACCATGTACCCTTAAAAACACAATGCTAACACATAAAAATAATGAACTACAATGCAAATAACTAATTATATGCAGTACGACACTAAAATGCCCCCAAACTTAAACTAGACATTGTCCTCAATGGCTAAAATAGGAAAAAGTAAAGTAGAGGACTTCCCTGAAAATATAACAATCTTTCTCCCTGTCCGCTAAGTTTGGAGAATAGGCTAGGCACATGGAACAAATTGGGCACCACACTTGAACTTAACTTGAATAACCTGTAAACCATAATAGAAGCAATTTTATTAAATCCTAAATAAATACAAATTCAAATCTACTAATATAAAACCTAATAAAAACAAAAACTAAAAATTAAACTTGGGTTGTCTCCCAATAAGAGCTTATTTTATAGTCTCAACCAGACTTCTTCAATTCTCTATTCAATTCCCCTTCTATAATTAAGGAATCCTCCATCCATCAGTAGCAATGTCTCTTTTGGGAGGTTCCGATTAACAAAGGCCTTTGAATTAAAGTCACCTAGCATGATCTTTTTAGATAGGATCCCCATTAAGTACAGCAAACCATTAGGTGCTTTCTCCATTGTGTTTGTGATCAAATTATGGCATGGATGCTTGTCAAACACAACAGGTTCCTCTTCTATCTTCCCTTTCTCATCCCACCATGGCTCTAAAGTTTTGCTAGCTCTCATGTTACAAAGAGCTTTGCCTACGACATGACTGCCAATTGGGCACGATCTTGAAAAACTGCCCAGATCCTTAAACTTTGGTGGAGAAGGTACATGGGACACTATCAAAATCGGCTCATCTTCGTTGGTACTCAAAGTTAGATCTTCGCCGATCTCCTTTTCTTGGTCCCCAAGTCTCTCATCTCTTTCAACATCTATATCATTTGGCACATCCGGTTGCAGATTTGGTTCGGGCTCACCATCAGTCTCAGAATCCATATCATAGAGCCAAGTGTATTGAGGACAAATGTTAGAGACATTGATTAGTTGTTCCATTTGGTTCGTAAAATTTTGACTCGATATCTCTTGATTAATCCTCCTCTCCTCACATGAAGCTATGAACTTAGACAAAGTTTTCTCCAAATTTGAATGTTCTTCCTGTTGTAGTGGAGGTGGACACGAGAAATCTGGTGGGTATGTTGGACTTGGCGCATAAAATTGATCTAGATGAGTATGCCTCCATGAAAAATCCAGGTGATACCCCCAATCCTGATAATAGTTGTTGAGATAGATATAATTGTGGGGGTAATCACCACCATATGGTACCGGCTCAAAACTTGTGGTGCATTGATGACTCGGATGATTTCTAGCACAATAATCACAAGTAACCACCACACTTTGACGACGTTGTGCTGCAAAAGCGTCTAACCTCCTTGAAAGCGTCTCAATCTGTGCTGACAATGCAGAAAGTGCCGCGAGTTCATCAATCTCCGCTCCTCTTAGCTGAGTCATTCTCGTATATGGCCATTGATAAATAAATTCTGCCATAGTACCTGAAAAGAAATAAAAAATAGAAAGAGAATTAAGTGAGATAAAAATAAATAAATAAATGCTTAAATTAAAACTAATTTGATAAAAATTAATATTGGCAAATATTATTAAATTAATTCCCCGACAACGGCGCCAAAAACTTGTTGATTGATTTCGCAATCAATGAATACGTGCAAGTTTACACGGTTAACAAGTAATAAAGTGATTAGAAAAGTATCGTTCCCACGAGAAATTATTTAATAAAAATTACCAAGTACTAACTCTTAACCAGATCAATTTTATTTACAGAACTACAAATTATGATTTTTCTAATTAAGAAAAATAAATTAACTAAATAAACTAGATTACTTTGTAAATGAATTTCAAATAAATAAAGATCAAGACTACAATATTCCCAATTATGAGCTATAAACCAATTATCCAATTATCCCAAATATTATGCCACCTGAATTGTTAACAGGAATTCTAGTTGTTAAAAGCATGTTCCCAAGTGAACAGATAACTTTTATTCAATTCAATTAATCCTGCGATATTCCTATGCAGAATAATTGAACCATTTTCGTTAAGTTCCAATTCCCAATTCGTTACATGCAGTGAACAGATATTCCTATTCAATTCACGACCCTAATTATTCATCTCATGCAAATAATTAAGCATACATGTTATCATGTCCAGTTCCAACCTTATACATATTATCAGTAACACGGTAATTACTGGCCAAATAATTAATTAAAAATGCACAAGACATAATAAACAATTCACCTTGAAATAAATAATTGGAATAAATTAGACAATTAATTCATAGACATAAAAGGTTCAATTTGTATCTTAATAAAAGAATTAGTTCATAATTAATGAATTAAAACTAAGAATCCACAATTGAATAAACATTAAAAGATAAAAGTAAGATTAGAGTGAAGAATAAATCTGTTGTCAGCAAATCTCCGTCTTCCTCAAGCTCCTACTCTTGTTCTTCAATGGTCTTCAAGTTGCTTCAATATCTAAAACTAATAAGAACTAGGGTTTATGTTCTAATCTAATAGAGTGTATCTCTAATCTAATCTATGTAATCTCCCTTTAGTTTATGTCTTATATCATGTATTTATAGGCTACAAGTCCAATTTTTAGCTTAGGAACAAACCCAATCCAATTTGGAGTCAAAAAAGTGTCAAAATTCGCCCCAAAACGCGTCCAAGCTTGACCAGGCCCTTCCCCAGTGCCCCGATGCTGGGCACGGCGCTTCAACACTGCATTCTAGTGCCCCAGCGCTAGGCATAGGCCTTGTTTGGGCGCCCCGACGCTGGCCTCATTTTTGGAAATTTTTTGCTCCGATGTCCTTTGGAAAAATGGTCATAACTTCTTCGTCTGAACTCTGATTTCGATGATTCAAGATGTTACAAAAATAGGAGACGTAGATCTATAACTTTCGTTCTTTAAGTTTTTTGAAATAATGTCTGGAGCAATACTGAAATTGGCTTTGAAGTGGATGCTATGTAAATGGCAAGCCGAAAATGCGAATCTAGCAACCCCAAACATCGATCCAAGTAACTTTTGTCCCAATTCCTACAAAACAACGTAAAACATGCATGAATAGACACAAACACTTAAAAACATCTAAAAGATTAAGTTCAAATGCATTCAATTATGGGTATAAAACCCACTCATCAATCTCCCCACCAGAATTGTAATGCTTTGTGATGTCATTTGTAGGCAATCTTCTCTTGAATCCAAGCCATAATGAGAAAGAGTACCTAGGCACGTGCAAGTTGTGCCAAATAATTCTGTGTCAGGCTACTTCATGAGTTCGGTTTCTGATACAATCCTATATGTGCTGATCTTTGATGGTATGAATGTCCAAAGAGTTCCATAGAATTATGTCATCACCATATGGAGGAATAGGAACTGATTCAACTGTTCTTCGAAATAAATTTAATTCATGATGATTACTATGGGGCAGCTGCTACACATATTGCTGCAATATAGTATTGTCCGTAGCAGTAGATGATAGGCCAGAATTAGATAATAAAGCGATGCTCGGATTCAATGATGTTCTATTCAGCCATGGGTCATACCATAGATAGATTCGCTCTCCCTTACCCATCTTGTATGCAATGTGATCAAGAGCAATAGGTCTGAGTTTAAGAACTTGTCCCCATGTCTAGGAGCAGTCAGTGGGTATAGCAATCTGCCATATGTTTTCTTTTTGAGAACAGTTTGTTTAGCCCATCTTTCCCACAATGACTTTGGGTTGAACTGCAGGACACGAATGAGGTGAAGTATCATGAGGGATTTATTCCAGTCAAGTAAGTTTTTTAGACCAAGACCCCCTTCTTTAACAGGAAGAGATATGGATTCTCATGCCACTTTCGCTCCATATTTTGCAAGAGTAAAACCCTTCCATAAAAAACGACTGGGGATGGATTGAATAGATTTGAGCATAGCTTTAGGAAGAAGAAAATGAGAGCCCCAAAAAGATTGAATAGAGAAAAGGATGGATTTGATTAACTGAATTCTACCCGAGTAAGCAAGAACTTTAGCAGTCCAAGAGGTGACCTTCTTTGTGAGTCTATGGATAAGAGGGATGCAATAATTAATGGAAAGCTTGGATGATATGAGAGGGACTCCCATGAATTTTATAGGTGTTAAGCAAGGTGAGAATACTGGTAGCTATATCATGTGTAACAATCCGAAATTTCAAAGTGTAATTTTAAATATTTATTGTATTATATAAATATTTATTTGATATGTTTATTGTTGAAATTGTTGAATAAATATTTTATTTGATATAGTGGTTGTTAAATATTTATGAATCTAAATTTATTAGATAATATTCTAAATTAATTTAATTTATAATTTAGAGAGTTGTAATATAGCATGAGATGTTATATTCTTGTGTTGATTTAATAATTTAAATGGTATAAATAAAATTATAATTTTGTGATAATTGTTTAAGTGGAATTTTTATTTAAAATATAGTATGCGTAATTAATTTATTTGGTTAATGTTGGATATGGAAATTCAAATAAATAATATGTGATTATAAATAATAAACTAAATTATTTATTAAAATAAATTAAAGAAGTTTAATGTAGTTTTGTTAAACAAGGCTTAAAATATTAAGTCTTTAATTTTAAAGAGTTTTGCTAAACAGAGCCTTATGGCTTTTGAATTTTTTAAAATTTTGAATTATAATAAAATAAATAAAATAAAATAATATAATAAATAAAATATAATTATTACATATACGTTTAGTTTGTAACTAATATTATAATTAGTAGACGTATTAAGGTTATATCAGTTTTCTTTTACGCATTAGTTAACTTATACTGGCACTAAGAGGAGGAAAGAAGAAAAGTTCAGAGAATTGAGAGAGAAGCTGTGAGAGAATTAAGAGAGAACCTAAGAGTTTCAAGCAAATTCTAGTGATTTTAGCTAGAATTACACGCTAATTGAAGGTATTTTTACATAACTTTAGTATTATATATATGTATATATACATATATGAGTTTTACAGCAAACTTTTGTTTATGTTCTGTGAATTCTAATTCTTTCAAAATTGTTCTTATGTAACTAAATTATGGTGGTTATATGTGATATAATGCTAGAGTTTATGTTTAAACAAGGAAATTGCATGCTAATTTCGGATAACAATAGAAAAATAATGACAGGGTATGTTCGTATGGATATTTTCTTATGTGGCTTGTGTAAGTATCAATTTTGATGGTCAATTCATATGTTAAACTGCAAATTGAAGCTTGTTTATGCTAGTTCATTAAGAAACGAAGATAATGTAGTTTGAACGAAGTGATTTGCTGAAGAATTGAAATCACAGTGTTGATTTTTGGGAAGAATGTCAAAAAATTGAGTTTTATATGAAAATGAGAAATTTGAGAAATTAAACTAGTATAATTGTTGTTAAATTGTTCTATGTTGAGGAATATGTTAACAAATGTGTTTGTGATAGTTCTATACCATTTGTACATATTAATATTACTATTTGGTGGGTGAAATTCATTTTTATTGGGCTAAAGTCGGCTACTGTTCATAGTTGTCTCTATTTCTGTCTGCGCACCAGCGCAGCTGCGCTGGTACCAAGGCTAAAAACTGCGCAGCTGCGCCGGCGCAGCAGCGCCAGTTCCAAGTTTGTGTATGGCGCAGCTGCGCTATACACTGATCTGAGGCAGAAACTTCTGCTGTTGCTGCAGTTCAGGGGTATCGACATACTTTGGTCTAATGATGTGTTAGTACAATAAACATGTAATAATATAGTTAAAACAGAATCGTGCTATATGGTTAGTAGTTTCAAAATTTCAAATGGTTAGTAAGTGATGAACTTGGTATATCAGAACTTAGTGAGCATGATGAATAGTAAACAGGTGTTGTGAAGGTTAACACTTGTAATTTCTGATATTTGTATGGTAGCTTAAGACTTGTGCTAAAAATAATAAGTCTAACTAGAAATGCGTGTTATGTTGGAATATGAATGTTAGTATATCTAATAGATGGTGGTTCTAAACCTATATGTTGGTGAACGTGAGTTTAATATTATAGCTTATGCTTGAGGCAAGTTTCTAAACCTTATCTTTTTACATTGAGCAAGTTTCTTACTTTAAACTTTCATTAAGCGAATTCTTGTATTCCTAATCATTATTTAAGCAAGCTATAACTTTAACTTTATTCGAACAAGCTTTGAATTCTAATACTTATTGATGTATTCCAACTTGTTTATTCTTGGACAAGTTTCTTTATTGTCACTAGTGTATTGTGAATGCAATTTTCTTGAATTCTAATTTCTAATGTCAAATTGTCTTAATTCAATTACTTGACACAAGTTATTCTCATAATGAGCAAGTTTTATTTTTAGCTTGCTATTACTTAATGTATATTCAATAATTCATAGCCCTAGCTTAATATTATTCAAGCAAGGTTTACTGTCATTTAATACCTATGCTTTGTAGTTGTTTCTAAGCATGAGTTCAATATATAGTTAGTTCACTTCCGATTATTCATTGTTCCATATTATATTATTATTGATCACTTGTTGTGTTATCAAACCATATTGATTCAACTAGTCCTCTAGTTGTTGATCGTTAAACTTCAAATTACTCTTGAAAGCTTATCCAAACCAAACTTTCTTTTGGTGCGGACTTGTACTCAAAAGCTGAGAAGAACAACCTTATTATAGGGGATACGCAATGCGTTAAGATGTTTGTGCACAATACATGGTACAAAGGGCTGATCCCCCTAAGTACGTGAAGTCCCTACAGTATAACTGTTAAGGTTAGAGTTGAAAGATTACTTGTAACCATGGACATAGTTTGTGGTCTTATGACCCTCAGACATATTTCTTATTTTGATTTCGTTGTTGGTTATCATTGATATAGTACTATTCAGTATTGAGGAGCCTATTCATTGGCAGTTATTATTCTTTTGTGGATTTATTGTTATATCTAGTGAGCAATTATTTTGCTCACTCTTGCATAAAAATGATTATTGCAGCTAAAGTTGAGAAGGTCGACGAGCCTTCAAATAGCAAAGGAAAGGGAAAAATATACAAGTGATAAAGACTTTTAATTTCATTTATTGTCCTAATGTTGGATTTTATATTTAATAATGTGATGCATTTATTTTATTTCTGCACTTGATTTATGTTTAAGGTTAGACAACCTGGGAAGACTTTTTGTATTAATGATGTAACCCTTTAAAGTGAGGATTTATGGTTCAAATATTATTTTATTTTGGGTAGATAGTATGTATGTATGGAAAGTGAATACCAAGTTTTAGGGGAATGAAGTATCCAGATTTGGGGGTGTCACAGGTTGGTATCAAAGCTTTAGGTTATGAACCTTAGGTGGGGAAAAGCCTTAGGAAGTAACCTTTGAAAAGATAGTGGTGATAAACTCTTATCGAGTTTTAAGGAAGAAGTAATAAAACACTTAAGTGCTTATGTGATTACAACTTATGTGCTCATGAGTGTCGAGTAGTAATGATTAGTGATTAAAACTTAAAATTTTGTTGTCAGGATGACTAATGTCAGAGAAACCAGTCAGGATAGGGAGGAAGGACCTCAGATGCCTAGGGAGGAGGAGTCTCGTGACATTCAGGTGGTTTGGGAACAACTACTGCCACGAGTGTAACGACCCCAAAATAGGTCCATTCCATCCAACCTATTCTGAGTCGCCAAATACATGGTATAGAAAACAACTGTAACTTTATTACAACAATTGTCGTGCAAAATACAACAACACATATGCTATAAGTTTGGATACAAATATATACCAAATGTGACTCATGTTCCAACCGTGGACATCACCTCACAATGACACCTTACATAAAGGTATAGTCAAAAACTGTTTTAGAAATTAGAATCTTTGGGAAGTGCTCAAGAAAACCTTCGTACATGGGAGGCCATGCGTCTAGGTTATGATAGATATCATATGGCCACAGAATTATCCTTGGTTGACCCAATAGACCCCAAAGAAAAACGAGAAGATTACTATCATATTCTTCCCAATGGTGAGTCTTCTCTTGACTTATCATTATCTCCACTGTCTCTAATTGAGAATTATACTTCAAACAAACACCAAGATTATATAGGTAGTGCCCATAGATATACTCAGCAAGTGGATGAGCACAACCCTGTCTTATGATGACACGATGTTGTATGTCATTAGACATCTTGTATGATAGTGACAAAACACCCTTCCAACGTTGGGTTCGCCTCACCCTATTTTCTTCACCAAATATAACTACTAAATGATGACCACCGTTCTATTCCCTTGTTACCCCCGCTCGACCCAGCTACACTCTTATTACCTGAAAGGAATTGTGAAGCAAAAGGGTGAGCACAACTAGCTCAGTAAAGAATATCATGACTAAAGATAATTCAATTATCAATAGCCTTCATCAACAATAAATCAGAGATTTAGAACATATGGTAAATGATAAAAATTTCAACCATAGTTGCAGCGGAACGAGCAATCCATTAGAAGAGTCAAATAGACTATAAAGTCTATTATCTTCTCTATGTTAAAAATCCATCAACAATGTTTTATCCCTGTAACATCAATCAACAATTCTGGTCCACAATCATATGAATAACTCATAATCATAACTGTAGTTCTAAATTCCTCTTCTCATCCAGGGCGAAGATAATTTTTATCACATATCTTTACCCGAAACATCAAAGATCATGGTTACACCAAATCACATTTTCCTGTTCATAATCATACTAATAACTTCATCTTTGCACTACGGCCAAAGATATTCATTTGTATCACCAGTTGGTCATGTTTATCTCAATATCTGTTCATCTTTGCGCTACTGGCCAAAGATATTCAACAACATGTCATCTTTGCACTATGGGCCAAAGATATTCAACAACAGTTCATCTTTGCACTACATGCCAAAGATATTCATCAACAATTCATATTTGCACTACAGGCCAAATATATTCATATCTCAAAGAAATATATAATTATTTCAGAATTTATATAAACAATAATTATAACCATGTTGATCAATTCACCTTTGCACTTAAGCTTAAGATATTCAATTATAAATTCAATGGTCATGATCATACCAGTCACAATTCAACTTTGCACTACAGGCCAAAGAGAATCCTAGTCATGATCATACCAATAATCTACCCATCTTTACACTCAAGCGAAAGAGAATTTCAACATCAAGGTTATAAAAATGTTATATATGATTATAAAAATAATATGGTCAAAACATGGATTTAATTTCAAGAGCAATATTCATAAATCAACTATAATTTGGTTAGAAAAAGAAATCAATTTTGTCGTGAATAGTAACTCGTGAATAGTAACTCATGAATAGTAACTCGTGAATAGTAACTCATGAATAGTAACTCATGAATAGTAACCCCGACATGAAAAAGGTAGAAATTCCACAATAATATACATACCAATATTTCGATATAATGATATTGAAAGAATAATATTCTTAAGCTTATAAACAATTTATTTAAATTGTTTACACTTTACTAATTAATGCATTTAATCATCATAAAACGCCAACTCTTAAGATTTCGTCATCAATAACCAAAACTCTCATCAAAAATCTGCATATACCTCATATATAAGATTCTCAAGCCATAAAATCCTATTTTCCAATTTTCTTACTTCACATAACATATTTAATTCATTTTCTCATAACTAGACTATTTTCATGAAAAATACCAAATCTGTTCCAAAAATATTTCTTTTCTGAGATTTACCATAATATAGTCCCATAGTGAATATATATTTTTCTCAGAATTTTTAAAAGTCATTTACTATTTTTCATATGGCCAAAATAGCCGAATATTTAGACATTTATCAAAAATTGTACTTTTGTCTAAAAATTCTGAAATTTACATAGTATACTTCTATCATATACATGTACTCCCAATAAAAATTTCATCAATTTTGGAGTTAACCACAAGGAATTATAAGCGATTACTTTTAAAATAGTCTTTTCTCATAAAATTCATAACTCTCAATCTATACATCCAAAAATCACCATTTTTGGACACAATCAAGAAAACTCATCAAAATATCATTTCAAATTTTTCCAGAATTTTTGAAGGTCAGAAAAATTACGAAATTAAAGATCATAACAACCCTTAAAATCTCATACTATCCCTTACAATCCCTTACCTCAAAAGAGTAGTACTTCTGACTGGATATCGGATATGATGCTGAAGAAAACTTGCACTGATGAATAGCAACTCACCAAGTATCTAAAAACTCACAAAATATGCTTCATAATATAGAGAGAGAAAGAGAGAAAGCTTATGTTTCTGGTGTGATTTTCAATTCTAACTTAGCCCTCTATTTATAGGAAAATTTTAGTAGGTTTGACCTGCAACCTGATGGCTTTACCTGCTACTATTCCCACCTACCACATTTGAAATATAATTCAGCACATTTCTTCACCAACCACAAGTGGGGCCCACCAATTCTAAAATTTTCCATCAAAATGATAAACTCCGAAAATTCAACAATTTCTGAACCAGTCATCTTGTAAAATTCGTAATAAATCATACGTTCATTTCTAACGGTTCAAAATTTGTGGACATATACTCAACTTATATATGTATAACATATCCAAAAATTACCACGATCCAACGGTCGGATTAAAAATTATAACCCCCGCAAAATATCTCAAAAATCCTGATTTTTAATACCTCCATTCCGACAAAAATACTGACAAAAACCTCAACATTAACTCCTTCATTTTTAACCACAAAAATATATCCCTCATTTATATCCACATAAAATAAATATTTCCTTATCATATGAATCAATAATTAATTATTCACAAATAATATTACAGAATCACATTTATGACAACCAGGCCGTTCCCAGGAAAGTGGGGGCTTTCCAATAAGAATTTCTCCTTACTGGCGCGTAATTAGGTGACCAAACCTCTCCTTAGACAGAACTTTCTAGACATTGCCAATAATGTTATCTAATAATATTATTCAAATAATATGAATTATTGATCTGATAATGGGAAATACTGTGCAGTGATAATTATTGAACAACAATAATATAAAATTTCAACGTAGCAATTATTGAATCAATAAAATAAAATATTGAACAGTAATTACTGTAACAATTATTGAGTAGTGCCTTCTTACGTAAGAATCAATAATTTCAAAAATACTATGCAATACCGTGTGCTACTGTGCAATAACGCGTATTACTGTATTTTAACCACCGGGTATTCCAACAGTGTTAACGGTAACAACTACGCCGTTATTTGTAAAAACTCAAATTTGTCGTTTTCTTCACCCGACAGTTATTCGCTATGGGGCCCACAAATAGCTGCGCCGTCGTACGAATATTCCTCGACAGAAAGAATATTCCACGACCAAACGAATATTCCCCGACAACAATGATTATTTTATAACCACTTGCTTAAAAAAAATTCATATTTCACTCATAACTTTAAACTTTTATCAATTTAACCATTTACTGAATAGTAATTATAAGAAAAATTGAATACTTTTATTTCATAAAATTCGGGGTCTTACAATCTCCCCTCCTTATGAAATTTCGTCCCCGAAATTTACGTACCTGGTATTTCAAAGAGTTGAGAATACCTTCCTTTCATTTCAGATTCCATCTTCCCTGTCATCATAATTTCTCTATTGCTCATCTCCTGTATTTCAAATATCATTCTAGAATACAGCTTCAAAACAAGGGTTAATTTAACAAATTAACATATCACATAATATCCCGATATTATGACTGACCAATAAATAAGCTTAGGTAGGACACACTAGCGAAGGATTTACTCATCTCTCCCCTCCTAGTTCTATTTCCCCGATCTCCGTCAGAGATCATATCCCTAAGCTCTGATACCAAATGTAACTCTGGACACCAACCTATGTCAGCACCTTACATTGATACCTATCAGCTTGCCACCGCAGAACGGCGTCCCCTACGGAGAGTCTGGCTTCGGTGCATCCCCCATCAACAGGAAGTCACCAGCGAGAGGCTCGGGGCTCTTTACTTATGGCTCTGATACCAAACTCATAAGATTTTATCACCAATAATCAAAACTCTCATCAAAAATCTGCATATACCTCATATATAAGATTCTCAAGCCATAAAATCCTATTTTCCAATTTTCTTACTTCACATAACATATTTAATTCATTTTCTCATAACTAGACTATTTTCATGAAAAATATCAAATCTGTTCCAAAAATATTTCTTTTCTGAGATTTAGCATAATATAGTCTCATAGTGAATATATATTTTTCTCAGAATTTTTAAAAGTCATTTACTATTTTTCATATGGCCAAAATAGCCGAATATTTAGACATTTATCAAAAATTGTACTTTTGTCTAAAAATTCTGAAATTTACAGAGTATACTTCTATCATATACATGTACTCCCAATAAAAATTTCATCAATTTTGGAGTTAACCACAAGGAATTATAAGCGATTACTTTTAAAATAGTCTTTTCTCATAAAATTCATAACTCTTAATCTATACATCCAAAAATCACCATTTTTGGACACAATCAAGAAAACTCATCAAAATATCATTTCAAATTTTTTCAGAATTTTTGAAGGTCAGAAAAATTACGAAATTAAAGATCATAACAACCCTTAAAATCCCTTACTATCCCTTACAATCCCTTACAATCCCTTACCTCAAAAAAGCAGTACTTCTGACTGGATATCGGATATGATGCTGAAGAAAACTTGCACTGATGAATAGCAACTCACCAAGTATCTAAAAACTCACAAAATATGCTTCATAATATAGAGAGAGAAAGAGAGAAAGCTTATGTTTCTGGTGTGATTTTCAATTCTAACTTAGCCCTCTATTTATAGGAAAATTTTAGTAGGTTTGACCTGCAACCTGATGGCTTTACCTGCTACTATTCCCACCTACCACATTTGAAATATAATTCAACACATTTCTTCACCAACCACAAGTGGGGCCCACCAATTCTAAAATTTTCCATCAAAATGATAAACTCCGAAAATTTAACAATTTCTGAACCAGTCATCTTGTAAAATTCGTAATAAATCATACGTTCATTTCTAACGGTTCAAAATTTGTGGACATATACTCAACTTATATATGTATAACATATCCAAAAATTACCACGATCCAACGGTCGGATTAAAAATTATAACCCCCGCAAAATATCTCAAAAATCCTGATTTTTAATACCTCCATTCCGATAAAAATACTGACAAAAACCTCAACATTAACTCCTTCATTTTTAACCACAAAAATATATCCCTCATTTATATCCACATAAAATAAATATTTCCTTATCATATGAATCAATAATTAATTATTCACAAATAATATTACAGAATCACATTTATGACAACCAGGCCGTTCCCAGGAAAGAGGGGGCTTTCCAATAAGAATTTCTCCTTACTGGCGCGTAATTAGGTGACCAAACCTCTCCTTAGACAGAACTTTCTAGACATTGCCAATAATGTTATCTAATAATATTATTCAAATAATATGAATTATTGATCTGATAATGGGAAATACTGTGCAGTGACAATTATTGAACAACAATAATATAAAATTTCAACGTAGCAATTATTGAATCAATAAAATAAAATATTGAACAGTAATTACTGTAACAATTATTGAGTAGTGCCTTCTTACGTAAGAATCAATAATTTCAAAAATACTATGCAATACCGTGTGCTACTGTGCAATAACGCGTATTACTGTATTTTAACCACCGGGTATTCCAACAGTGTTAACGGTAACAACTACGCCGTTATTTGTAAAAACTCAAATTTGTCGTTTTCTTCACCCGACAGTTATTCGTTATGGGGCCCACAAATAGCTGCGCCGTCGTACGAATATTCCTCGACAGAAAGAATATTCCACGACCAAACGAATATTCCCCGACAACAATGATTATTTTATAACCACTTGCTTAAAAAAAATTCATATTTCACTCATAACTTTAAACTTTTATCAATTTAACCATTTACTGAATAGTATTTATAAGAAAAATTGAATACTTTTATTTCATAAAATTTAGGGTCTTACAACGAGAGTCAGCCCCGTTGGTCACAGTGGTTAAGGAGGAGGATGATGACGTGGAAATAGATGAGGAGGATCCCGTTGAGCTGCCACGACGAATGAGGATGACGAGGACGAGGAGGAAGAGATTCCACTGAACTCGATAGTTGCTCGTATGTACGATGAAGTCTACAATCGCAATGTGGAACTTCAGGATACTGTCGAGGAGTTGCAAGAAATAGTAGCTGAAAAACAAACCTCGATGACACAGAAGGACGATGAGATCCTAGATCGAGAAGAACGCCTGAATAATGTCGAAGAGAAGCTGGTTCACACTGAAGAGGAGAACGAGCAAATGACAGAGGAGATTGCAGAGTTGAAGAACAAGCTGAAGGAAGAAGCTACTAAAAGGGCAAGAGCCGAAGACGCGTACAGGGAAGCTTATCAACGAGCCGGAATAGCAGAGAGAGAAGCACAAGCAAAGAGGATGAAGATGGAAGAGATGAATAACGTATTCAATACCGTGATCAATTGAGCTCAAGATCGGGTCATAGGTTATCCTATTCGGTTCGAGACGTTGCCATCATTCATATTATATCGCAGAACAATGTTCCGGATTATGGAGGAAGAGCGTCATAAGGCTACGCAGTATCTTAGTAGGACATTGTAGGGGTTGTACCTGTTATGCAATTAATAAAATGCTAAATAATATGTAAATCCCTGGTGATATGTAATCTATGTGATATGACGATGATGTTATCCTGAAACTTTAGTAGTTCAGGAAAGTAATGTAAATAGCAGAGATGTTATTGTTATGGTGTTTTCAAAAAGATTATGAAGGAATAAAAGTCATTATTTTATTTTATTCCAAGTGTTATGTGTTTTGTGATGATAATCTTTTATGATGTGCAGCTTAAGTATAAAATACTTAAAAGAATTTAGAAACAATCTAATGGGTCTATTTTTAACAAAAAATGCCTCCAAGACGTCAACCACGATAGGGACCTACCAATAACAGCAATGCTGAGGCTAATCTAGTTTAGCAATTCATAACGCTACTGACGGGAGCATTACAGAATCAGCCACAAAATCAAGCTGCAACATTTAAGGACTACAAGGCGGTTGGGCCACCAGAGTTCCGTGGGTCCATGAATCCGGTTGAGGCACAGACCTAGATCATGGAGATAGAGAAGGTTTTCGATGTTGCTAGGGTAGAGGATAATCAGAAGATTGCTTTTGCAACATTCATGTTGAAAGCAGAGGCAAGTTATTGGTGGCAAGCCAATAAAACCCGAGGAGGTCAAGGGGTAATGTCTTGGGAAGGGTTCAAGGAAATATTATTTGAGACCTATTTCCCAAAAAGTTCAAAGAATCATATGGAAGTACAATTTCTAGAACTAAAACATGATACAATGACGGTGTCGGAGTATGCCGTAAAATTCAATGAGTTAGCAAGGTTTGCGCCATACCAAGTGAATACGGATGAACGCAAGGCAAGAATATTCGAGCAGGGACTGAAGCCCTGGTTGTACAGTAGGGTTTCCCTGTTCCAATTAAAGACGTTTGCAGCAGTGCTTGAGAAAGCAATTCTTGCTGAGAGTGGAGGCGAGGCTGTAACAAAGCACAATCAAGAGCAGGGAAAGAAGAAGAATGAAGGTGAAGCTAAGAATGGTGGTGGTGGTAACGGTGGGAATAGTAACAATAATTTGAAGAGGAAGTGGAATGCAAATGTGGGGGTTGGGAATCAGCAAGGTAACCAGCAGAAGAAGAAGATGGACGCATGTGCTTCATGCGAAAAGTTTCACGCAGGTATGTGCTTAAGGGGGAAGCGCGTATGCTTTAACTGTGGCCAGGAGGGTCACATTGCCCCAAATTGCAATCAACCCAAGAAGAATGATTGTTACACCTGCGGGTCGAAGGACCATTTCACTCACGAGTGTCTAAAGAAGAAATCTGGTGAGACAGCTGGAAGCAAAGGAAATGGAGGTGGGGATACATTGACTATTGCTGGGCCAACATCATCAAATAAGCCTGCAGCCAGAACTTTCAACATGACGGTGCAAGACGCGGTGCAATCAAAGGATGTCGTGTCAAGTATTATCCCAACAATGATATAAATGCATATGCATTATTTGATTCGGGTGCTACTTGCTCGTTTATATCTGATGAATTTGCCAAGAGGTTAGAAATACCTAGTGAAGAGTTGAATTTCCCTTTACAAATAGAAATTGCGAATAGGGAGGTAATTTCGGTTAAATTCATATACAAGAACTGTAGGGTGAACATTAAGGGGAATGTTATGACAGTAGATTTAATCCTGATAAAACTCGGAGAGTTCGATGTTATTTTAGGAATGGATTGGCTATTCAATTATGGAGCGATAATTGATTGCCAAAAGAAGTGTATAAACCTTATGACCCTGTCAAAGGTAGTTTTCTATGGTAGCAAATCGCCTAGACAAATGAGATGTCTGATGGTTATGCAGGCCAAGAAGTTGTTGAGTCAGGGTTGTATAGGATATTTAGCCTACATAGTCGATACTCGAAAGAATAAGGAGACGAAATTGGAGGAGATACCAGTGGTTAAGGATTTTGTAGACGTGTGTCTGGAAGATTTACCAGGACTTCCGCATGACAGAGGAATCGAGTTCGTCATCTATTCAGCACCAGGAACTGCTCAATTATCGAAAGCCCCGTACAGAATGGCTCCAGTAGAGATGAAGGAACTAGTGGTACAACTACAAGAGCTTGTAGACAAGAAATATATTCAGCCTAGTGTATCACCGTGGAGAGCGCCGGTGTTATTTGTGAAGAAGAAGGATGGGTCAATCCGTCTTTGCATTGATTATAGGGAATTAAACAAAGTCACTATTAAAAACAAATATCCATTGCCAAGAATAGATGACTTGTTTGATCAACTGAAATGTGCTAGATATTTCTCGAAAATAGATTTGAGAAGTGGGTATCACCAACTGAAAGTAAGAAAGGAGGATGTACCGAAGACGGCATTCCGAACTCGGTATGGACATTACGAATTTTTGGTGATGTCTTTTGGTTTGACAAATGCTCCTGCGGCGTTCATGGATTTGATGAACAGGGTGTTTAAACCATTTTTAGACAAATTTGTGGTAGTGTTCATCGATGATAATTTGGTGTACTCTAAATCTCAAGAAGTACACGTAGAACATTTACGTTTGACGTTGGAGACACTAAGAAAGGAAAAGTTGTACGCAAAATTCTCTAAGTGCGAATTTTGGCTAGATCGTGTATAATTTATTGGGCACGTGGTTGACAAAGATGGGATTTCAGTGGATCCATCAAAAGTGGAAGTTGTAATCAATTGGGAACAACCAAGAACACCGTCGGTGGTGAGGAGTTTCTTGGGACTGGCCGGTTATTATAGAAGATTTATTCAAGATTTTTCCAAGATAGCCACTCCGCTAACAAATTTGACATGGAAAGCTGTAAAATTTGTTTAGACGGAGAAGTGTGAAGAGAGTTTTCAAGATTTGAAGAAGAAGTTAAGTGTGGCACATGTGTTATTATTACCAGATAATACGGGAAACTTTGTGGTGTATAGTGATGCCTCACACAAAGGGTTGAGTTGTGTCCTTATGCAAAACGGCAAGGTCATTGTGTATGCATCAAGGCAATTGAAAGACTACGAGAAAGGGTATCCAACTCATGATATAGAGTTGGCAGCGGTTGTGTTTGCTCTGAAGATATGGAGACATTATCTCTACGGAGAAAAGTGTGAGATCTACACAGACCATAAGAGTCTGAAGTATATTTTCACACAGAAGGACCTAAACATGCGCCAAAGGAGATGGATGGAATTAATAAAAGATTATGATTGCGAGATCTTTTATCATCTGGGCAAAGCTAATGTGGTTGCACATGCCTTGAGTAGAAAAGGCAGAGAAAAGTTGATATTGTTAACCAACCAGGAAGAGCTTATTTCAGCGATGGCAAGGCTAGAATTGGAAATCAAATTTCCAAAAGAATCCGATGAAAAATTATACCAGATGGAAGGTAGTACAACTTTGGTAGACAAAGTGCAGAACGCTCAACTACATGATGAAGAATGAAGGAAAATAAAGGAAAGTGTGGTCGAGGGTAAAGAGGTGAAGTATAAGGTTGATGTTGAAGGAATACTAAGATTCGAGGGACGAATTTGGGTTCCAGCAGTACCGGATATTAAAGAAGGCATCTTGACAGAAGCTCATAGCTCAAGATATTCGATTCATCCGGGAAGTACAAAGATGTATCAAGATTTGCGGCGACATTTTTGGTGGCCAAATATGAAAAGAGACGTTGCAGAATGCGTTGAAAAGTGCTTGACATGTCAAAGAGTCAAGGCCGAGCATCAAAGAGCAAGCGGATTACTTCAACCGTTGGAAATACCAGAATGGAAGTGGGAACAAATCACAATGGATTTTGTGGTGGGCCTTCCAAATACTCAGAAAGGATGCGATGCGATATGGGTGATAGTGGATAGATTAACAAAATCAGCACACTTTTTGCCCATAAAGATTAGATTTACTCTTGATCAGCTAGCAAAGTTGTACGTTAAAGAGATCGTTACGAGACATAGAGTGCCAGTATCAATTATGTCAGATAGAGATCCGCGATTCACGTCAAATTTTTGGAAGAGACTACAAGAGTGCATGAGAACGCAACTGAGGATGAGTACAACATATCACCCGCAAACTGATGGGTAAAGCGAACGAACAATCCATATGTTAGAAGATATGCTTAGAGCGTGCATCATGGATTTCAAAGGAAACTGGGACGATCATTTACCGTTGGTAGAATTCGCCTATAATAACAGTTACCACGCCAGCATAGGCATGCCGCCTTATGAAGCATTATACGGTAGGAAATGCAGAACTCTACTATGCTGGGATGAAGTAGGTGAACGTCAACTATTAGGACCAGAACTGGTTCAACAAACTGCTGAGGTTGTCAAACTCATCAGAACAAGATTGATAGCTGCCCAAGATAGACAGAAAAAATATCCTGATCAACATAGGCAGAATCACGAATTTGAAGCAGGAAATTTCGTTTTCCTAAAAGTTTCTCCTTAGAAGGGGAAAATTGGTTTTGGCAAGAAAGGAAAGCTCAGCCCAAGATTTATTGGACCTTTCGAGATATTGCGAACAGTGGGAGAGGTGGCTTACTGTGACAACCCGAGAATTCAGATATTTTTTTTAAAAATCTTAAAATATTGAATTAAGGTTAAATAATAAACCTAGACAGAAAATAAGTGTATGCGTATTATATTTTTGGGAAGGAATTTTGAGGATTTCAAAATTTTGTGAAGGATTTAGGTGAATTATTCAAGATTAAGTGTATACGTGAATATGTTCTGTGTATATGGTATTATATGTGTATAATATGTGGTTAAAGGTCAAGGGTTGACCAGATAAATTTTATCAATGTTAAACCCTAAGTATATTTTTAGAACGTCAACGTTCAGTTAGAAAATTCTTGCGATGGATAAGAAACTCTAATATTGGACGAAAAACCCTAAATTCAAATTTTAGAGAATTTGAAAACCCTAATTCGGATTTTGAAAACCCTAACTTGGGATCTCAGAGACTTAAGTATATTAATTATAATATAATTATGGTAAAGCTTAATTAATTAAGTTAGAAAACTCTAATTACAAAATTTGAAACCCTACTTTATAATTAGGGAAAACCTAATTGTGAGTTTAATAATTTTAATGTTAATTAGGAAAAATTAATCATAATTTTCAAGTTATAATAAAACCCTAATATAATTAGAAAATCTAATTTCTAAATTAGAAATATTATTTTTCCATTTTAAACCCTAATTCTTGAGTTATAAACCCTTATGTATAATTTTGACCCTAATCGCTAAATTAACAATTTCAATTAGAAAATAATAATCCTAATTAGCAAGATTGAATTTCGTGATTAGGAATCTTATTATAATTATAGAATCCTAATTACAATTTAGAAAATATTAAATTTTCTATTTTTAAAACCTAAATTGGAAATTTTAGAAACCAAATTGCCAAAACCTAAAGGGTTAAACCCTAAACCCTAAGGGTTATATCAATTGACCTTTATGCCATTAAAATTAAATGCTAAATGACTAAACTAGCCTTCTTGCATTATTTTTTAGGTTACTTGTAAGTTATGTTCTAGTTTGGGTTGGTGACCAACCCTAAACCCTAGGCATGTGACTTATATCTATTATATCTCAGCCAATTTGCTAGACAACATACATTGTATCATGCATTATATAAGATTAAGAGAGAGATGAAAGTTCACTTTATCACTCATATTAGCCAACCTCTTGTCTCTCTCTAAAATTCGGGATTAAGTGTGTTATGGAGTGAGGAGATGAAACAATTTCAAACCCTAACTCTCCATGATCAGCAGCAAAGGATCAGATTCATGAATCAAAGCCTAAAAGGTATAAAAACCCTAAATCGTGAAATCTTTGTATTTGATGTTAGATGTTGTAAGTTGTTGGTTAAAGTTATGTATTAAGGTGTTATTAAGTGATCTGGGTTGTTAGATCAAGGATTTAAAACATCTAGATGCACGATTTTGATGTTTTGAAAAATCTGGAAAAATTTCAAGGAGTGGCCTGACAGTCATATGTCAGAGGCCTTAGATCTGTGTGTGTTTGATTTTCGGTGTATTTTATGTTGTAGATCTGTTCTTTGATGTTAGGGCTTTAATCTGAGACTTGAATCAACCTCATAGCATGTTTAGATTACAAGATATGATCGGTCAAAGACCGTTGACCGAGCACAAAACTTAGAATTTGGGCAACCCAGATTTTCCAGAAATGGTCTGACAAGGTATTTGAGGCTTCTGAGTTTACTGATCGTTGATGTTTAGGCCATGTTGTTGTAATAGACCTGTAGACTGACATATTGGCTATTGATTCATGCTTTTAAAATACCTAGATCCATAACAGAATTGAAGATGTGGCCGGTCAAACAACCGTTGTCCATCAGCCGGAAGAACAATCTGGAAAACCCAGATTGTTCATAATCCGTTTTTTTTGTCAGACTTTGACCAGTCCATGTTTCTCTCTTGTGATGATGTTAGACTGTAAAAGTACATGATGTGTGTAGTATAACATATGGACTACGGGCTTGGACCTTTGCATCACATAAATAATACTTGGAAATCAAAGATTAAAAGCTTCAAAGTAGCACCTTTGGCACGGTTTGAATTTCTAGGCAGCCTAGAAATTTAAGAACATGCCTGACAACGTTTTCTGCAGCTTTGATCTCATAGATTTGTTATGTTTTGGCCATGAAAGTCGATTAAGGTTGTAGTGTATCAGTAATACTACAATATTAGTGGAAAATCAAACCCAGAAATCATCAGGAACCTAGATCAAATGTTGGTCAAACCACCCAACCGGTTAACTGCCATGAGTTTCTGGGTTCTTGCTCAAGAACACCAAGAACACCTATAGCGACGGTTCTGTCGCTATAGGGCCATTTTATTAATTATTATTTTCTAAAAATTACTTATTTTAATAAATAATTAGAGAAAAATAGTTTTAAATTATTAAAAATACATAATAAATTATGAAAAATTATTTTAAAGTCCGAAAAATAGTTTTTAATTATTTTGAGTATATTTCATAAATATTTAATATTTTTGGATTATAAATGGTATTTAATTTATTTAATTATAATATTAAATAAATTATTTTAAAATGATTTTAATTCATGAAAAATCATGAAAAACTATATTAAGGTATAAGAAAATATTTTAAGTTATTTTTAATGACATTTAATATTTTGTGAGGAATTTCATTAATTAATTAATATTAATGATAATTAATTTATTTAATAACTATATTAAATAAATTATGAAAAAATAGAATAATGGATTTAAAAATTATATAAAAATGATTTAAGTCTTATAAAAATATTTTAAGTTATAAAATATAACTTTTGATATTTTGTCATGAAAATATTAATATTTTAATATTAAAAATTAATTATCGGATAATGGATTTGTTTAAAAATCATATAAATAGGATATTAAAGTATTAAAAAAACTTTGTGATATTATAAATATATTATAATATTATGTTATGATTTTTATTAATATTTAATATTAAATAAATATTAATGATAATAGAATATTGTGGTATTTAATTCATTTAAATAAGAGTTTAATAATTTAAAATTCATGATAAATGATAATAATTATCTAAAAATTATTACATGCTTACGAAAAATATTTTGACTGTTAATAAATTATCTTAGATAATGGTTAAGTGTTTAGACAGTGTTTAATTGAACTTAAACTCGAAATTTTGTCCGCTTGACTATCGGGATGTTAGAATTTTGTCGGATTCAACTCAAACTTAAATAGTTTGACTTGGTGATAGGTTTTTTATGCTGTATAGATTGATAGGATTATGTGATAATGTGTTTATATTATTTTAATTACTGTGATGATATTATTCTAATTTGTATATCAATATTATTTATATATTAGGTCTTCAGACACAGCTTATTAAATTGCGTAACCGTAATCGGCCGAACAGACAAGTTTTACTTAACTCTACCAAGAGTTGTTTCACTCAGATATGCTTATGATTAATCATTGCTAATTTCTATTATTGAATTGTACTCTGTACATATTGTATGTATAAGTCAGTATGAAAGGCTGATCACCTTCATTACCAGTTGGTCCAGATATATTTGTTCATGTTCAATACTTGTTCAGTCAAAAGTTTGCTCGTGTTAATTCACAACTACATTGTTGAATTATAGCCCGCTTATTATTCTGACTCTTCCAATCATGATATATCATTAAATTATAAATTTAAACTTACTAAGGCAACTTTCATGCCCACCTTTACTTTATCATGATTAATATTGCATATTAAGACGATTGCGTCGGATAAAACAAAAGATTAAAGACAGTTCCAGCTTAAAGTTAATGTGTGTGATTAGATTTGTAATAGTATTGTATGATAATAATGTTATGTGTTAGTCAAGTTATGAATTGTGTATAAGTTAAGGTTACTCGACCTTGAGAAATAGTGTGTAATATTTAATGTATAAACAATTTATGTTTATATCTTCCGCAATGGTTATAGATCAATAGTACCAGATCCGTGGTGATTTGGGACCCGAATTTGGGGCCGTCACACTTACGAAGTAGCTTTACCTCTAGAATTAGAACATGTGCACAACGTTTTTCATGTGTCGGTGTTGCGACCATATAAACCCGATTACAAGCATGTGATCAAGTATGAACCGTTGCAGTTTAGTAAAGATTTGTATTATGAAGAGTTTCCTATCCAGATAGTCGACATGAAATAACAAATGCTCAGGAATAAAGTGATACCTTCCGTGAAGGTGATATGGAGGAACCACAACGTCGAAGAGGCAACGTGGGAACTCAAAGCTGAAATGATGAAGAATTAACCTGAGTTATTTGTTTAATCTGTGTCTTCGATTCTGGGGACAAAATCTTTATAAGAAGGGAAGAATGTGACGATTTGATTGTTTGAGTTGGCATTCTGGGGACAGAATTCTTGTAAGGAGAGAAGGATGTAACAATCCAGAATTTCAAAGTGTAATTTTAAATATTTATTGGATTATATAAATATTTATTTGATATGTTTATTGTTGAAATTATTGAATAAATATTTTATTTGATATAGTGGTTGTTAGTAAATATTTATGAATCTAAATTTATTAGATAATATTCTAAATTAATTGAATTTATAATTTAGGGAGTTGTAATATAACATGAGATGTTATATTGTTGTGTTGATTTAATAATTTAAATGGTATATTAAATCATTAAAAGAAATTATAATGAAATTATAATTTTGTGATAATTGTTTAAGTGGAATTTTTATTTAAAATATAGTATGTGTAATTAATTTATTTAGTTAATTAATGTTGGATATAGAAATCCAAATAAATAATATGTGATTATAAATAATAAACTAAATTGTTTATTAAAATAAATTAAAGAAGTTTAATGTAGTTTTGTTAAACAAGGCTTAAAATATTAAGTCTTTAATTTTAAAGAGTTTTGCCAAACAGAGCCTTATGACTTTTGAATTTTTTTAAATTTTGAATTATAATAAAATAAATAAAAATAATAAATAAAATATAATTATTACATATACATTTAGTTTGTAACTGATATTATAATTAATAGACGTATTAAGGTTATATCAGTTTTCTTTTATGCATTAGTTAACTTATACTGGCACTAAGAGGAGGAAAGAAGAAAAGTTCAGAGAATTGAGAGAGAAGATGTGAGAGAATTGAGAGAGAACCTAAGAGTTTCAAGCAAATTCTAGTGCTTTTAGCAAGAATTACCCGCTAATTGAAGGTATTTTTACATAACTTTAGTATTATATATATATATATATATATATATATATATATATATATATATATATATATATATAAGTATATATACATATATGAGTTTTACGGCAAAATTTTGTTTATGTTCTGTGAATTCTAATTCTTTCAAAATTATTGTTATGTAACTAAATTTATGGTGGTTATATGTGATATAATGCTAGATTTTATGTTTAAACAAGGAAATTGCATGCTAATTTCGGATAACAGTAGAAAAATAATGACAGGGTATGTTCGTATGAATATTTTCTTACGTTGCTTGTGTAAGTATCAATTTTGATGGTCAATTCGTATGTTAAATTGTAAATTGAAGCTTGTTTATGCTAGTTCATTAAGAAACGAAGATAATGTAATTTAAACGAGGTGATTTAGTGAAGAATTGAAATCACGGTGTTGATTTTTGGGAAGAATGTCAAAAAATTAAGTTTTATATGAAAATGAGAAATTTAAGAAATTAAACTAGTATAATTGTTGTTAAATTGTTCCATGTTGAGGAATATGTTAACAAATGTGTTTGTGATAGTTCTATACCATTTATATGTGTTAATATTACTGTTTGGTGGGTGAAGTTCGTATTTGTAGGGCTAAAGTCGGCTATTGTTCATAGCTGTCTCTGTTTCTGTCTGCGCACTGTGCCAAGGCTAAAAACTGCGCAGCTGCGCCGGCGCAGCTGCTCCGACGCAGCCGCGCCAGTTCCATGTCTGTGTATGGCGCAGCTGCATCATACACTGATCTGAGGTAGAAACTTTTGCTGCTGCTGCAGTTCAGGGGTAGCGACATACTTTGTTCTAATGATGTGTTAGTATAATAAACATGTAATAATATAGTTAAAACAGAATCGTGCTATGTGGTTAGTAGTTTCAAAATTTCAAATGGTTAGTAAGTGATGAACGTGGTATATTAGAACTTAGTGAGCATGATGAATTGTAAAAAGGTGTTGTGAAGGTTAACACTTGTAATTTCTGATATTTGTATGGTAGCTTAAGACTTGTGCTAAAAAATAATAAGTCTAACTAGAAATGCATGTTATGTTGGAACGTGAATGTTAGTATATCTAATAGATTGTGGTTCTAAACCAATATGTAGGTGAACGTGAGTTTAATATTATAGCTTACGCTTAAGGCAAGTTTCTAAACCTTATCCTTTTACATTGAGCAAGTTTCTTACTTTAAACTTTTATTAAGCGAATTCTTGTATTCCTAATCATTATTTAAGAAAGCTATAACTTTAACTTTATTCGAGCAAGCTTTGAATTCTAATACTTATTGATGTATTCTAACTTGTTTATTGTTGGACAAGTTTCTTTATTGTCATTCGTGTATTTTGAATGCAATTTTCTTGAATTATAATTTCTAATGTCGAATTGCCTTAATTCAACTACTTGACACAAGTTACTCTCATAATAAGCAAGTTTTATTTTCAACTTGCTATTACTAAATGTATATTCAAAAATTCATAGCCCTAGCTTAATATTATTCAAGCAAGGTTTACTGTCATTTAATACCTATGCTTTGTAGTTGGTTCTAAGCATGAGTTAAATATATAGTTAGTTCACTTCCGATTATTCATTGTTCCATATTATGTTATTATTGATCAATTGTTGTGTTATCAAACCTTATTGATTCAACTAGTCCTCTAGTTGTTGATCGTTAAACTTCAAACTACTCTTGAAAGCTTATCCAAACCAAACTTTCTTTGATGCGGACTTGTACTCAAAAACTAAGAAGAACAACCCTATTATATGGGATACGCAATGCTTTAAGATGTTTGTGCACAATACATCGTACAAAGAGCTGATCCCCCTAAGTACGTGAAGTCCCTACAGTATAACTGTTAAGGTTAGAGTTGAAAGGACATAATTCGTGGTCTTATGACCCTCATACATATTTCTTATTTTGATTCTCGTTGTTGGTTATCATTGATATAGTACTATTCAGTATTGAGGATCCTATTCATTGGCAGTTATTATTCTTTTATGGATTTATTGTTATATCTAGTGAACAATTATTTTGCTCACTCTTGCATAAAAATGATTATTGCAGCTAAAGTTGAGAAGGTCGACGAGCCTTCAAATAGCAAAGGAAAGGGAAAAATATACAAGTGATGAAGACTTCTAATTTCATTTATTGTCCTAATGTTGGATTTTATATTTAATGATGTGATGTATTTATTTTATTTCCGCACTTGATTTATGTTTAAGGTTAGACAACCTGGGAAGACTTTTTGGATTAATGATGTAACCCTTTAAAGGGAGGATTTATGGTTTAAATATTATTTTATTTTGGGTAGATAGTATGTATGTATGGAAAGTGAACACCAAGTCTTAGGGGAATGAAGTATCCAGATTTGGGGGTGTCACATCATGGTTAATGTTAGCCATGAAGCATTGATTCTTATGAACATTAGGAATGAGCCTAGAATATAGTGAGAATGAGTGAATGCATGATTGAATGATTAAAAAAGATTGTAGATTCCCATGACTGAATATAAGGACATCATCTGCAAAAAAAAAAAGATGAGTGATCTTCCATTTTTTGGTTCGCCAATGAAACTTGAAGTCTTAATGCATAGAGCCATTATTTAATTTCGTGGATAACATTTCCATAACCAAAACAAAGAGATAATATTGTTCTAAACAAATATAAATGTATATATCGAATCAAAATAATTAATAATTCTTACAAGGACATATATGATGCCACTATAAGTTTGAAGAAATGAGAACATACATACAATCATATTGTAATATAGTGGAAGCATGACATTTATCGAATTTATAAAATTTATGAAATCCTAGGAATCATTGTGATAACCTGATTTTTTTAGATATTATTAAAATAAGAATTTAGTATATAAATTTTTATTATAAGATGTGTTGGGTTTGAATATGTATATATAAGATTGAACTATACGATTTGATGGGAAGAAATTTCATAAATGAGATTTTATAGTTGGTTAAACTATTAAGGAAAATAGAGTTTTAAAAACTTGAAGTTTAATTTTTAAATTATTTAAGAAAGTAGTAATCGATGATGTGAAATCAAAGAGGAGATTGATTTTAGACTAGTTAACATTTAAGAAGTATGTACAAAGTATTTAGGAATTTTGATTCTATTTATGCTAAAGCAGAACTTGTCTACATCTGAACTTGAGGTGGCGCAGCTGCGCCACTTTTAAGACCAAGGCCAGCGCAGTTGCGTCAGTCTGCCAAAAATTCTTAGTGAGCTTGTGAAATCTAAACTTTAAGATATACATATTAGTGGCTAATGTGTGTAATAAGAGTCATAATTAGTTATCAAGCTGTCCGAGAATGGATTAAGATAGCAAAACATGAATTGAATGAGTATTAATTATGGAAATTAATTAACTCAGAATAAATATTGGTTAATTAAGTTATATTATGGAATATTATAAAACCTTGTGCGGTAGTGGCGTGATAGTAAATGGAATGAAAAAGAGTTAATTCACTTACACAAGACGGTGAATTAATATATGTGTTTTGCATAGGAGGAAGAAAGGAATATGTTAATTAAAAATTGTAATTTTTAATATATTACATAGTATTGTAATATATAAAAGGGGTAATATTTGAAAGTTAAGTGGTTGATAAAAGAAGAAAACCAATAAATTTATAAATAAATATTGGTTGGAGATTTATATATTAGATTAATATTTAACATGTGGCTAAATGTAAAGATTGAAAAAGTTGTCTTAGGATAATCACATAATTATAAGTATAATTTAAATAATTAATGGATTAAATATTAATTATTCTAAGAAAAATGGTTATTTTAAATATAGGTGTTATGAGTATAAGTTCATAAAGCCTAGTATAATAGTTATACATATTATAAGAGTATAATTATTTAAGTAAATTAAATAATTTAGTACTAAAGTAAAGCGTGTCACACAAACTTTATATTAAATGAATATTAAATGAAGCGGAATTGGGGGAAAGCCAAACATGGCCTAGACCCCCTGATATTTTTACTGTTAAGATTATATTATAAGTTGAGTTATAAAACTCTAGTAAACTTGGATAAATTAGCCTTGTGTGACATACATATTAAAGTTAAACCAACTGAAGGTTTAATTGGAATTATTATAAGAGAATCAATGGTAAGGGAATAAATGATGGATATTAATTAATCATTGTGGTACTTATGTATGATTAAAATAATATGTGTGGTGGAAAATAATGGGTTGAGGGTACCCAACTAAAATATATTTAGCCCAATTAAAATATTATTTGAACTAATCCAATATACCTGAGGTACATGAATATATGAGTTGATTATTATATATATGAGTATACTTGTGGGGGTACAAATATGAAAGTGTGTGTATATGTGCCCATAACTTAATTTAATGTAGTAATATTAAGTCATTATAATTGACTTAATGAACCCAAAAGGAATTAACCTTAGTAGAATTTACACCATTTTACTTATATGTAAAGGAATAATGTGGCTTGTCCCAAAATCTATGTCTCAATTCATTTATTTAACCGTGATAGGCCATTGGCCTAGCCTACTTCTTCATTTCCTAAACTCAGTGTATACAAATGATGATGGTGGGAATGGTTGAAGGGAAGCAGGTATTACTATTCCACCAATTCTCTAATACCCATCATCTTCTTCTTCTTTATGCTAGATTAGAACTCTAGGGCAATAACTTTGTAAGGGTATGGGATTTTCTATAAATTGTGACTCTCCTTTTCAAAATTCCATTTGTTAAATTGTCTAATAAGTTCTATATAGAGTGAGTGTGGTGAAATTGAGGAGCAAGTAGAGAATTTAGGAGCTATAGTTAGCGATTTCAAACATTCAAGAGGTAATATTATTGATATATATGCTCTTGATTTCAAAATTTTTCAAGGTCTTAGAAATATCATGAAATACTTGCTAAGTGAGTCAAAATTGATGACTAAACATGTTGCAATCCGTAAATTGCTGTTAGATGTTGTTAATATGGTTAAATATCAAAATAACGAAAGTAAAATGGACTAATTTGGTTTAAAAATGAATCAGTGGTGAAGGAATTTGTTAAACATGTAAAATTAGGGAAAAATAGCATGAACTTTGAATTTGAGTTATCAAATTGGTTGTTTATATGGTCTGTGAATTGCTATCATGTTATTTGAGTATTATATGGGTGTAAGAAAGTAATGTGTTTGGTCTATTCATGAGTGTTGATCGATTTCGCAATCAATGAATACGTGCAAGTATACACGGTCAACAAGTAATAAAGTGATAAGAAAAGTATCGTTCCCACGAGGAATTATTTAATAAAAATTACCAAGTACTAACTCCTAACCAAATCAATTTTATTTAAACAACCATAAATTGTGATTTTTCTAATTAAGAAAACTAAATTAATCAATTAAATCTAGATTACTCTAAAATTAATTCAAATAAATAAAGATTAAGACTTCAATATCCCCAATTATAAACTATAAATCAATTATCCAACTATCCCAATTATTATGCCTACTGAATTGTTAACAAGAATTCTCAAATGCCAAAAGCCCTCTCTCGAGTGATCAATTGCCTTCTATTTAACCCAGATTAATTTTGCTATATCTCTATGCAAAATAATTGAATTAAACTCTTTTCAATCCCAATTCATTATGTGTTACATGCGGTAAACAGATATTTCTATTCTATTCACAAACCTAATTATTCACTGTGCAAATAACTAAGTCACATGTCACCAAGCCCAGTTCTAACCCTAGAATTTCTTTCCCAATTCCTTCTAGAGTAACAAGGTAATTATTGATCAGATAATTAATCAATAAGCTCAAAACAAGATGAACAATTTACTTCAACACAAATAATTGGAATAAATCAAATAACTAATTTATAGCCATAAAAAGTTTAATTGAAATCTTAATAAAAGAGTTAGTTCATAATTAATGAATTAAAACCAAGAATCCACAATTGAATAGACATTAAAAGATAAAAGTATGATAAGAGAAGATAATAGAATCTGTTGTCAGCAAATCTGATACTCCGCTCTTGCTCCTGCTCTTGATCTTCAATGATCTCCAAGTTGCTTCAATCTCCTAAACTAATAAGAACTAGGGTTTAGATTCTAATCTAATGGAGTGTTTAATCTAGTCTAATCTATGTAATCCTCCTTTATTTTATGCCTTACATCATGTATTTATAAGTTACAAGTCAAATTTTTAGGTTAGGAACAAACCCAATCCAATTTGGAGTCAAAAAGGTGTCAAAATTCGCCCAAAACGCGTCCAGGCCGCACCCAACCCTTCTCCCAGCGCCCCAGCGCTGGGCTCGACGCTCAAAGTCTGCCTTATAGTGCCCCGGCGCTGTTACAAGTTCTGACATTTTCTGCTCCGACGTCCTTTGGGAAAATCGCCATAACTTCTTCGTCCGAACTCCGATTTCGATGATTCAAGATGTTCCGGAAAGAGAAGAAGTAGATCTACAACTTTCATTCTTTAAGTTTTTCGAAATAAGGTCCAAAGAAATACTAAAATTGGCTCTGAAGTGACTGCTGTGTAAATGGTATGCCGAAAACGCGAATCTAGCCACCCCGAACGTCGATCCAAGTAACTTTTGTCCCAATTCCTACAAAACAATGTAAAACATGCATGAATGAACACAAACACTTAAAAACTATTCTAAAAGACTTGAGAATAACAATAAATTAAGCCCGAATGTATCCAATTCATGTGTATAAAACTCACTCATCAAATACCCCCAAACTTAAACATTTGCTTGTCCTCAAGCAAAAACACAAAAGAACTAAAAATAAACAAACTAACTCAACTACATAAATGCATATGCATGATCTACTTTATAATATACCTACGAACCCAGTAATAAATCAGTATGATATATAGCAACAGGCCTCAAAGATACCATTGGTACTCAAACAATATATCCGATCAAGTCAAAATCCATAACTCTAACCAATTAGTCAATCCAAACCTGTCATCACCCATGTTGTGCGTGTGTGCTTGTTAACCATTCTAACCAACCACAATTCAAGATAATCATATAACAAACTTCTTAAAAGGAAAATTTCAGTTCCAATTCAATTACTTTTGTGAACATGACAACTCCGGTTAAAACTAAGCAATTACCAAGTCTAAGGGTAAATACAAGATTTATTTATACTTTTATTCAACCACGAGGGCATTTTGCTCTTTCTCATGTTTTTTTTTCATTTTTTTTTCTCATGGCTGTGCAATGTCTTATTCCCTTAGGCTTTTCAGTGCTACCTTAACGAGCTTTCGACCAATGACTCCCAAGTCATTAAGACCTTAGGGCGCTAGGTGTAAAGACAATCCCCTCGGGCTTACTTACTCAAGTAACAAAGGCCACAAAACTAGACAAGCATGCCACGGTGTTTATTCATTTTTTTTTTCTTTTTCTGGATTTTCTATTTTTTTTTCTTTTCATCATTTTTTTTTCATTTTTATTTTGTAATATATATATCCCATAGATTCCCCCAAACTCAAGCTTTTACGTCATTCCAACCTTTACCGCCAGTTCACTAATTTCCTTAAATTTTAACCAAGATTTTCCCTCATAAACAAATTATGAAACCCTTGAACCAAGTGGATTGAAACAGTTAAACTTTAAGTGCTAACCGGTTACATAAGTTTCAGACAGGCTCAGATTATCATCATGATTAAAATTAGAACTCATCATCAATTATCAACACTGTTCAAGTTAACATGCAAAACAAATCTTATCATAGGCCGAGCTAAGATCACACCAACTAATTACACAGATTCATGCAAAAAAAATATGCAATTATACTACATGAACACATACTAATGCAACACATATATGAATATGCAAATAACTACCATGTACTATATGCAACCTAAAAAAACACAATGCTAACACAAAAAAAATGAACTACTATGCAAATAACTAACTATATGCAATACGACACTAAAATGCCCCCAAACTTAAACTAGACATTGTCCTCAATGACTAAATTAGAAAAAATTAAAGCAGATGACTTCGCTGAAAATATAGCAATCTTCCTCCTTGTCCACTAAGTTTGGAGAATAGGCTAAGCACATGGAACAAATTGGGCACCACACTTGAATTTGACTTGAATAACATATAAATCATGATAGAAACACTTTTATTAAATCCTAAATAAATGCAAATTCAAAACTACTAATATAAAACTTAATAAAAACTAAAAATAAAAATTAAACTTGGGTTGCCTCCTCCCAATAAGCGCTTGTTTTATAGTCTCAGCCTGACTTCTTCAATTCTCTATCCAATTCCTCTTCAAAAGTTGAGGACCCCTCCATCCATCAGAAATAATATAACTTTTGGTAGGTTCCCATTTACGATAGTCATTGTATTAAAATCACCTAGCATGATCTTTTTAGATAGGATCCCCATTAAGTACGGCAAACCACTAGGTGCTTTCCCCATTGTGTTTGTGATCAAATTATAGCATGGAAGCTTGTCAAACACCATGGGTTCTTCCTCTATCTTCTCCTTTTCAACCCACCATGACTCCACAGTTGTACTAACTCTTATGTCACAAAGAGCTTTGCCTACGACATTACTGCCAATTGGGCATGGTTTTGCAAAACTGCCCGGATTCTTAAACTTTGGTGGAGAAGGTACATGGGACACTATCAAAATTGGCTCATCTTCATTGGTGCTCAAAGTTAGATCTTTGCCGATCTCTTCTTGTTGGTCTCCAAGTATTTCCTCTCTTTTAACATCTATATCATTTGGCACATCCGATTGCAGATTTGGTTCGGGCTCAACATCAGTCTCGTCATCCATGTCATAGAGCCAAGTGTATTGAGGATGGTTGTTCAACGCATGTGCTATCTGCCCCAATTGATTTTCCAGATTCTTGATTGATGCATTCTGACTTTGTATACTTAGCTCTATTTGATTAAATCTTTTGTCTTGTTCCTCGTTCCTTTTGTCAGAAGCTCTAATGAATTTTTCCAAGGCTTCCTCCCAATTTGAATGTTCTTCCTGTTGTAGTGGAGGTGGACACGAGAAATCCGGTGGGTATGTTGGACTTGGAGCATAAAATTGATCTTGATTGTTACTCCATGAAAAATTCGGGTGATACCCCCAATCCTGATGATATTTGTTGGGATAGACATAACTGTTGGGGTAGTCACCACTATACTGTACCGGCTCGAAATTGATGGCGCATTGATGACTCATATGATTTTCAGCACAATAATCACAAGTAACCGCCACACTTTGACGATGTTGAGCTTCAAAAGCTTCAAGCATCCTCAAAAGTGTCTCCATCTGTGCTGATAATGTAGAAAGTTTCTCGAGTCTGTCAATCTCCGCTCCCCTTGGTTGAGTCATGTTCGTGTATGGCCATTGATACGCAAAGTCATCCATGGTACCTAAAAAGAGAGAAATATAGGAAGAAAATTAAAAATAAAAATAAAAATAGAAATGTTTAAATTAAGACTAATTTGATTGAAATTAATATTGGTAAATAATTATTAAATTAAGTCCCCGGCAACGGCGCCAAAAACTTGTTGATCGATTTCGCAATCAATGAATACGTGCAAGTATACACGGTCAACAAGTAATAAAGTGATAAGAAAAGTATCATTCCCACGAGGAATTATTTAATAAAAATTACCAAGTACTAACTCCTAACCAAATCAATTTTATTTAAACAACCATAAATTGTGATTTTTCTAATTAAGAAAACTAAATTAATCAATTAAATCTAGATTACTCTAAAATTAATTCAAATAAATAAAGATTAAGACTTCAATATCCCCAATTATAAACTATAAATCAATTATCCAACTATCCCAATTATTATGCCTACTGAATTGTTAACAAGAATTCTCAAATGCCAAAAGCCCTCTCTCGAGTGATCAATTGCCTTCTATTTAACCCAGATTAATTTTGCTATATCTCTATGCAAAATAATTGAATTAAACTCTTTTCAATCCCAATTCATTATGTGTTACATGCGGTAAACAGATATTTCTATTCTATTCACAAACCTAATTATTCACTGTGCAAATAACTAAGTCACATGTCACCAAGCCCAGTTCTAACCCTAGAATTTCTTTCCCAATTCCTTCTAGAGTAACAAGGTAATTATTGATCAGATAATTAATCAATAAGCTCAAAGCAAGATGAACAATTCACTTCAACACAAATAATTGGAATAAATTAAATAACTAATTTATAGCCATAAAAAGTTTAATTGAAATCTTAATAAAAGAGTTAGTTCATAATTAATGAATTAAAACCAAGAATCCACAATTGAATAGACATTAAAAGATAAAAGTATGATAAGAGAAGATAATAGAATCTGTTGTCAGCAAATCTGATACTCCGCTCTTGCTCCTGCTCTTGATCTTTAATGATCTCCAAGTTGCTTCAATCTCCTAAACTAATAAGAACTAGGGTTTAGATTCTAATCTAATGGAGTGTTTAATCTAGTCTAATCTATGTAATCCTCCTTTATTTTATGCCTTACATCATGTATTTATAGGTTACAAGTCAAATTTTTAGGTTAGGAACAAACCCAATCCAATTTGGAGTCAAAAAGGTGTCAAAATTCGCCCAAAACACGTCCAGGCCGCACCCAGCCCTTCTCCCAGTGCCCCAGCGCTGGGCTCGACTCTCAAAGTCTGCCTTATAGTGCCCCGGCGCTGGAAAATGAACTAAAAATAGCGCCCCGGCGCTGTTACAAGTTTTGACATTTTCTGTTCCGACGTCCTTTGGGAAAATCGCCATAACTTCTTCGTCCGAACTCCGATTTCGATGATTCAAGATGTTCCGGAAAGAGGAGAAGTAGATCTACAACTTTCATGCTTTAAGTTTTTCGAAATAAGGTCCGAAGAAATACTCAAATTGGCTCTGAAGTGACTGCTATGTAAATGGTAAGCCGAAAACGCTAATCTAGCCACCCCGAACGTCGATCCAAGTAACTTTTGTCCCAATTCCTACAAAACAATGTAAAACATGCATGAATGGACACGAACACTTAAAAACTATTCTAAAAGACTTGAGAATAACAATAAATTAAGCCCGAATATATCCAATTCATGTGTATAAAACTCACTCATCAATGAGAAATCAAAGTTATATATGTTTGTTATCTGAGTTCTGCACCTTCTTGGAACTGTCCAGAAAAGGCGCACATGCGCCCATTCTACAGTTCATTCCAGCGCAGCTGCGCTGGATGCTGCTTCTGAAACTGTCCTGGGCAGCGCAGCTGCGCCGCTCCCACAGTTTAGAATAGCACAGCTGCCGTCTGCCAATTATGGCTGGTGTTTTTTGCTGAGTCTAAGCATGTTAGTTTGACTTAATTATGCATGAAAATAGGTATAATATGTGGTCTCAAGCCCTTTTGCATTCCATGAATTTCTTAGTCACTTTAGTGTATATTTTCTAAAGAAAACTTGAAATTTTGAAAACAAACCTTGACGAACTTTGAGTCATTAAGTTATGACTTTGTAGCATATGTATATTGGTTGATTCATGCGAGCAGGGAATGTGATTTTAAGCTTCCTTGCATATAATAGCTTGCATAGCTTGGATAATATGTGTTTTCAAAGAGAAATTAAAGTTTTGGAAATTAAAATTCATGAGCATTGTGTTGCTTACATTCTGAACTTGTAAGAATTGCTTTCTACCTTATACCACTAAGCATGGCATATAAGTGCACTCACCTAGTTTGACACAATAAAAGTCATTCGAGCATGAATTTAAAGTAAGTTTTCAAGTGATAAACTATGCTAGTCATATATAGATAAGATGAACACATGTAAGCATACATATTGAAGGTTGTGTAACATCATTATTTGATTTGATGATTACATAGTTAGACCCTTGTTGCATGAACTCGCGTAGCCTTAAAATAAATGGAAATTTTCAAATAATCCTATAAAGTGTGAAAACAACTTAACGTAAACATAAGAGGCACTAAACTTGGACCAAGACCTCTTAACGTGTGTATATGTTATTTGTTAGCATTCATGCATGCTAAGAAATGAGATGTAAACTAGGAAATAAAAATTCAAAACTGGTTTGGACAGGGAGTTGCGCAGTTACGCCCCTCATTAGACTAACTGCAGCGTAGCTGCGCTGCAGGGCAGTGTTGCCTGACTGTTTAAACTATAATCTAAAACTTAAAGCATATGCGTATGAACATCTTAAGCTATAATGCTCGACTTAAGTGATGTTTTTAAGTACACGAGCATGTATTGGTTATATAGAGAACCCAGATTTGACAAGTTTTGCAAAACGCAAGAAAAATATGGATTATGCATGTATGAGTATCAAACACATTGCTAGACAAGTATGTGATATGTGACAACCTGAAATTTTAGAAATTCTTTAATTAAGAATTTAATAAATAAAATTCTTATTATAAGATGTTTTGAGTTTGAGTATGTGTATATATGTGTTATATATTATGAAATATGTGATTTGGTGTGAAGAGGATTATATATTTGTGTATTGGAAAAAAGAGGTTTAATAGTTAATTAAAACTATTGAAGAAATTAAATGAAATTGTTATGAAAAGGAAATTAACTGAGTAACATTAGTTAATTTGATTAAGTTAAAATTATATTATGAGATAATATAATTTGATTATTATTGTGACGAAGGAAATTACTATGAATTAAATTTTATAAATAATGTGAGTAGTTCACTTAACTAAATAGTGAATTAATGTAGATATATTTGTTGTAATAAAATGAGGAACTAATATATATTACATATAATTATTATATGTTAATGTAATACGAGTGTGAGTTTCGCAAATAGTGAAATATTTATCAAATTAAATAAATATTTTAGTTTGAATGTAAGTGGAATAAATAAATATTTGATGGAAGTTATTACGGAATAATTTATTTAAATATTGTGATATTAAATAAATTTATGATAAATAATTTTATAATTTATGTGTATTTTAGTACGTAAATGTGATGGTAATATTCTTGTTGAATTAAATAATTAAATTAGAGGGTTGGTGATTTATGAAATAAAGTGGAAGTTGTATTGGTTAAGTAATCTAATCAAATAATATGTGACATTTGTGAACCATATTATAAGGGGATTATTTAAATAAATTAGTAAGGGGTTAATTGGGTTTTAGCCAAACATGGCCTAGATCCCTTTGTATTTGTAACTGCCAAGTTTTGATAACTGACTAAACCACATTAAAGTGGTGGTCAGTTTACTTGCTAAAACAAAGAGAGGAAGGAGAAACAAAGAAAGAAATTGAGAGAGAAAATCATCTGTAAATTGAGAGAATTTGAGAACCAAGGAAGAAGGAAGAAGAATAATTATCTAGCTATTCTAAGATGGAGTCGAAGGTAATTGTCTAAATCTAAGTTCTTGGTTTTATTTCTTATAAACTTTACTATAATTAGAGTTTGGTGGTTGATTTCTTAAAAGATTGTTTATATATGTTTTGGAGGTATGTAATCAGTTATATATCATCTAAGGATGATTTGAAGTAATTAAATTCATGGAAACATGTTTAAGAAGGAAGAATTTGAGTTTTGTTGTATATATAAGTTTTACTCTATTTTGAGACTAAAATTGATGATAGTTTGTATTAAAACATTGAGAAACGAAAAGAACGCAAGTTGAATGAATCAATTGGTTAAGAAACGAATTCGTGGTGAATGCTTACGCTAAACATGTTAAAACATGAAAATTTAGTATAAACATGAGTTTTGGGTCAAGATTTGGGTTAGTTAATATTTCTTTAAATTGTTGATTCTTTGATATGTTGTGGTTCTATAAATTACGAGTCCATGGAGTCAAAAACAGACTCAATTAGATGTGTATAACTCGAGTTATAAAGGTTGAAAGGAGAAAAGGTTAAAAATTTGCAAGAATAACAAAACTGGAAAAAAATCATGCACCTTTCTGGTAGGAGGCGCTGCAGCGCTGGAATTGTAGCCATGGTCGGACTATTTTGACCTCCTATAGTAAAACGGCTATAACATTTTTATACGAACTCCAATTGAGGCGATTCAAGATGATCCGAAATGAGGAAGAATAGAACTACAACATGAATGCTTTATGTTTTTCAGTTTGAGGTCGTTAGAAGGTGTCAAAATGGCCATCTTTGGAATTAATGTGTATTTGGAGGCAATCGGAGGGCGTCATGCATGCACGTACGCAAGTGTAGTGCTTCTGAAGATAAAAAGATGTTGTTCTAAGTTATTAAACATAAATATTAGAAAGTATTATGATGCTTAATATTAATAAATGATGTACTAGATAAGTTGTATAAGCATATTAAGTGTACGCAAGAGAGACGAATTGGGCATGTGACGAATGAACGTTGAAACACCGTGACAAGTGTTAATGAACTTAAAAAGTGTTTTAATTCAATTAAACTGAACATTATAAGATATGAAATGTGGTTAATATAAAACCAATATGGAGTCATAGAAAGACTTAAACACTATAATGAATTTCGGGTATGACCTAAGAAGAAATATAGTGAGATATAAGTTGAAAGTTAACACAATCAAATTTAACATTGTGTATTGATTAATAGGAAAAGTTATGGGATGTAGAGTAAATTTTATATTACAACTACTATGCGTTGCTATGTGACTAATAGTTGATGTGTATGATTATATAACTGTGTAGGGTACGTGAAGTGCAGATAGCTGTAAGTTGTTAAACTGTTGTTAGTAAACAATGATCAAGGCAAGTCTTTCAATTTCTATTTGTTATGTGAACTCGATGATGAATTATTTTAAATCTGTATTGCAAAAAGTGTGATGTATGATTTATGTTGCAAGTATTAAATGTTAAGGTCAATTTATGACTTGGTTGAGTAAGGAATGCTAATTGGGTTATGAAACTCAATCTTTATTTGGTATGTGATGTACAACATGTATAATGTGTTTTGATATATATTTATGATGTATAAGATGAGCATGTTATTTATGTGCTACGTGTTGCATGAAAACTGTTAAATATGCTGGGCTGTCGAGCTCAACCTTGTAAATAACTATTTTTGTAGGTTATGGTTTCAAGGTAACGCTATGTGCTACTTGAATGACATGGATCAGATGCAATGCATGAAGATTAAATACTTTAGCTATAGCTGTCATTCTTTTAATTCATGTTTAAGGTTTTGAGATATGTACTTGATGGTTAATGATTTTTAATAATTGTTGAGTTACAAAGTTAAAGTTTGAGCTATCCGATGTATAAAGGATATCGATTTGAGATGTAAGTATATATATATATATATATATATATATATATATATATATATATATATATATTAACTCTGATAAAGTGAATCATAGATTATATAAGATTCAAAGACGTGTAGATGATAAAGGTTGTGATTCAGGGAAAATAAAAGAAGAAGATAGAAAAGTTTAAATTATTTTGCATTTTATTAAGTTTAACATCGTTTAATGATGTAAAGTTAGAATAAAGATGTATTGATAACGACCAAGGTCGAGACTTGAGTTGTATGAATTTTGGGGTCGTTACATGATAAATGTATATGAATGTAGATGTCAAGTATGTGGGACTAAGGTATACATATACATATATAGCTATCCTAAGAGTATAGTATGGAAGTGAAACGAAAGTTTTAAAAATCGAGTTAGAAAGTAATGTAACAATTATTTTTACGTTGAGAATATAAGGAAATGCATGACTGATGAGTATGAATCCATAATTATACAATTGTGTAGGAATACACAAAGTGCAGATAGCTATAAAGAAGTTAAGTTATAGTTGATAATATACGAGCCAAGCAATTCTTCCAGTTCCTATTTACTATATGAATGTGATAACTGTAGTTGAATTATATTTTTCCATGAGAATGTTGATTTATGTATGAAATGTATATGAGATATGTATGAAAATTTAAAGTTAATCTATGATTATATGTTTAAGAAGTTAATCTTTATACTTGCTATGTGAGAAGCAGTATGCGTATCGAGTTTAAATGATTATGATTGTATGAACTGTGCATGATTTTATGTGCTATGTGATGAATGAAGACTGTTAGAATTTTTAAGTTGTCGAGCTCACCCTTACAAATAACCACTTTTACATGTTAAGGACTCACGGTAAAGTTACGTGCTACTTGATTGATAGGGTTCAATAGTATCACAAGAAGATTGATTTGTTTACCTGAAGTTATGATTTTGAACCATGTTTTTGGTTTTAGATGATGTACTTGATAGTTGTTTAACTCTTGTAGAGTTGTAAAGCCGTTCTATTCGATAGATAATGAACATCGAATTGAGATGTAAATTCTATAATGTAACTCTAATGAATCAAATCATAGAATAAATTTGATTTAAAAATATGTAAATGACAAAAGGTTGTGATTCAAGGAAATGAATAAAGAATTTAGAAAAGTTTTAATTATTCCTCATCTTATTAAGTATAACATCGAATATGATATAAAGACAAAAAGGGTTAATGATCAAGATTGAAAATTTTCTTATTAAGGTTTTCGAATCGATTCATAGATCCTGGAAAAGGAATTAATATATTAATTGGTATCAAAACTTAGTTGTAAAATTACGAATGAAAGTTATAAGAAATCAGATGAAGGTAGTACCGTAGCACACCATGTCCGAGGTAATGGATACCCTTATTTGGGAGCATTATAGGTTGGTATCAGAGCTGTAGGTTATAAACCTTCGGTAAGAGCACCTTAAGCTATAACCTTAGAGATGGAAAGTAAAGACGATAAAGAATAAACTCAGATAGAGTTTAAGTAATAAGGAATAATTTTTTTTAAATTTTTATCAAAAAGAGATTAAAATATATATGAGAAGGTTCAAAGAAGGATATTGAAGTATCTAGAAGATGAGGATCAGGAGTCACCTGATTCCAGTAATGAAGATGAAAAGTGTTATTAAATAGACGATGTATATAAAATGGATATGTTAAAAATAATGAGAATAAACTTAAACAGAGTTTAGTTGATGAATTCAGAAAATTCATGTGAAACAAGTTAAAATAATATGATAGGTTCATCGAAGAACCTGAAGAGCCAGAGGATCAAGGAACACCTGACTTGAATAATCAAAAGACTGTGATTAAAAAAGAAAGGAAAGATGGTCGTAAAATATTAAAACGATTCAAGAATAGGAAAAAATCTTAAGATAAACCAAAGGTAGAATAAGATCACGACGTGATCAGACTGAGTTATGAAATGATAGATGGTCGGTAATGACTGAGTAGTTATAGCTTGATGCTATAAAGAGAAGATACTATGAAATGGTATAAGATAAACTCATGAGGAATGGTAAATGATGAGATACAAAAAAAATTAATCTAGCAAAAAGAAAGTTAAGAGTGAGACAGAGTTAGGTGAGATTTTAATTGAGGACTCATATGATGATTGAGTTGTTCAAACCTTTGTACGGGCGGAGGTTTGTGTTTGCACTCAATTTATCACACTATTAATAATTGGAATGTTGGTGTCGCGCTATCAATGTACATATGGCAGAAAAAGGTGATTCTTTTCCCATGTATATATTTGATAGTTAGAGACTACTAAGATTAAGTTAGAGAATATTAAGATTAGGTGTAAGTTCTTAAAACTCGCTTATGGTATGTTTATGAGTCATAGTCATATGTATATTTTTTAGCCCCTAAGCATATGGACAAACCTTGATTGGTTCTTGGACTACGTACTGCTAGGACAAGCTCCTAAGCTCGTATTAATGTGGTAAGTTCCTAAACTTCTAAGGTGTGGTAAGTTTGATGAACTATACTGGGAATATATATGTTATATATCAAAGAATTAAGAAAATTTGGTATAGTGAGCATTGATGGTGTTAAATATTGATAGAATGAAGAAATGGAGTAAAGATTGAAGTGGATGGAGAAACATGGATTTTTCTAAATCTTCTAGCTATGCTAGATTTTCAAAATTTATTGACTTCATGCTAATGGTTGCACTTTTATTTTCTTGAAAAATATTGGATCAGATGATTGAACCAGTGAGCTTTAAAAAACAATACCGTTATTCACATGTCCATGCAATTTGTTTCGGCTAAGACAAAAATGATTTGAAAATATTCAAAATGTATTTTTGACCATATGCATAATTTAATATGGTGTAGAAAATGGTAAACAATAGAGTCATCAATGTAATCAAACCTAGTGTTGGATGTGATTGTAAGATCGTCGGCCCATTATGGTATGATGTAGTATAACAAAGTCACAAAATGCTGGAATCCTAAACGTACTACTAAGTTGGTACGGTATCATGACGTCATAAAAGGATTTTTAATTTTCTTTTAAACTATGAAAAGGTCAATTAAGTTGACTAAATTATTTTGATTGATGTCTGAATTGTTAATAAAAGTCCAAGAAGCTATTTGATTTAGCTAGACGACTGTTGAAATGTATTTATGGAAATTCAAGCGTTCTTCAGATGTTGAAAGGCAGAGGTGAACAACTTTATAAAGGGGACATTTTCAGAGACAATGGTTCCGAGTGTAGCGTATATAGTCATTACAATATGCTACGTTTATGCACAACATAGGTACGATAGGTTGATCACCTAGAGTACTTGTAGAGGGTGTTTACAGTCTTTGTGATTGATAAACATTATGTGGAAAGGGTTTAGAGTGTGAAGGATTTTGTTGAAGCACTAGTAAACCTAGAGAAGAGTTCAAGGTCTTGTGACCCCTCAGTTGTAACGACCCCAAAGTTCATACAATTCAACTCTCAACCTCAATCGTTATCAATACATCTTCATTCTAACTTTACATCATTATTCGATGTTACAATTAATAAAATGCAAAATAATTTAAACTTTTCTATCTTCTTTATTTATTAACTTCCCTAAATCACAACCTTTATCATTCACATATCTTTAAATCAAATTTATTTTCATGATTCACTTTATTAGAGTTATTATATAAAACCTTACATCCCAATTCAGTATCCTTTATACTTCGGAGAATTCAAACCTTACAACTCAACATAAAATAAACATCATAAATAATTAAGTACATCTCCAGAATATTAAACATGGTTTAAATGAATAACAACTTTAGCTAAAATATTTAATCTTCATGCATTATATCTGATCCACGTCATTCAAGTAGCACACAACATTACCTTGAATCCTAGGCTGCAAAAATGGTTATTTGCAAGGTTGAGCTTGACAGCCTAGCAAATCTAACAATTTTCATACATCACGTAGCACATAATAACATCCTTCAGTTCGCATAACAAGTAAAAAGATTGAGTTCCTTACTCAATCAACATTCTTTACACAATCAACGTAGTCATAAATTGACTTTAACATTTCATACTTACAACATATATAATACTTCATATTTTTTGCAATACAGATTTAAAACAGTTCATCATCAAGTTCACATAGCAAATAGGAACTGAAAGACTTGCCTTGATCGTTGTTTACCAATAATAGATTAACAACTTACAACTATCTCCACGTCGTGTGTCCTACACAATTATATAATCATGCACATCAACTATTAGGCACACAGCAATGCATAGTAGTTGTTGTGTAAACTTTACTTTACATCCATAACCCTTCCTATTAATCAATACACAATATTGAATTTGATTATATTAAGTTTTGACTTATATCTCACTATATTTCTTCTTAGGTCATACTCGAAGTTCATTCAAGTGTTTAAGTCTTGCTAGGAATCCTTATTGGTTTATATTAACCCTACTCCATAACTTATAATGTTCATTTCATTTGAATTGAAACACTTTTTAAGCTCATTAACACTTGCCATAGCGTTTGGAGATTCATTCGTCACACGCCCGATTCGTCTCTCTTGCGTATGTGTAGCATGCTCGTACAACTTGTCTAATACATTATTGATTAATGTTAAAAATCATTATATTTTATAATTTTCAAGTGTTATAACTTAGAACAATATCTTTTATCGTCAGAAGCACTTCACTTGTATACGTGCATGCTCGACGCCCTTTGATTACCTCCGAATACTCATCAGTCCTAAAGATGGCCATTTTGACCCCTGCTAAAGACCTTAAATAAAAAAACTTAAAATATTAAATTTGTAGGTATACTTGTTATCTTGCCGAATTATCCTGAATCGCCTCAATCGAAGTTTGTATGAAAACGTTATGATCGTTTTACTACAAGAGGTCAAAACAGTCCTGCATGGCTACTATTCCAACGCTACAGTGCCCCAAATAGCCTTGGGGTCAGCGATGCAGCGCCCAAGAGCAGAACGAGTTATTCAAGTTATTCTGTTTCGCGAATGTTTGACCTTTTTCCCTTTCGATCTTCATAACACGAGTTATACACATCCAAATTAGTTCGTTTTCGATTATATAGATTCGTAATTCATAGAACTACAACATACCAAAAAATCAACACCTTTAAACATATTAAAAACCATTCTAATGACTCAATTTTCAAAGTTCATGTCAATTTCACATACTTTGACAAATTTAGCGCAATCAATCACTATGAACTCGATTCTTAACCAATTCGAACAGTTCAAGTTGCATTATTTTCGTTTTTAAGTGGAGAACAACAATCAACAAACAATTTAAAGTTTCCATCACGAATTCATCATCAATTTTAGTCTCAAAGTAAACCAAAACTTATATATTACTACCAAAACTCTAGTCTTCCTCTTTCAACACATTCTTGCGAATTTGATCACTATAAAACAACTTTTAGATGTTATGAGACAGATTAAACCTACACATTAACATATATAACCAATTACTTAACAAATCTATCCTATAATCCATTATTCGATGTAGAACTCAAGAGAATGAGAAATAGAGTTTAAAGATAGATTATTTACTTTTTGATTTTTCAAAAACTCAGTTAGATGATTAGAAAAGCCTTGATTAACTATCTTCACCCTTCTTAATTCTCAAAATTCTTCTTCAATTTCATAGAGTTCTCAAACTCTCTTTATTTCTCTCTTAAGTTTTCTTCTTTTTGTTCTTCTTTCTAAGGCTTAGCTATAATAACACGTAAAAAAAAATTTGATGGGATCACGTACATCAATTAAAATGAATATGGATCTTAGCAATTATAAAACCAAAGTTCATAAGACCTTGTTTGGCTTACCAAAATAATCTTCTTCCAATTTATTTTAATAAAACCCTTATAATATGATATTCCAATGTCACCAAATTCAATTAAATTAAATTAATCTCACTTCGTTAATAAATCCAACTAAACCTGACCAATAAAATTATAATTTCTATCTAGCCAACCATAATTATAATTTTATTTAACAAATCATTAATCCTCTAATTTAATTACTTAATTAAATTAGAATATTTTCATTCCCTCAATATTATTACACTCGAATCAATTATTCCATAATAGTTTCTATCAAATATTTATTTTAAATTCCATAAATATTCCAACTAGAATATTTATTTATTTAATAAATGTTTTACTTGCATTAAAATAACATACCACATTTTCATTTTATTAAATCAATTACCTTCTCATTTTAATAAAACAATTACACTTATATTAATTCACTTTTTTATTTAAGTGAATTATCTACATTATTTATGAAATCAAGTTCATTGCCAATAGAGCATAAAAATTAAAGTAAATTATAAAATAATATATTTCTTAATTAAATTAACTAATATTAATTAATTTCTTCAATAGTTTAATTAACTATTAAGTCTCATTTTCTCCAATATATATATATATATATATATATATATATATATATATATATATATATATATATATATTATCAAAACAATTTATAATAAGAATTTTATTTACTAAATTCTTATTTTAATAACTTCTGAAAATTCGGGTTGTCACATCAGCATAATTTGAAATCTGAATTATTCATTCTACTTCTCAATTATTTAATGATTGTGGAAGATTCTTATTCTTTTGAAGGGTGAATGTGCTAAGGAGGATATTCCTTAGAAAGAAGAAAGTGGTAGAACGTGACATGTAATAATGATTAAATTGAGAAAGCTATAGAAATTCCAAGAAAGGAATAAATTCTAAAAGAGAAAAGATGAAGTTATTTAATAGAATATGTAATCTTCAAAATGGGACTGAGTAGAGAAGTTTCAGTGATTCTGATGATGAAATCCTTATAAGGGGGAGAGAATGTGATAACCTGAATTTTTAAAAATTATTAAAATAAGAATTTAGTTAATAAAATTCTTATTATAAGATGTGTCGAGTTTGAATAAGTATATATTTTTGAATTATATGATTTGATGGGCAGAAATTTCATAAATGAGATTTTATAGTTGGCTAAACTATTAAGGAAAATAAAGTTCTAAAAACGTAAAGTTTAATATTTAAATTATTGAATAAAGTAGTAATCAATGATGTAAAATCAAATAGGAGATTGAATTTAGACAAGTTAACATTTAAGAAGTATGTACAAAGTATTTAGGAATTTTGACTCTGTTTCTACTAAAGCAGAACTTGTCTACATCTGAACTTAAGGTGGCGCAACTGTACCACTTTCAAGCCTAAGGTCAGCGCAGCTGCGCCAGTCTGCAGAAAATTCTGAGTGAGTTTGTGAAATCTGAACTTTATGATATATATATATATATATATATATATATATATATATATATATATATATATATATATATTAGTGGCTAATATGTGTAATAAGAGTCATAATTTGTGATCAAGTTGTCTGAGAATGGATTAAGATAGCAAAGCATGAATTGAATGAGTATTAATTATGGAAATTAATTAACTCAGAATAACTATTAACTATCTCAATCGGGGGAAAGCCAAACATGGCCACCCCTGTTTGAGATAGTTAATAGTTATTCTGAGTTAATTAATTTCCATAATTAATACTCATTCAATTCATGCTTTGCTATCTTAATCCATTCTCAGACAACTTGATCGCAAATTATGACTCTTATTACACATATTAGCCACTAATATATATATATATATATATATATATATATAAGTTATAAAAAGCCACGGTGCATCCCAAGACATCAAATATTTTGGTAATCTGTTTTATCCACATTTTTGACTTTAGTGGTTCTGGCTTTCACAAAAACTCCGGTGGTCCCAGCTCCTTGAATTGCTTAGGACCATTCGAGAGTTGTCAGTGTTTCCACCTGCATTACATGAATTGCAAAAAGACTCCAAACATCTCATCGTTCATCATTTGGTCGGTGTTGTTATTTACCTAAGGATTATTGCCTTCCTGAGACACATTATCCTGGGTATTGATCGTTGGTGACTCAACGGTCTCATGTGCTTCATTGCTTATCTCAACATTTTCAGATGTCATTTTCAAACACTGCCACAAAATAAGGGTTAATTGGCATGCCACATATTATCCCTATATTCTAACCGACCAATTAAATAACAAATAAACTTAGGTAGGTCATACTAGCGAAGCAATTACCCGTCTCTCTCCTCCTAGTTCTAGTCTCACATCTCTGCCATGGACCATCTCCCTAAGCTTTGATACCAACTATCATGCCTGCAAAATAGGTATACCTCACCCATTCTGAGTCGTCAAATACATGGTACAGAACTTAAATACAAACTTCATTTATACAATACGGCAAAATGTATCTGAGAGTTTTGACATGAATATTGTCTTCTAGACAATATCCAAACTAAAATGGAGTCCTTATTACAATTATTATCATACTATTTTATAAAATAGTGAGGACTACTACAGCCACCATCTCGGACCATAACTCCGTTCCCCGGCTAGTCTCAGCTACTTTCTCATTTCCTGAAGAGAATAATAAAAGTAAAAGGGTGAGCTCAACTAGCCCAGTAAGAAATATTATGACTAAGATAATGCAGAATAAATTATCGTTAGCCTTCAAAAATGTTAAACTAATACAATACAATAAACAACAAGTTTAACTATAGCGAAACAAGTAATCCATTAGAAGAGTCAAGTAGAACATAATATCTACTATCTTCTATGATTTAAAAATTTTATCATCAATCTTATCGCTGAGACTCATCACAATAAATAATCCATATCACTGAAGCACTATGGGTCAAGGATATTCATTAGTATCACGTCCACGAATTATCCATGCACTATGGGCCAAGGATATTCTTGTTATCACCAATGGTCATGATCATGCTAACAACTATCCATCAATGCACTACGGGCCAATGAGGACTTTTATCACATCATTTATAACATTACGGGTCATGATTATACCGAATAATCCTTGGTCATAATCATACCAACCAACAGTCCATCTATGCACTACGGGCCAAAGATGACTTTCATCACAATATAAGCATGAGGATGATAACAATGATATAAGAATTCAATTAAAAGAACGCAAGATACATTTTAAAAGATTTATAATTTAATTTATCTAGAATTCAATAATGTCCAAATTGTCAACATGATACTGCTTTGTGGAGTAAAATTCAAGAATAATATTGTATCAAAAATGATTTAAACAAAAAAGAAATCAATTTTTGTCATGAATAGTATCCCGGGTGAATAGTACCCGAGTGAATACTATCCCGTGAATAGTACTTCGTGAATAGTACTTCGTGAATAATACTTTGTGAATAGTATCCCATGAATAGTACTTTGTGAATAGTACTTCGTGAATAGTATCTTATGAATAGTACTTTATGAATAGTACCCCCGTGAATAGTACTTTGTGAATAGTACTCTGTGAATAGTACTCCAGCATGAAAAGATTAAAATTTAACAAGAATGTTCAGAAAAATATCCTTGTGAAATGATACTAGATGAAGCGCAAATTTCAAGGATATTCTACTAATTTCACGGAGTATAGAAGCAATACTTTAACAAAATGAGTGTAGAATTAGGAATACGAAACGAAATAATATTACTTACATACTACAGAGTATGGAAGAAAATATTATTTCATATGAATATTGAACAAAAGTAATATCTCTTATAACTGTTGGACAAAAATAATATTCTTTATGAATGTTGAACGAAGATAATATTCCTTACAAATATTAAACGAAGATAATATTTCTTTTGAATATTGAACGAAATAAAATTTCTTACGAATACGAAAAATAATATCGTAAGCGAATATGAAATAAATAATACCCCTTACCTTAGTAGAAGACTGGATACTGCAATAGTAAAGTAGTAGAATAATCTTTTTCTTTCTCTTTATAGCTTCTCTCTCTATAATTGCTCTTGTGAGTCTTATAGAATTGGTGAGAATGAAAGAAGAAAAAAGCTTCTATTTATAAGAAAACATAGTTTCGATAATTGCACGTTTAGGGCTCGAATTATTACAGTTTAGTACCTTCATCTTTGCCTCTATTTTTAATTTAGTCCCTCAAGTATTACCAATAGTTATTTGCATGTGAACCAATAGTTATTTGCATGTGAACTAATAGCAATTAATTACTCATTTGTCCGATTAATTACCCGTTTGGTCAATAATAACAAAACCAGTCAATCACAGAATTACCTCCTTTGAGGGTAATTAGGTCACGAAAGAATTAAAGAAAACTAAATGAACAAACATCTTTCACTCATCAATTATTATTCTTATCTTTAATCAACACGAACTTATTCATCATTAATATTATAACTCACAATATTAACAACCAGATCATTTTCAGGAAATAGAGGGCTTTAGGATAAGGATTTCTCCCTATTGGCGAGCAATTAAGTGACCAACCCACTTTCCTCGATAGAACTTTCTAGATATCATAAATAATATAAATAATAATATGAATAACTTTGTCGTCTCAATTATTGATTTAATAATATAAAATATTGTGTATATGATACTGTGACAATAATTGAATCAATAATATGAGAGATACTATGCAACAATTACTATGGTAATAATTGAATAAAACTGAGTGACTTCTCACGTAAGCATCAATAATCAAAGATACTATACAATACCGTGTGCTACTATGCAACCACGAGTATTATTGTACTTTTACCACCGGGTATTTCAACAGTTAACGGTAAAACTCTCGCTGTTATGTTTATAAAAAGATATTTATGTCGTTTTCTAACTCCGACAATAATTTCGTTGTGGGGTCTACTAATGATTGTGTCGTCGTATGAATATTCCATGTTAAAACGAATATTTCTCGACCAATTGAATATTTTATAACAACTTGCTTACTTTGCAAAATTTTCATATATCACCATTAACTTTAACCTTTTATCAATTTAACCATTTATAAAATAAAATAATAATTATAAGAAAATTGAATAATTTTATTTCATAAAATTCGGGGTCTTACAATCTCCCCTCCTTATGAAATTTTACCCTCAAAATTTACGTACGTACCTAGTATGTTGAAGAGGCGAGGATACCTCGTCAAATTCTAACTCTTGAGGTATAACCTTTGAGCGTATAATATGATTCTTCTTATCCAAGATTTTAACAGGTATCACCTCATACATTAAATCTTCTGCTATTTCGTCTAGTTCTAATTCAATAATGTGGTTCGGGTTGTCCACATATTTACGTAACATCGATACGTGAAAAACGTTATGAACACGCGACGTTCTTGGCGGTAAAGCAAGTCTATAGGCCACAGTTCCTACTCAATCGAGGATTTCAAATGAACCAATAAATCGAAGGTTTGAGCTTTCCTCACATCGTCGATTCTCACTACTAGAATAATGTCTTCTTGCACCTTCTTCTTCACATTCATCAGCTCTGAGTCTGTAGCTTGAGCGGCATTAACTTTATCGATTAAAGTCGGTTCTAATCGTATATTTGCTATCTTCACGTAGGTTCTTGGAGTCTTTAATTCTATTTTCATCTTTTGTAAGTCATACGAAATGGGTCTTTATGTTAACAATATCGCACTCGTAAACACATACGATCTTCTATTCAACGCGTTAGCTACTACGTTCGATTTTCCTGGATGGTATTGAATGGTATGGTCGTAATCTCTCAACAGCTCGAGCCAACGTCTTTGGTGCATGTTACGTTCGTTCTGGGTGAAGAAATAATTGAGGGTTTTGTACCGGGTTCAAGGTTAATACAAAATTCGATTTCACGCTCTGGGGTAGGCGAGGAAGTTCTTCGGGGAATACGTTAGGAAATTTATTAACAATAGAAAATCATTCAAATCTGACGTATTTTGGTTTAAATCTATGACATGAGCTAAGAAAGCTTGACATCCATTTTTCAATAAACAAATAGTTTTATGGCTTGATATGACAGTGATTGACTTTAGTGGTTTGGTTGCTTGAATTCGCATAATAGGTTGGTTAGAAATATGAAAGCTAACAACCTTACGAAAACAATCAATTTTAGCATGATGAGTAGTTAACCAATCGATTCCTAAAATCACATCAAAAGCAAGTATTTTCAAAGAGATAAGATCGATAGGTAACGTGAGGGTATCGATTTGAATCGAACAAGATTTATAAATAGCGGATGTAACGAAGGTTTCTCATAACGGAGTTTAAACCGATAAGTCAAAGTCTAATTTCTCCGGAGTTAAAGTTAAACGTTGAGCAAAGGTAGGAGAAATAAAAGAATGGGTAGAACCGATATCAAATAAGGTATAGACTTCGCAAGAGTTTATGATTAGCTTACTCGTGATAACTTTGTTCTGGTTCCTCGACAAATGCTCTCACTTAAACAACCGGCTTTGACTTATCTCGGACGACCTTTGGTGTCTCCATCCCAACTAGACTTGACTTCACCACATGACAAAATCAGCTAGGTGACCTTCTCTTCCGCAATTATAACATGCTTTGGACTATATCGTGCAGTTTAGACTGATGTATCCCTCCCCTCCGCATTTGAAACATACAATCGGTGGTCGTTCTCCTTCCTTGAAAACGGGTGCTGGTGCTGCTGTCTCTCCATCATTGTTGAACCTTCTCTTCTTGAAATTTCCACTTCTATTATCTTGTACATGATTACCACCGAAGTGGTTACCATTTATAACATGTTGATTCCCTTCACGTTTGTTGTCACCGATTCGGTGAGTGCTATCACTAGTATTATCGTTTTGTCGGTTGCTCTCTCTTGGTTGGGTTGACTCATTATCGCGCTCCAATAACTGAGCCCTATTCACAACATCTGAATACAAGCAAAGTTTGTGAGAAATGAGGTATTGACATACTTTAGGTTTTAAATCTCGCAGAAACATTCGCGTCATTCTCTCCTCATTATCTACCAAATGGGATGTAAACCAGGATAACTCTGCAAATTTAGCCTCGTATAGTGATACGATCATATTGTTTTGCTCCAGCTTGATGAACTCTACCTCCTCCATGTGACGAATACTTTCGGGAAAGTACTTGTCGTTGAACAATTCATGGAACCTCTCCCAAGACATTTTGAGTGCGGCATGCTGAGTACGTTTTACTGATTTCCACCAGTAATCTGCCTCTCCTCTCAACATGAAGGTGGTAAAGGGAACCCTTTGCTCCTCGGAGCATCCCAAGACATCAAATATCTTGGTGATTTACTATATCCATGTTTCTACCTTAAGTGGTTCTGGGTTTCCCAAAAACTCTGGTGGTCCCAGCTCCTTGAACTGCTTAGCAGTGACCATCCGAGAGTTGCCAGTGTTTCCACCTGCATTTTGAACAGGAGTCTCTCTCGCCAGATGTTTCATGAATTGCAGAAAGCCTCTGAACATCCCATCATTCATCATTTGGTCGGTGTTCTTGTTTACCTGAGTATTATTGCCTTCCTGATGCACATTATCCTGGGTATTGATCGTTGGTGACTCAACAGTCTCATTTGCTTCATTACTTATCTCAATATTTTCAGATGTCATTTTCAAACACTGCCATAAAACAAGGGTTAATTGACATGCCACATATTATCCCTATATTCTAACCAACCAATTAAATAACAAATAAACTTAGGTAGATCATACTAGCAAAGGAATTACCCTTCTCTCCCCTCCTAGTTCTAGTCTCACATCTCAGCCAAGGATCATATCCCTAAACTTTGATTCCAACTGTGACGCCTCCAAAACAGGTATACATCACCCATTCTGAGTCACCAAATACATGGTACAAAACTTAAATACAAACTTCATTTATACAATACGACAAAGTGTAGCTAAGAGTTTTGACATAAATATTATCTTGTAGATAATATCCAAACTCAAATGGAGTCCTCATTATAATTATTATCACACTATTTTATAAAATAGTGAGGACTACTATAGCCACCATCTCGGACCATCACTCCGTTCCCTGACTAGTCCCAGCTACGTTCTCATTTCTTAAAAAGAACAATAAAAGCAAAAGGGTGAGCTCAACTAGCCCAGTAAGAAATATTATGACTAAGATAATGCAGAATAAATTATCGTTAGCCTTCAACAGTGTTAAACTGATAGAATACAATAAACAACAAGTTTAACTACAGCGGAACAAGTAATCCATTAGAAGAGTCAAGTAGAGCATAATATCTACTATCTTCTATGATTTAAAAAGTTTATCATCGATCTTATCGCTAAGACTCAACTCAATAAATAATCCACATCACTGAATTATCCATGCACTACGGGCCAATGATATTTATTAGTATCACGTCCACGAATTATCATGCACTACGGGCCAATGATATTCTTGTTATCATCAATGGTCATGATCATGCCAACAACTGTCCATCAATGCTCTACAGGCCAATGAGGACTTTTATCACATCATTTATAACATTACTGGTCATGATTATACCGAATAATCCTTGGTCATAATCATACCAATCAACAGTCCATCTATGCACTACGGGCCAAAGATGACTTTCATCACAATATAAGCATGAGGATGATGACAATGATATAATAATTCAATTAAAAGAAAGTAAAGGATAAATTTTTAAAGATTTATAATTTAATTTATCCAGAATTTAATAATGTCCAAATTGTCAACATGATACTACTTTGTGAAGTAAAATTCAAGAATAATATTGTATCAAAAATGATTTGGACAAAAAAATCAATTTTTGTCATGAATAGTACCCCAGGTGAATAGTACCCGAGTGAATAGTACTTCGTAAATAGTACTTTGTGAATAGTATCCTGTGAATAGTACTTTGTGAATAGTTTCTCGTGAATAGTACTTTGTAAATAGTACTTTATAAATAGTACCTCGTGAATAGTACCTCATGAATAGTACCCCGTGAATAGTACATTATGAATAGTACCCCATAAATAGTACTTTGTAAATAGTATCCCATGAATAGTACTCCAGCATGAAAAAGATTAAAATTTAACAAGAATGTGAAGAAAAATATTATTGTGAAACGATACTGGATGAAGCGCAAATTTCAAGGATATTATACTAATTTCACGGAGTATAGAAGCAATATTTTAACAAAATGAGTGTAGAATTAGGAATACGAAACAAAATAATATTACTTACATACTACAGAATATAAAAGAAAATATTATTTCATACGAATATTAAAAAAATATAATATCTCTTACAACTGTTGAACGAAAATAATATTCTTTACGAATATTGAACGAAGATAATATTCCTTACAAATATTAAATGAAGATAATATTTCTTGCAAATATTGAATGAAATAAACATTCTGACGAATACGAAAAATAATATCGTAAGCGAATATGAAATAAATAATACCCCTTACTAGGGCTGAGCAAGTAACCAAATTGGAACCGAAACCGCACCAAAAACCGCACGAATCGCACCAATTAAAACCGCACCAACGGTTCCGGCGTATGTGGCGATTTTAGGTGGGTTGAATAACCAAATTTACGGTTCCAGTTTGGTTACTAGCCAAAACCAAACCGCATAAAACCGAAACCGCACCATGTGTGTGTATGTATGTATTATCTCTAGTAAATTCTAAAGTTGCTCGAGCACTTGATGCATTGGTTAATGTCAATGCTATAATTGTAATAGTCTAATAGATTATTTTTAGTCCTCCCTGCAATATATTTTATTCTATCTTCAGTATATACTTTTAATTTTTGGGGAACTAGATAAACATTCTTGCTTAATATCGAATAGTCTCCGTTGTTTTATATAGCGCATATTTTAGTTTTAAAGCATGCTTGATATAATTCTCATTGTCTACTTTGTCACTAAGTTAATTGCTCAATGTAAGTTTTATGTTAAATTTTATTGAAGGCTTAAACTTTTTTGTTGTTTCAATTGGTTTTGGAACCGAAACCGCACCAATTAAAACCGAACCGCACACTTTAAAACCGAACCGCACCAATCACAAGCGGTTTCGGGTGCGGTTTTGAATTTTTCAAACCGCACCTAAGTGGTTTCGGGTGCGGTTTGGACTTCAAACCCCACCAAACCGCACCATGTTCACCCCTACCCCTTACCTTAGTATAAGATTGGATACTACAATAGTAAAGTTGCATAATACTCTTCTTCTTCCTCTCTATAGCTTCTCTCTCTGTAATTGCTCTTGTGAGTCTTAGTTAATTGGTGAGAATGAAAGAAGAAATGAGGTTCTATTTATAGGAAAATATAGTTTCGATAATTGCATGTTTAGGGGCTCGAATTATTACAGTTTAGTACCTTCATCTTTGCTTCCATTTTTAATTTAGTCCCTCAAGTATTATTATCCTTGCACACACCTCCCCTAATAGTGCAAGCATATGAACCAATAGTTCCATGCATATGAACAAATAGTTATTTGCATGTGAACTAATAGCAATTAATTGCTCATTTATTCGATTAATTACCCGTTTGGTCAATAATAACAAAATCAACAAATCACAGAATTATCTCCTTTGAGGGTAATTGGGTCATGGAAGAATTAAAGAAAACTAAATGAACAAACATCTTTCACTCATCAATTATTATTCTTATCTTTAATCATCACGAACTTATTTATCATTAATATTATAACTCACAATATTAACAACCAGATCATTCCCAGGAAAGGGGGGGCTTTCCGATAAGGATTTATCCCTATTGACGCGCAATTAGGTGACCAAACCCCTTTTCTCGACAGAACTTTCTAGACATCGTCAATAATACAAATAATAATATGAATAACTTTGTCGTCTTAATTATTGATTTAATAATATAAAATATTGTGCAAATGATACTGTGACAATAATTGAATCAATAATATAAGAGATACTATACAGCAATTACTATGACAATAATTGAATTAAACTGAGTGACTTCTCACGTAAGCATCAATAATCAAAGATACTGTACAATATCGTGTGCTACTATGCAACCACGAGTATTACTTTACTTTTACCACCAGGTATTTCAACAGTTAACGGTAAAACTCTTGTCGTTATGTTTATAAAAAGATATTTCTATCGTTTTCTAACTCAGACAATAATTTTGTTGTGGGGTCCACTAATGATTGTATTGTCATACGAATATTTCCTGTTGAAACGAATATTTCCCGACCAATCGAATATTTTATGACAACTTGCTTACTTTGCAAATTTTTTACATATCACCCTTAACTTTAACCTTTTATCAATTTAACCATTTACTAAATAAAATAATAATTATAAGAAAATTGAATACTTTCATTTCATAAATTTCGGGGTCTTACACGCTGTTTTTTGTTGTAGTCACTTGAGATTTGAGCTATGGTTCTTGTGGGACACCTTGTATGAAGTGTTGATTAAAATGATGTTGAGACGACGTGAATGTAGTATCGAGGTGGCAATTTTTCCCCTCACCGTGGTTATCTTTGAGATTAGGCTGCTGTGAATGCTAAATGTCCTCAGGGTTATCTATGAGGTATGTTTGACCTCCCGAGGTTGTCTCGGGGGTTAGAACTGAGTGTCCCGGAGTTGTCACTGGGGTTGAAACTGACTTTTCCAAGGTTATCTCTGGAACTAGAACTGCATCCCTCGGGGTTGTCTCCGAGATTGAAATTGAGTATCTCAGAGTTGTCTCCGAGATTGAAATTACTTCCCTCGGGGTTATCTCTGAGGTTGTAACTGAATCTCTCGGGGTTATCTCCGGGATTGAAACTGAGTTGACTTCCAAGGTTATCTCTGGAAGACGATTTTGCCCTCCTGCATGGTTAGTAACAGGAATGCAAAATTTTGAGTGTCTATAGATGCCCCTCTTTATCATATTCATACAATGTAATGGCATAGATAGGATAAAGATCACTAGACACTTGAAAATGTGATAAGATAATCATGATGCAAATAGAATGCAACATGATGCAAATGTTGATGCTGAGTGTATGAAGGAATGGAATGGAGGTTTCTCCATGATTGAGACCAGAGGATGTTGACATTTGGGGTTATCACCAAAGTCCTTAAGCCTCATCGTAGCCTTCCCACTGTTGACTTCCAGGGTTATCTTTGGAAGACGATTTTGCCCTCCGGCAGGGTTAGTAAAGGAATGCAAAATTTTGAGTGTGTACAAATGCCCCTCTTTATCATATTCATACAATGTAATGACATAGATAGGATAAAGATCACTAGACACTTGAAATATGATAAGATAATCATGATGCAAATAGAATGCAACATAATGCAAATGTTGATGCTGAGTGTATGAAGGAATGGAATAGAGGTTTCTCCATGATTGAGACCAGAGGATGTTGACATTTGGGGTTATCACCGAAGTCCTTAACCCTCATCGTAGCCTTCCCACCGTAGATGTTCTTCTCATGTGCGAGAGACTCATGAGGAATTATGCTTTGATTGTCGAGGATCTGTATAACAGATTCCATCATTGGTTCTCCCCGATGAGGATGGTTTTCCATGATTTGCATCGCCATGTCTTTCTGACGCTTTATTGGGATTATCGCCAACGTTTTGTACTGTTAGGGCTGCTTGACCCTTGTCAAAATTTCCTTCAATGACCGAGATCATCGGACCACCTCCGATGCTTCGCTAGAGTTAAAGCCAACAGCTGGTGACGTCAAGGCTGCTTAACCCTCATTGAAATTTCCTTCAACGGCTAACTTCATCGGACTAGTTCCGATGCTTCGCTGGATTTAATTGCCAACGACTAATTATGTCAGGGCTGCCTGACCCTTGTTGAAATGTCCTTTAATGGCTAACATCATCGGACCATCTCTGATGCTTCGCTGGATTTACTGCTAACGACTGGTGATGTCAAGGCTGCTTGACCCTCGTTGAAATGTCCTTCAACGGCTAACATCATCGGACCATCTCCGATGCTTCACTAGATTTACTGCCAACGGCTGGTGATGTCATGGCTGCCTGACCCTCGTTGAAATGTCTTTCAACGGCTGAGGATGTATGAAATCTCTGATGGGGAATAGATTTCTGATGAGATGTATGGTTTTGATTACAATTATAACCAGGCTAGTGGCATTGGACCTTCGCGAGGTATTGCCATAGGTAGCTTTCAGGAGCTATGATCATTGGCTTTGTGAACCCTGTGTCTGGGCGAATACCAATGATTGATATGTAGACCCGTAGTTTGGTCTTTAAGACCAAGTCATGTTCTTTGAATTTCCATAGCCGGACTTTCTTGTTGTAGGATCGAGCGATCCTATGTAGGTATAATTGACCATGGAAGATGGTTGTGGCATTCCATTCATCTATTAGAAACAACTAGTGGCATCGATCTTATAACCATTGGTCTCTATCCAACTGAGCATCTATCAACACTCTCAGGGATTCTATTTCAACCTCTATGGGGAGCACTGCTTCCATTCCATAGGTTAATAAGTAGGGGGTTACCCCAGTGGAAGTGTGCATTGACGTAGGCTAAAAGAGTCAGAGGCAACAAGTCAGGCCATCCTTTGTGATTGGCAAACATCTTTTGCATGATCTTTTTGATATTCTTATTACCCTCTTCAATAGAACCATTCATCTTTGGACGATAGATAACGGAGTTGAGATGTTTGATGTGGAATTTACTGCATAACTCCTCCATCATTTGGTTGTTGAGGTTCTTGGCATTGTCTGATACAATAACCTTTGGTCGTCCGTATCGACAAATGACATTTTTTCTGATAAAACCAATGATCAACTCTTTAGTAACCCTGGGGAAGAGGCTGCTTCTACCCATTTGGTGAAGTAGTGGATCATGGTGAAGATAAATTGATGACCATTTCTAGCTTTGGGCTCAATGGGCCCGATTACGTCCATTTCCCACATTGAGAAGGGCCAGGGCGAACTCATATTGTGGAGCTCCCTTGGAGGGGCATGAATAGCATTCCCATGAATTTGGCATTGATAACATCTTTTGACATGATCATCACAGTCAGCTTTGAGAGAGAGCCAGAAATGTCATGTTCTTAGGATTTTCTTAACAAGTAGAGGGCTGCTCATGTGTAGGCCACAAACTCCACCATGGATTTCATCCATGAGTCTCTGAGTTTGGTCTTTGTCTAGGCATCTGAGAAGGCCTAGTCCTGCATCTCTTTTGTAGAGTGCGTCTCCGCTCAGATAGAATTTTATAGCCATTCAATGGATCCACCTTCTTTTAGCTTGACTCGCCTCAATGGGCATAGATCCATCTCGCAGATACTCCTTGATAGACTGATACCAAGGGCGTTGGATGGGAGGCAGCTCATCTGATACTTCTCCGATGTAGTTCCTGTAGACTGGAGCCTTTTGATGGGCAACCGTGATACTTTGAATGCTTCCCTTCTCAGGTATGTTGATCAAGGAGGCAAAAGTTGCTAGTGCGTCAGCAAAGTTATTCCTGTTCCGAGGAATATGGAGGAAGGATATTTCTTTAAACTCTAAATCCATCTGTATAACTTGCTGATGGTAAGACAACAAATGTAATTCTTTGGTGTGATAGACACCAGTGGTTTGTCTGATTACCAGTTTGAAATCTCCAAAAACAGTTAACCGTTTGACGCCCATGGATTGTGCTAGCTTCAACCCCATTATACAGCCTTCATACTCAGCTATGTTGTTGGTGTTGATAAACTGTAATTTAATGGCAATGGGATATTGCTCTCCCGATATGGACAATAGAACTGCTCATGCTCCTGCTCCAACACCTTCCATGTTTATAGCTCCATCAAAATACATCCTTCATGATTGGGGTGTATTGTCCCGATGGTGTTACTGAATTGTCATTACCCCTTCATCGGGGAAATATATTTCCAAGGGTTTAAAATCTTCGGCTGGTGCAGTGGCCAGTTGATCCACAATTCCTTGACCTGGGATAGACTTTTGAGTCACGTAGATGATGTCAAATTGTTAGAGGATCAACTGCCATTTGGACAGTCAACAATTCAACATGGGTTTGTTGAATACGTACTTTAGAGGATCCATGCGGGTTATAAGATGGGTTGTGTGACTATGGAGATAATGATGTAATCTCATGGAAGCCTATGCTAAAGCATAGCAAGTTTTCTCAATCAGAGTCTACTTGTGTTCACTGATGCTGAACCTTTTGCTGAGGTAATAGATAGTTCTTTCTTGGCCTCTATCATCTTTCTGTCCCAACATGCAGCCCATGGCATTGTCATTGATTGACAGGTATGTAAAGAGGGGACCACCATCCCTAGGAGGTACCAAGACAGGAGCTTTGATTAGCTGCTCTTTGATGGAAAGGAAGGCTTTTTGACACTCTTCGTTCCATTTCTTGGAGGAGTTATTCCTTAACAACTTGAAGATAGGTTTACAGGTTGCTGTGAGTTGGGAGATGAACCGGCTGATGAAGTTGATTCTTCCCAGAAATCCCTATATTTCCCTCTCTGTCTAGGGTATGGGCATTTCAATAATGTCTTGAATTTTTGCAGGATCTAGCTCAATGCCCTTGTGGCTTACTAGGAATCCCAGTAACTTGCCTGATTTGACGCCAAAGGCGCATTTGGCCGGATTTAGCTTCAAGTTATACTTGCACAACCGGTTGAAGAGCTTTTTGAGATGGTCTATGTGGTCTTCTTCCCTTCGGGACTTGACAGTGATGTCATCCACATAGACTTCTATCTCCTTATGCATTAGATCATAGAAAAGAGCCATCATGGCTCGCTGATAGGTAGCTCCGGCATTGATGAGGCCGAATGACAACCATATGTAGCAAAAGGTTCCCCAAGGAGTGATGAATGTTGTTTTCTCATGATCCTCTTCAGTAACCATGATTTGATGATACCCAACAAAGCAGTCAACAAAGGAATACATGACATACTGAGTTGTGTTGTCAATGAGTAGGTGGATGAATGGTACGAGAAAGTTATCTTTGACACAAGCTTTGTTCAGATCCCTATAATCCACGCATACTCACTGTTAGGTTTGTAATATTCATGAACGCAATCAAATTGCACAAAATAAGCGAAAACGTGAAAAATCAGAGTTTTAAATTTTTACAAACTATAAACCCGGATAATCCTTTATGCACAATTATTAATTAAACGAAAATATGAAGAACAAGAATCATACCCTTAAAGATTCGAGCTTCTTTAGGTACAAGTTCACCTCCAATCCTTTTCGCGTTCAACTTGAATCCACTGGGTTTGATTCCTTCCTTTGATCAACGTTAGCCACCCAAGTGTTTGGCCTCTAGAGGTGATCCACCAAGGAAGAAGAAAGATTCAAGAAGATGGGTGTTTGGCAAAACCCTAATTTTTCTATCTCTCATTGAAAAGGGTGTACTCTCACAACTATTAAAATTACGTCTACTGTGAAAAAGTCAACAACAACCCTACACCCATAATAAGACTCCTCTTGTTTACAGTTATAGGCAACCCTCCTTAAAAATTAAGGAATTAAGTTTTATTTTAATTAATTAAACTCCTTTAATTAATTAGACTCTCAATCTTATTAGAAATAATTAATTAAACTCTTTTAATTAATTAGCCTCCTAATCTTATTAGGATATATGAGAGTACTTTTATTAATTAATTTCTAAACTCTTTTAAGAATTAAATAATAATAATAGTAATAAAAATAATAAGACTACTCTTATTAATTTATATTTAATATTTTTAAAATATTAAATAATAAATGTTAAGCTATTTAATTTATTCTATCACCATAGATTTAATCAAATATACTTAACTTATTATTACGATTATGTTATTAACTTCATAAATAATTATTCTTCATTTTATGGTGTGACCCTTTAGGTTCTCCATATTAAACCGGTTGTGAATAAATCAATTAGAACAATTCTAATCTTATTTAAATAAATAAATTAAACTATTAATTTATTTAAATAAATAATATTTATTCTACAATAGGGATAAGCCTCCCTAGCGATTAACGACTTTTCAGATAATATAGATTTTAACATTAATCATAAAAGAACCTTTGAGTACATAGTTGCCGTACAATTCAATCCTTCCACCATACAATGTCTCAATTAAATATAAGACATGGAATTACTGTCAAGTCTTATTTTATTTAATTATATGTATTTCGATTCTTAAATGCACAACACCAAATAATATAAATTAGAAACTCCTTTCTAATTTCATTCTGCCTTGAGCAAGGACTAATGGGTTGTCATTTATCGAATCACATAGGATATATCTCTTCTTTTACTAGAAGCTGTGAATTCTTTATTGAAGATGTATAACTTATTATACTCAAGCATACCCTTTGATATACCATAAGGGTCTTAAGGAATAAGTCAAAATATAACTCATCATACACGAGATACTATGATGATCTCAAGTCCAAGGATCACTTGTACTACTATCACTACAGGAATTCCTATTGACAGGTAAGTAAAACTCCATTAGGTATTCCTTAACGAGTCACGTTCAGTGAACTTATTCTCTAATAAGCACCTACAAACTTGCTTTAGTGTCTCCACACAAATGATCATGAGATCAATCCTCCTCATCTAATGAGCAAGTAACGTATGTACCAATCTATCCGGATTCACTAATCTCCAATTTAGTAATCCAACGATTGGAAACTATTTTAGTTTTAAGCTTTCTAAGAATTTAGATCTCATTAGAATGATCATCATCATTATTCTAAAAGTATTGATTAAAACTATGGGCATCGTGTAGATAATTAAAAGCCTTTAATAAATTAATATTTTTTATTAATAAATGAATAAGACTGTTACAAAGTATATTCTTTATCATCAAACATGATTGACTTGTGTGCATTCTGCTTTCAATCTCCCACTTGCACTAAAGCTAATCGCCATGGTATCTCAAACCCTCTTCTCTAAGTGACGATTATCCTACAGTTGGATAAGCTTTAGTTAATGGATATGTAATGTTGTTCTTGAGAGTCCACTATCTCTATAGTGATTTCCCATTTTTTAATGATTCCTATAATCAAATGAAAGTGCCACAACACATGTTTAGATCCAAGATGAGACTTAGGAACTATTCCTAGTTCTGTAATGAACTTTTCATCCAAACAATCAACTTGTAGCTTCATTTATAGCTATATACTTTGTCTTTATCACTAAACTAGCAACTCTTTGCTGTTTAAAACCTTTCCAATTCACTGCACCACCGTTCAAAGTAACGCTTTACCTTAAAGTGTATTTTTTGTCATCTTAGTCTGTTTGAAAAAACTCGAGTCTGTTAAGCCCTCTAGTTTTAAATCAGACCCACCATGAATATGATCACATCCTTAGTGCTGGTTAAGTACTTTAAGATGTTTTTCACTGACTCATAATGAACTTTTCCAGAATATAAATGATCAACATCAGGTCTCGTATATTTCATTTTATACATGATTGTCACTCATGTGATCTCTCTTTTAGGAGACTATGGAGATTATTAGGAGAGATACACTCCAGGACTCATCAACATGAGACATCTCTTGGAGTTTGTCATGCTAAACAGCTTTAGCATCAAATGAAAATACGTTCCTTAGGTTAAGTCGAGCATCCTCTTGAATCTATCTATATAGATTTTTATCTCCAATTAAGATACTCTTTCCAAATCATTCATGGAGGAATGTTTAGACAACTTTATCTTTACTGATTGTAGCATTGACATGTCATTTCATATCCATAGTATATCAACATATAATATTAGGAATGTCACGGCGCTCCCACTGACCCTTTTGTACACACTAGGTTCATTCTTATTTGCGATAAAATCAAACTCTTTTGATTTGTTTCATCAAAACAAATGTTCCATTTTTGAGAAGCTTGCTTCAATCCATTTCTCTGAGTGTCTACAACTCTTACCTCATCGTATGTAACTGGATCATCATCTTCTATGATACGTACCTCATCATCATTATCTATGATGAATCCATACATCCCAGGTATCTTCGATACTATTCCAGATTTACAATTCGGTTGTGGTACAATAGTTCTATCTATAGGTTCCTTGTAAGACCCCGAATTTTATGAAATAAAAGTATTCAATTTTTCTTATAATTACTATTTAGTAAATGGTTAAATTGATAAATGTTAAAGTTAAGGGTGATATATAAATTTTTTTTTCAAAATACGCAAGTGGTTATAAAATATTCATTGTTGTCGGGGAATATTCGTTTAGTTATGGAATATTCTTTCTGTCGGGGAATATTCGTACGACGGCGCAGCCATTTGTGAGCCCCATAACAGAATAACTGTTGGATGAAGAAAACGACAAATTTGAGTTTTATAAATAACGGCGTAGTTGTTACCGTTAACACTGTTGGAATACCTGGTGGTTAAAATACAGTAATACGCGTAGTTACACAGTAGCACACGGTATTGCACAATATTTTTTCAATTATTAATTCTTACGTGAGAAGGCACTACTCAATAATTGTTACAGTAATTTCTGTTCAATATTTTATTTTCTTGAATCAATAATTGCTGCGTTGATATTTTATATTATTGTTGTTTCAATAATTGTCACTGCACAGTATCTCTATTATCAGATCAATAATTCATATTGTTTGAATAATATTATTAGATAACATTACTGGCAATGTCTAGAAAGTTATGTCAAGGAGAGGTTTGGTCACCTAATTGCGCGCTAGTAAGGAGAAATTCTTATCGGAAAGCCCCCTCTTTTCTGGGAACTGCCTGGTTGTCATTACTGTGATTCTGTAATATTATTTGTGAATAATTAATTATTGATCTATATGATAATGAAATATTTATTTGATGTAGATATAAATGATGGATTTATTTATGTGGTTATAAATGAAGAAATTAATGTTGAGGTATTTTATCAGTATTTTGTCAGATTGGAGGTATTAAAAGATCAAATCAGTGTTGTTACAGCATTATTGTGTGAGTTATAATTTTTAATCTGACCGTTGGATCGTTGTGATTTTTGGATATGTTATACATATGTAAGTTGAGTATATGTTCACAAATTTTGAACCGTTAAAAATGATTGAATGATTTGTTATGAATTTTAAAAGGTGACTGATTCGAAAATTAGGTTTATAAATGATTTTGGTGAAAAATTCTAGAAATGGGTGGGCCCCACTTTTGGTTGTCGGGGAAGATGGCTGATTTTTGGTGGGTGGAATAGTAGCAGGTAAAGCCATCAGGTAGCAGGTCAAGTCTGTTTCGGCGTGCTAACATTTTCCTATAAATAGAGAGCTAAGTTAGAATTGAAAATCACACCAGAAATCATAAGTTTTCTCTCTTTTTCTCTCAGATTATCGAGTATATTTTGTGAGTATTTAGATACTTGGTGAGTTGTTATTCATCAGTGCAAGTTTCCTTCAGCGTCATATCCGATATCCAGTCAGAAGTGCTGCTCTTTTGAGGTAAGGAATAGTAAGGGATTTTAAAGGTTGTTATGTTTTTCAGTTTCGTAATTTTTCTGACCTTCAAAAATTCTGGAAAAATTTGAAATGATAATATGATGAGTTTTCTTGATTGTGGCCAAAAATGGCGATTTTTGGATGTATAGATTAAGAGTTGTTAATTTTATGAGAAAAGACTATTTCAAAAGTAACCGCTTATAACTCCTTGTGGTTAACTCCAAAATTGGTGAAATTTTTATTGGGAGTACATGTATATGATAGAAGTATACTCTGTAAATTTCGGAATTTTTGGATAAAAGTATAATTTTTGATAAATATATAAATATTCGGTTATTTTGGCCATATGAAAAATAGTAAATGATTTTTAAAAATTCTAAGAAAAATACATGTTCAATATGGAACTATATTCTACTAAATCTCATAAAAGAAAATTTGTTTGTACTAATTTGGTATTTTTTATGAAAATATACTAGTTATGAGTAAATGAATTAAATATGTTATGTGAAGTAAGAAAATTAGAAAATAGAATTTTATGGCTTGAGAATCCTATATGAGGTATATGCAGATTTTTGATGAGGGTTTTGGTTATTAGTGATGAAATCTTATGAGTTTGGAATTTTAGGATGATTAAATGCATTATTTAGTAAAGTGTAAACAATTAAAATAAATTGTTTATAAGTTTAAGAAATGTTATTTCAATATCATTATACCGAAATATTGGTATAGATTTTATTGTGGAATTTCTACCTTTTTGTGTCGGGTTTACTATTCACGAGTTACTATTCACGAAGTTACTATTCATGGGTTACTATTCACGAGTTACTATTCATGACAAAATTGGTTTCTTTTTCTAACCAAATTGTAGTTGATTTATGAATATTACTCTTGAGATTAAATCTAGATGTTTCGATTATATTAATTTTACTATTATATATAACATTTTTATAACCCTAATGATGATATTTCTATTTGACTTGAGTGTAAAGATGGGTAGATTTTTGGTATGATCATGACTATGGGTTCCCTTTGGCCAGTAGTGCAAAGTTGAATCGTTGACTAGTATGATCATGACCATTGAATTTATAATTGAATATCTTTAGCTTAAGTGCAAAGGTGAATTGATCAACATGGTTATAATTCACTACTACAAAATAGTAAATAGACAACACTTAAACCACAACGTTTTTTATAAAAACGTTGTGGTATTTTTTTCCACAACGTTTTTTAAAAAAACGTTGTAGATATATATGCAAAAACGTTATCTATTTAAAAGGGCATTTTTTAGTCTTTAAATAGATAAGGTTTTTTTTTAAAAACGTTATGTATGAAGAAAAACATGGAGCAAAAATACGCTTAAGTTAAAACTTAAAATTACAAGACGTACTCTTTTTTCCTTCTCTCTCCCGTTTTCCCTCTCTATCTCCAAGTTTCCTTCTCAGATCTGCTCTTTGGTTGTGTTCTTATTGTCCATGCTTGTGGAAGGGGGAGGCGAGGTCTCGGGAGAGGAGGAGCCGGAGCGGGTCTCCGAGTTTGGGTTTGTTTAGGGGGAGCAAGAGCTATCTGGTGGCGCCTGCTCCTCCACGCCGACTTCATTTTACGGTTCCGACAATGGATATAATACCAGATCCATGACTCTAAATAGAAGTTTCGGCGTATTCAAAAGGATATACCAGATCCTCCCTTCACAATATGCCAGATCCATGAATTCGCCTTGCTACTGCTCCTCATCGCTAGGTATTAATTTTAGATTTGATTGAATTAGTTTAGATCTATTGACTTTTTTTGGGTTTGGTGGTTCAGGATCAGCTCTTGGGCTCGTATGGTGTCTGCACCAACGATTAAGCATCGGACTATTCTCGATTTTGAGACATCGGTGTTTAAGAAAGAGAAAGTTTCTATGGCAGGTCATGATGAGGTATTTCTCCCCTTATGCACTCGGTATTGATACATATAAATCTTCCTTAACTCGCTTCATTCCAACTCGGTTTGGGTTATTTTTTGCCATTTTCAGTGCTTCATTCCAACTGCTCAAAAACCAAATATATTTTTTCTCAATTTTTGTTATCAGGTTGCAGTGTTGCTTCTCACTGAGATTACTCCAAAAGGTGCCGTACATAATGCCACAGAGGCTGCTAGGTTTATGGTAAGTTAGTTGTGGATCTATCTTATAAAATTAACCATGTTTCTCAATTTTCATGAATGTTTTGATTATTTGAGAAATCTAAATTATTTATTCCATACGGTCCTGCAGTTGGCTGCAAAAGAAAATTGCTTCGACTTTGGGTCATAGGAATTATGTGCCCATGTTTTTTTGACTGATTTTATGAATAGACTAAAGTCAGTAAACAAAAACATGGTGATACTTAGCCCTCTGGCTGCTACAAAAAGAAAGCACACAAAAACTTACTCGGTGTATTACCAACATATTATCCCTTTGCTTGAAAAAAAGAGTCCTACACTCTTACTTGGTTTATAATTTCTATTGAAATCTCATCAGACTGATGTTTTGTTTCCGGCTAAATATTGCTGATGTATCCTCAAAATTAGTGTCAATATCTTTTGTTCTATTATGGAGATTACATTTTCATGCTTTATTGTGTCCTATTCTATAAGACATGTATGGCCCATTGTTTATCTTGCAGCAGCAGTCTATTCAAGGTGATTGCTAGCTAAAGTATTTCAGTAATTTTTTATTCTACAGTAGATCTCGTTCTATTGATTTACACCTTTCAAGTTACTATATAGAGTATCTTTTTGCGGTGGTACTATTGTTAATTAGCTACTTGTGACTGTGTTTCGGTCACTTTAAATACTCTAGTAGGATTACGAAATTATTTTGGCATTGGTAGTATGACATTTTGAGGCTAAGTAATCTTCTATGATAGGTTCAACACATGTGCTTTTTCCATTGGTATTAGATAATATGGCACACTGCTTGAATTTGTGAATTATGAGTTTATTCTCTTAAGATTTGGAGTTTGGACCTGTACCATACCAGCTCTTTGGTTTTATACCTTTTGTGGAATGGAACTAGGAATGTATCAATATACTAAATGCTGTAGGAACTCATGATTGTAAACGGCATGCACACTGAAATCTCCCTCTATAGATTCACCTCATTCTCTGTTGTGGCAAAGATGCAATGATATGGTAATCTCTTGACTTTTTATGTTCTATCTCTACAAAAATTATTTCAAGTATTGTATATATTCCTACTGCACATGAGATTCGGAATGACTTGCATGTTAGGTTTACTTAAAATAATGGCCCAAGACTGTTTGCAATTAGAAAAGATATTGCATCTTTACCTAAAGGTAACTTGTCCATATATATCTGCATCTGCAAATCGTGATTTCCTATTTGGTTTTGTTGGCGTAAAGCAGTAGCAGGATTTTGCTGAATCATTTGAAGTGAACAAGAAAACTGTACTGCCAAAGATGATCGTATGGGATGGAAATGAGAAATATTTTTTAGTTCCTTTAATTATTCGCAGAATAAGCTACCAATTCTTAGAAAAAGAAAAAGATTTTGTATTTGAAGTTTTGCATCGAATTATCTTGAACTAATGCCTGATTTGCTATTTTATTGTATGCTAAATTGGTATAATACATTTAAGTACCTGAGTGATACCTTGTCAAAAGTATGTAACACCATAGTTTCTACCTAGTAAAATTTTTTTGTATCTTTTTGATGTTCTTTCAGATTGTTCTTTTTGAGGTTGTGTCTGGTCCTCTTCTCTCTCGCTTCTCTCCTCTTCATGTGCATACCTGTTGAATTCTACAGTTACACTTCCTTCTGGTAATTCCTATTTCTCCTACTCTCTTTTTTTTTTTCAGTTTTTGATCAATCGGTTTTAATGGGTTGATTTCCATTTCCCCCTCCAGAAGCTGCATACCCATTTCATTTTCAGTTTTTCCCCTCCGGTTCTTGTTCTCCACTGTCAGCTGATAATAAAGCCAATTGTTCAATAATCAACTATATTCATCCTTTGTATGTTTATATCTAATTAAGCTACTTATGGAGTATTGGAACTCTGATGATCATTTAATTCAGTATTGAAGCATTCTCTTTCCTTGTTCTCCTATGTCCAAAAATTGGTGTCCACGCTCTAATTAAGTTACAATTTTGTCAAAAGTCTTGAGAAATTAAACAGGGCTCTCATTTTAGGACAAAGGTACTGCGTGTTTTAATGATTATGAGGACACTTGTCTATGAAATTGTCATAATTTAATGTCAAATTATGATTTATGTGACTATAAAATGATGAACAATGTTTCTTGTTGGCTTCATGAAATGACAGAATCCATCTAATTGATGTTTTCCTTCTCTCAGCTGAATTCATCTTCTCTGGCAGTTTGTGATGATATCCCATTGTGCTTAAGATTTTTATTTATTTACTTACCCTGCAGATACCAGTCTTGGCTGTCATGATATTTTTCCATACTACAGCAAGCTCAAGCATGAACAACAAAGAGCTGCAGCTGCCAAGGAGGGTTGGGGTTACCATTTAGTTTTCTCAGCCCGTCTGGTAATAATTCTGCACACTTTATGGGTATATTAAAATGTGTCGATCAATTGTTTATTTTTTAAGTTCAATTTTTACCTTGAGAATAATCTCCCATCTTATTGTGCCTATCACAGGTTGGAATCTTCATTGTTGCTGATGCACTGTTTATTGGGGCTTAGCAAGTGGGTCATTATCTTCAGGATATAAGGTCTCACTAAGCATCAGGTTTTCCTCCGAAGGTACTTATGACCAAATCACCTAGGTAATCACTTCCTTCGGTACATAGTCACATTTTTAACCCCAGAGCGTTGCTCAGCTACCTAATTTGGAGGGTTGATTATTAATTTACAAAAGTTGTTATTATATATTTTTATGTGAATCAATATTCTGGTCAACATCCTTTTCATGCCTTGCCATTTGAAATGTCTCAGTTAATAGAGTTGTAATTCACATGAGTTTGCAAGTATGCCTCATCAATTTTGTCAAACCAATACTGGCTTGTAATAGAGGTACAATCATGGATATTTGTTTTTGCTGCTTAATAATGACACTTGATTTAGTTATTAATATAGTAATACTGGCTTGTTTTTCTGCCTTACTGTCTTATGTGGTTCATGGACTGATATGATATAATTTTTAATTGCCTGCTGATATAGCTCTCTTGCTATTCTTGGCAGTTGAGTAGCTGCTTCTTGATTTGCATGAAAGATGATAGTATTGAAGGCATATATGATACTTTGACAAAGTACGGGATGAGCGGGCAACGTATGCGAGCAGCTACATGTAGAGCATGTATGATAGTTTGGTATATATTTTGTAGATGTAGTAATTTGAATTACACGAATGGTATTATTGGAATGTATTTTGAATGATTGATACATTTTGGCTTTAAATTTAAATGAGAATTTAGACCTTTAAGTTATATATCATGGCATTAGCATATTGCAGGTGCATTGGTAATGTAGGTGAACCAACCTTTTTTTTAATCTACAACATTTTAAAAATATTGTGTAATCATACATTCTACAACATTTTTATCCAGAAAACGTTGTGGAATCATACATTCTACAACGTTTTTAAGCATCTGCTAATTTATGGATAACAAATCTACAACGTTTTTTTCTTAAAAATGTTGTGTAATGTGCTTAACTACAACGTTTTAAAAACGTTGTGTAAGGGTGTCAAATAGATAACACCCTTAACCACGACGTTTTTTTGACTGAAACCACAACGTTTTTTTTGCGTTGTCTATTTACTGTTTTGTAGTAGTGATTATTGTTTATATAAATTCTGAAATGATTATATATTTCTTTGAGATATTAATATATTTGGCCTGTAGTGTAAATATGAACTGTTGATGAATATATTTGGCCTGTAGTGCAAATATGAACTGTTGAGGAATATCTTTGGCCTGTAGTACAAAGATGAATTGTTGATGAATATCTTTGACCCGTAGTGCAAAGATGACCTGTTGTTGAATATCTTTGGTCAGTAGTGCAAAGATGAACTGGTGACGAATATCTTTGGCCCGTAGTGCAAAGATGAAGTTATTAGTATGATTGTGAACATGAACTGTGATTTTGTATAACCATGATCTTTGATGTTTCAGGTAAAGACATGCGATGAAAATTATCTTTGTCCTAGGTGCGAAGAGGAATTTAGAATCACAATTATGATTATGAGTTATTCATATGATTGTGGACCAGAACTGTTGATTGATGTTACAGGGATAAAACATTGTTGGTAGATTTTTAACATGGAGAAGATAATAAACTTTATGGTCTATTTGAATCTTCTAATGGATTGCTCGTTTCGCTGCAAATATGCACTGCTACAAAATACTAAATATACAACACTTAGACTACAAAGTTTTTTATAAAAATGTTGTGGTATTTTTTTCCACAACATATTTTTAAAAAACGTTGTAGATATATATGCAAAAATGTTATCTATTTAAAAAGGCATTTTTTTGGTTTTAACTAGATAACACTTTTTTTAAAAAACGTTGTCTATCTACAAAAACACGGAGCAAAAAAAAAGACGCGAGAATGAAACACGAAGCAAAAAAAAAGACACGGACCAAACTCGGCTACCACTGTATTCTGTTTGCTATTCTTTCTTCTAAATCCCTAAATCCCCATTTAGCAGATTCAAATCTTCTTCGCCGCTTCACCGGAAGGTGAGGAAACCCGGCCTTCCGGCTTCTGGAGTTCGATTGAAGAGGGACGAAAGAAGACGAGTTCATGGACATGCTGCAGGGCACTCGAGATTATTCGATTTGCTTCAGCCACTACCGTTGCCGCTGCATCAGCCTCTTCTATCTCTGGCTTCCACCGTCCCGGAGTCATCGGACGTGGTTAACACTCCGGCTACCCCTAATTCTTCTTCGATCTCTTCATCGTCCACTGAAGGTTATTTCTTCTCTTTGCTACAGCCTCCAAATTAAAGGTCACTAATGCTTGGTGTTGTGGATTGGGGTTTCCTGTGTTTATCCACCTAATAGTGATGAGGAGAAGGAGATGCTTAGTTAATTTTTTATCCTTATTGTAATTCTCAGGTCTATGTGAGGGTGGATGTGCTGCAATTATGGATTCAAGGATATCCTTTCTAGCTGGTCCAATCGTACGCGTGCACTCAAGAGGATTCACCGATTCAGGCTCTGTTTGTATAGTGGATCTCAATATTCAAGGTGAAGTTTTCATTATTTTTGCTGTTTTTTTACCTTTTACTGGTAGGAGGATGAGTACTTTGTTTATTGTTATATGTGTAGTCCTGGAATTGAAACTGTGATTGAAGGTCAAAACAAGGGGAACTTACAAATTGATGAGAATGTTATATGTAGTACCTGTGAGGTAATCGTAATCTGATTATAAATTAATTGCATCTTGTTGTATTCCGATTATAAATTAGTATGTATAAGTATTAGAAATTGCAGTTTGCGAGATGTACCTGATTTCAGCAGAATATCAACTCTTCACTATGTGTAAGTTATTGTGAAGTGAGCCCCTAATATAACTAGAAATGGCTACTTGTAGTGATGCTTTCTGTGTGTAAATAATGAGGGGAAGTTGGCCACGTAACATGATACAGGTGCTGTACAACCTAGTCCATAAAGATTATGCACATGCTGCACGAGAGAAGGTCAAAGAGTTATCACTGGATCTGAGGAGTATTACTCAACTATATAATGAGTATGCTGTTACATTTGAGCTGTGGGAGCCGGGAGGTACATACTTCTGTGCACATCTCTTATTTTCTTCCTTTGTCATCCTCAATCTCCAAGTAATCATGTGCTTGATCTTATTGATGTGTATCTGTGAGCTATCAATCAACCTTTCCCTAAAAGTATTGTATGGTAAATGAGGTCTAATAGAGAAAGTGTACGGAAATCAAAAATTCCTTTCAAAGGGAAAATTATAGGGCCTGCTTAAGCCAATTATTATATTAACAGAGTTTCATGTTGGGAAGAGTTTCATATTAATAGGATTAGCTGCAGACTACAGTATTATCCATATGTTCTCTCTTTTTCTTGCCTTTTGGAGTTTTCTTGGTATGGTGTTATTGGTTTCTTTTGACCTTGAATCACTTGTGATTTTTGTTATCTTTCTCTTTTATATCTCACAATGTTTCACTTAGTCATGAATTTATCTCTACAAACTCTCAGCCAAAAGGTACCCTATATTTAGCCGGACAACCATATTACTGATTGGTTTGGGGGACTCCTATATTCTGCAGGACAGTAGGCAAATGAAGTTGTCATAGCATTTGCTTATATTCTAGTTTATGTTCTGGATGAGAACTTATTACTATTCTAGTACAGATTTAATGAATTGATTCACTTTTTATGTGTAATGTAAATAAATATAAGTTTTGCTGTTATATTTCCAACTTGCTGGTGGTTCAACATGTGACATTCCTCTGAACATGCTGTGATTGGATTTAATTGATATATTTATTCATTTTTATCTAGTATCTAGAAGTTGATTCAGAACAGTCAAGTGCAGTGCTTGACCCTGGAGTTAATTTGATGAAATCAAATTCCCAGGCGGAGGTATTCAAGTGAGAATATCTCTAAAATGAGCTGTAAATAGTTTTTTGTAGGTTAGTTGTATTGTGCACGAACTTCATTACATAACATAATTAATTTTTTATTCTGTAGTACCCAGAATTTATGATACTTCAAGGATGCTCAGGAAGCAGCTTATGAAAGAACATGAACATGCACTTGAGCTTGACAGAATGTGTCTCTCTGAGATGCAGTTAGCAGCTAAAACTGTGAATTAGCATCCCTATTTTGGCTACACACTCAACGAATTGAAGCTTTCAGAAGGTTTTTTCTCAAAATTGGCAGCCCTATTTTGGCTACACACTCAAAAGGTTTGATTGACTTGGCTTTGCATCATCTGGCTTCTGTTGTTTTTGTCAAACATGTCTATTAATCATCAACCTGCAACTTCTTTGTACAGATGTTGACTGTAAGTCGAGAGGCTGCAATTGAAGTTCAGGTATTTCTTCTGTAAGTTCCTTTCTGTTCTTTAGTGTGTTCTGTCCCATCTACATTCCCTACATTACACATGGCATTTTGACTTTAGAAAGAGCAGTCTATCAAACTTTTATTTCTAAATTTAGGTAAGTTTCATGTTTTGGCATGCTGTAGCAGCTAACTAATGTTGGTTAGGACGTTAGATTCACTAGTCACATGATTTGCACTCTCTCGCTGAAAATGTTGCTGTATTATACTCTTCATCATGGTTATACAGTAGAGTTGGATTTTATATTTTAGTTCTCACACAGCTAAAGAAGATTTTATTAGAAATCCATTTTATCTTTTTGGTAACACTCAATTTCATTACCTTGGCAATGCAAGCCCAGCTCATACAGGAGATGAGCCCACAATTTCATTACCTTACTTGATTGCCTTTTGCTATGTTATCTAGTCTGAAGATGAAAGGGAGATGTGTGCAAGGACTATTTATTGTACAAATATAGATGTTGCTACTACTATGGGCTTCATATGTCCTTATTGTGGATCTTATTTGGCTATGTACAAATGATAGTTTTTGTTTTCTTTTATTAATCTCTGGACGTGTTTTCTTTTGTTATTTGGCTATGTACAAATGATAGTTTCTGTTTGCTTTGTTCCCAGTATGACAACATATTTGTTATTTTATTTCTTTTCCAGTACGCCGGAGGTCCGCGAGTCTACGGGATTAGCATTCAGTACACTCTATAAGGTATTCTTTTCTATTATCAGACACTAATTATATATATATATATATATATATATATATATATATATATATATATATATATATATATATATATATTTGTATAAGTATATTTTTGATATGTTATTTTACAAGTAAAATAACTAATAAATTGTCATAATATAGAGCGTAAGAATGCAAGCAATTGATGAAATTGTCCCAACACTTCTTCATGCTTTGGAAAATGATCAAATGTCTAATACTGCACTTGATGGCCTTAAACAAATTTTAAGGTAAGATGTTATAACATCTTATTAATTTTTTAATTATTATCATTTTACAATTTTTCAGTGCTAAAATTTCTCTGTTATTATTTTTAGTGTCAGGACTACAACTGTCTTGCCGCATATCTTGCCCGAGCTTGTCCAACTTCCTCTTTCGTATGTATTTATAATATTCATTTATATATCTAAGCCTCTGTTTATTTTTTGGTGAGTTCTGTTACTTCTGATTCATTGATGACTTGATGTAGTCTCTCACAGCTAATGTAGTTCTGGTTTTTCTTTGTAGAGGGCTTTTTACTTTATTTGTAACTATTCTGCTAGCTGTGAGAATGAAATACATCAAGCTACCTCCAGGAATACTATTTTAAAAAGATGTTTAATTTTATTGAGATGTAAACGTATTGTATTGTATTAATATTCTTTGTAATTGGAATCACAAAGAATTATTGGGATGTAAACGTATTGTATGGTATTAATAATCTTTGAAATTTTAGCTATATATCATGGCATTAGCATATTGCAGGTGCATTGGTAATATAGGTGAACCACAATTTTTTTTCTTTTTCTTTTTTAATCTACAACATTTTAAAAACGTTGTGTGAAAGTGCCTAAACATTGTCTGATATATTAAACTACAATGTTTTTATCCAGAAAACGTTGTAGAATCATACATTCTACAACGTTTTTAATCATCTGCTAATTTATGAAAAACAAATCTACAACGTTTTTTTCTTAAAAAACGTTGTGGAATGTGCTTAACTACAACGTTTTAAAAATATTGTGTAAGGGTGTCAAATAGATGACACCCTTAACCACGACGTTTTTCTGACTGAAACCACAACGTTTTTTCTGCATTGTCTATTTACTGTTTTGTAGTAGTGATGGTTGAAATTTTTTATCATCTACCATATGTTCTAAATCTTTGATTTATTACTGTTGAAGGCTACTGATAATTTATTTATCTTTAGTCATGATATTCTTTACTGGGCTAATTGTGCTCACCCTTCTGTTTCATAATTCCTTTCAGGTAATAAGAGTGTAGCTGGGTCGAGCGGGGGTAATAGGGGAATAGAACGGTGGTCATCTTTTAGTAGTTATATTTGGTGAATCAAATAGGGTGAGGCGAACCCAACGTTGAAAGGGTGTTTTGTCACTATCATACAAGATATCTAATGACATACAACTTCGTGTCATCATAAGACACGGTTGTGTACATCCACTTGCTGAGTATATCTACGAGCACTACCTATATAATCTTAGTGTGTGTTTGAAGTATAATTCTCAATTAGAGACAGTGGAGATAATGATATGTCAAGAGAAGACTTGCCATTAGAAAGAATATGATAGTAATCTTCTTGTTTTTCTTTGGGGTCTATTAGGTCAACCAAGGATAATTCTGTGGACATATGATGTGACGCCCCCAAAATAGGTATACAACAACTATTCTGAGTCGCCAAATACATGGTACAAAAAGCAAACTACAACTTCAATAATACAATTGTCGTGCAAAATACGACAACACATACTGTGAGTTTAAATACAAATATTGTCTTTTATACAATATCCACACTCAAGTAAGTCCTTATTACAATTATTCAAACACTATTTTATAGAAATAGTGAGGACAGCTAAAACATCTTTCTAGAACCATCACTCCATACCCCGACTAGATCCTGCTATGTTCTCACCTCCTGAGAAGAAAAATGGAACAAAAAGGAAAAGGGTGAGCTCAACTAGCCCAGTAAAGAATATTATGACTAAGATGATATACAACAAATTATCATTAGTATTCAACAGGGAAAAATCTGATAGAATATAATCGACAACAAGTTTTAGATCAACAACTGCAGCGAAAACAGTAAACTATTAGAAGAGTCAAGTAGAGAAAGAATTCTACTATCTTCTAAGATTTAAAAGTCCATCATCAATATTTTATCCCTGTAACATCAATCAATATACATCTTGAATCAAATATTCATCTTTGCACTACAAGCCAAAGATATTCATCTGTAACACCAGTCGTTCATGTTCATCTCAACACCTGTTCATCTTTGCACTACAGGCCAAAGATGTTCATCAGGTAATCATACATCTTTTGTGACGCCACCAAAATAGGTACACAACACCCATTCTGAGTCGCCAAATACATGGTACAGAAAATAACTACAACTTTATTATTACAATTGTCGTGCAAAATACGGCAACACATATACTGTGAGTTTAAATACAAATATTGTCATCTAGACAGTATTCAAACTCAATAAATCCTCATTACAATTATTCAAACACTATTTTACAGAAATAGTGAGGACTGCTAAAACATCTTTCTAGAACCATCACTCCATACCCCGACTAGATCCTACTATGTTCTCACCTCCTTAGAAGAAAAATGTTACAAAAAGGAAAAGGGTGAGCTCAACTAGCCCAGTAAAGAATATTATGACTAAGATAATATACAACAAATTATCGTTAGTCTTCAACAGGGAAAAATCTGATAGAATATAATCGACAACAAGTTTTAGATCAACAACTGCAGCGGAAACAGCAAACCATTAGAAGAGTCAAGTAGAGAAAGAATTCTACTATCTTCTAAGATTCAAATGTCCATCATCAATATTTTATCCCTGTAACATTGATTAATAATCATCTTTATCCAAATATTCATCTTTGCACTACAGGTCAAAGATATTCATTTGTATCACCTGTCAGTCATGTTCATCTCAACACCTGTTCATCTTTGCACTACAGGCCAAAGATATTCATCAAGTAGTCATACATCTTTGCACTACAGGCCAAAGATATTCAGCAATATCATCATTTAGGACTGAAGATGATGAAAAATATCTTAAAGAGAACGAATCCAGTGAGACAGAAGGACAAATATTAGGGATTCGTATAACAGTTTATCCAAGATCAATAATACTTCATAATAATCAATTGTGAAGCAGAATTCAAAAATAAAGATCAAAACATGGATACAATCAAAGATAGTAACCATAATAGACATCTTGGACAAAAAGAGAAAATTTTATTTTTCGGTGAATAGTGTCGTATTCGTGAATAGTACCGTATACGTGAATAGTAACCCCGACACAAAAAGTTCCAAATTTGATAAAAACTCATATCAATATTTCAGCATAATGATATTGAAGAAAATAATATCATTTAAGAAGAAAATAATATCCCTTACCTCAAGATATCAGTACTTCTGGTCGGAATACCGGTATAAGGCTGAAAGAAACTTGCTCTGATGAATAGAAACTCTCAAAGTATCTAAATACTCACAAAATACACTCAATAATCTAGAGAGGGAAAGAGAGAAAACTTGTTTCTGGTGTGATTTTCAATTCTAACTTAGCCCTCTATTTATAGAAAAATTTTAGTAGGCTTGACCTGCAACCTAATGACTTTACCTGATACTATTCCCACCCACCACATTTGAAAAATAATTCAGCACATTTCTTCACCAACCACAAGTGGGGCCCACCAATTCTAGAATTTTCCATCAAAATGATTAACTCCGAAAATTCAACAATTTCTGAACCAGTCATCTCGTAAAATTCATAATAAATCATACGTTCATTTTTAACGGTTCAAAATTTGTGGACATATACTCAACTTATATATGTATAACATATCCAAAAATTACCACGATCCAACGGTCGGATTAAAAATTATAACATCCACAAAATATCTCAAAAACCCTGATTTTTAATACCTCCATTCCGATAAAAATACTGATAAAAACATCAACATTAACTCCTTCATTTTTAACCACAAAAATATATCCCTCATTTATATCCACATAAAATAAATATTTCCTTATCATATGAATCAATAATTAATTATTCACAAATAATATTACAGAATCACATTTATGACAACCAGGCCGTTCCCAGGAAAGTGGGGGCTTTCCAATAAGGATTTCTCCTTACTGGCGCGCAATTAGATGACCAAACCTCTCCTTAGACAGAACTTTCTAGACATTGTCAATAATGTTATCTAATAATATTATTCAAATAATATGAATTATTAATCTGATAATGGAAAATACTGTGCAGCAACAATTATTGAAACAACAATAATATAAAATATCAACGCAGCAATTATTGAATCAATAAAATAAAATATTGAATAATAACTACTGTAACAATTATTGAGTAGTGCTTTCTTACGTAAGAATCAATAATTGGTGCAATACCGTGTGCTACTGTAATTTAACCACCGGGTATTCCAACAGTATTAACGGTAACAACTACGCCGTTATTTATAAATAACTTATACTTGTCATTTTCTTCATCCAATCGCTTTCCGTTATGGGGCCCACACAAGGCTGCGCCGTCGTACGAATATTCCCCGACAGCAAGAATATTCCACGACCAAACGAATATTCCCCGACAAAATGAATATTTTATAACCACTTGCTTATTTTGCAAAATTTACACATTTCACCCATAACCAAAGTATTATATCAAATTAACCCCTTATTATTCACAATAATATTTAGAGAAAATTTGATTTTATTCATTAATAAGTTGGGGTCTTACAACCTCCCCTCCTTATAAAATTTCGTCCTCGAAATTGACGTACGTACCTGATGTTTTAAAAAGGTGAGGATACCTCGCTTTCATTTCTGATTCCAACTCCCAGGTCATTTCTTCAATAGCATGGTTTCTCCACAAAACCTTAACTTGTGGTATAACCTTCGTGCGTAGGACATGCTCTTTCCTATCCAAGATCTTAACAGGTACCTCCGCGTACGTTAAATCTTCGGCTATCTCGTCTGGTTCTAACTCAATAATGTGGTTCAGGTATTTAACATATTTACGAAGCATAGATATGTGAAAAACATTATGAACACGAGACATGCTTGGAGGTAATGCGAGTCTATATGCCACATTTCCTATTCGGTCAAGAATCTCAAATGGACCGACAAATCGTGGATTGAGCTTTCCTCTCTTCCCAAATCTTGTAACTCCCTTCCATGGTGTAACACGTAACAATAAATGATCCCTAATATTAAATTCTACATCCTTTCGATGAAGATCCGTATAACTTTTTTGTCGATTCTGTGCCGTTTGTATACGTTGTCGAATTGTTTGGATCTTCTCTATAGTTATGCGTACCAATTCTGGTCCCAACAATGTTGCTTCACCCACCTCGTCCCAGCATACTGGAGAGCGACACTTTCGTCCATATAAGGCTTCAAATGGAGCCATACCTATACTTACTTGATAACTGTTGTTGTAGGAGAATTCCACCAATGGTAGGTACTTATCCCAACTCCCTTTGAGATCTAGGACACAAAGTCTTAATAGATCTTCAAGAGTTTGAATAGTCCTCTCTGATTGTCCGTCCGTTTGAGGATGGTATGCCGAACTGAATCGTAAATCCGTGCCCATAGCTTTCTGCAAGCTAACCCAAAATCGTGAAGTGAATCTTGGGTCACGATCCGAAACTATGGATACTGGCATGCCATGCAATCTCACAATCTCGTTCACGTACATACTAGCAAGACGTTCAAGGGAATAAGTCTCACGTATCGGCAAGAAATGAGCGGACTTGGTTAATCTATCAACAATAACCCAAATCGCATCTATACCTTGAGAAACCTTGGGAAGACCCGTAACAAAATCCATAGTAATGTGTTCCCACTTCCATTTTGGAATCTCAAGTGGTTGCAATGGACCCTTTGGTACTTGATGCTCCGCTTTTACACGTTGACAAGTTAAACATCTCGAGATAAACTCCGCGATCTCTCTTTTCATATTGCTCCACCAAAATGTATGTCGAAGATCGTGATACATTTTGGTACTCCCAGGATGGATTGCAAACGGTGTGTTGTGTGCCTCCATCATTATTCTATGCTTCAAGTCAAAATTGTTAGGAACACAAAGTCTGGAGTTGACTCGAAGTATTCCTTCTTCATCTATTCTTGCTTCTGAAATAGCATCTTCTTGCACTTTCTTCTTCATACGCATCAGCTCTATGTCCGTAGCTTGAGCAGCTTTAACTTTATCGATTAAAGTCGGTTCTACTCGTATATTTGATATCATCATGTGGGTACTTGGAGCATTCATCTCTATCTCCATCCTTTGCAAGTCATACAAAATGGGCCTTTGTGTTAACAACATTGCACTCGTACCAGCATATGATCTTCTACTCAATGCGTCAGCTACTACGTTTGCTTTTCCAGGATGATATTGGATGGTATGATCGTAATCTTTCAACAGCTCGAGCCAACGTCGCTGCCGCATGTTGAGTTTCTTTTGGGTGAAGAAATATTTGAGGCTTTTATAATCCGTATAGATCTCCACTTTCTCCCCATACAGGTAGTGTCTCCAAATCTTCAACGCGAAAATGACTACTGCCAACTCCAAATCATGAGTAGGATAATTCCTCTCATATTCTTTGAGTTGTCGCGAGGCATAGGCTATGACTTTCCCATGTTTCATGAGAACACATCCTAACCCTTTGCCTGAAGCATCGCTGTAGATAACAAATCCATCCGAACCAGATGGTATTGTCAGAACAGGTGCCGAAATGAGTCTCCTCTTGAGTTCTTAAAAACTCTTCTCACATTCCTCACTCCATACGAATTTTATATCTTTCCGAGTCAGCTGAGTTAACGGAGTAGCGATTCGAGAAAATCCTTCCACAAATCTCCGATAATAACCAGCTAAGCCCAGAAAGCTACGTACTTCGATTACTGACTTAGGTTGCTCTCAACTGTGACTCATATCCCAATCTTGGATAGTACGTCACAATGACACCTATCAGTTTACTACCGCACGAATATGGCGTCCCTTACGGAGAGTTTGGCTTCAGTGCATTCCGCAAAGAAAGTCACCAGATAAAGGCTCGGGTACAAACTTCTACAGTTAGGTTTTTAACTCCCGAAGTTCAATAGGAGCCATTCGATATGAGATTTTAGAAGCGAGTTTTGTACCAGATTCAAAGATGATACAAAATTCAATATCGCGTGTAGGCCAAGAAATTCTTTAGGAAATACGTCAGGGATTTACTAACAATTCAAATCTGACGTATTTTTATTCAAGTCCATAACATATCTAAGAAAGCTTGACATCCGTTTTTCAATAAACAAATGACTATACGGCTTGATATGAAAGAGTTTAACTTCAATGGTTTGGTTGCTTGAATTTGAGTAACAGGTTACTTAGGAATATGAAAACTAACAACCTTACAAAAGCAATCAATTTGGCATGATGAGTAGTTAACCAATCGATCCCTAAAATCACATCAAAAGCAAGTATCTTTAAATAGATAAGGTCAACAGGTAATGTGATAGTGCCAACCTGAATCAAGCAAGATTTCTAAATAGTGGATGTAACGAAAGTTTCACCCAACGGAGTTTCAACAGATAAGTTAAAGTCCAATTTCTTCGGAGTCAAGTTTAAACGTTGAGCACAAGCAGGAGAGATAAAAGAATGGGTAGAACCGGTATCTAGTAGGTATAAACTTCGCAAGAATTTATAATTAACTAACCCGTTATACCTTCGTTCAGGTTCCTCGCGTTTTGGGTAGTCACGACAAACGCTCTTCCAGAAACCGCTGATTTCGACTTATCCGGGACAACTTTTGGAGTCACCATCCCCGCTGAACTTGGTTTTGCTACAGAACACTCTCGAGCTATATGACCCTCCTTTCCACAATTATAAAATACCTTGGATTGTTGTGGGCAGTTTGGGCTGATATGTCCCTCTTTCCCACATTTGTAACATACGACCGGTGGTCGTTCTCCTCCCCTAGAAACAGTTGATGTTTGTGATGACGTCTTCACGTTATCATTGTTGTACCTTCTCTTCTTGAAATCTCCTCCCGACTCTCTCCTTCTATTATCAAGACCACGATTACCACCAGAGTGGTTACCGCTTTTGTCCGAATGTTTTCCTCCCTGCTGGTTTTCATTGCTTCGATGACTGCCGCCACCGGTATGACCCTGGTTGTGGTCCCTCGGTTGCACATACTCATTATCTCGCTCTAATAATTGAGCCCTGTTTACAACATCTAAATATAAAGAAAATTTATGAGAGATAAGATATTGCCGAATCTCGGGTTTTAGACCTCTTAGAAACATCCTTGTCATTCGTTCCTCATTTTCGACCAAATGAGGTGCAAACTTGGATAACTCTGTAAACTTCGCCTCGTACTGGGACACCGTCATGTTGTTTTGTTCCAGTCTAATAAACTCTACCTCCTTCATATGACGAATACTTTCAGGAAAGTACTTGTCATTAAACAGTTTCTAAAACGTTTCCCAGGACATGTTGAGTGCGTCAGGCTGGGTACGCTTCACAGACTCCCACCAGTAGTCTGCCTCACCGCGGAACATAAAAGTGGCGAATGGAACCTTCTGTTCCTCCGTGCATCCCAAAACATCTAATATCTTGGTAATTTGCTTGACCCACGTTTCCGCCATGATCGGATCCGGCTTTCCCTTAAATTCTGGTGGTCCCAATTCTTTGAACTGCTTAGCTGTGACAAACCGCGCATTGTTATCATTTCCACCCGTATCCTGCACACGAGTTTCCCTCGTCTGATTTTGCATGAACTGCAAAAAGCTCCTAAACATTCCATCATTCATCGTTTGCTCGGTAACGTTGTTTACAGGAGGAATATTGCCTTCTTGTTGCACGTTCCCCTCGATGGTTATCAAAGGTGTCTCCACGGTCTGATTTACTCCATTATTAATGTTCTCAGCTGCCATTCTTAAATACTACCATAAAACAAGGGTTAATAGTCATGTCATATATTATCCCTATACTTTGACCGACCAAATAAACACCAAATAAACTTAGTCAGGTCATACTAGGGAAGGAATTCCCCGTCTCTCCCCTCCTAGTTCTTGTCTCACATCTCAGCCAGGGATCATATCCCTAAGCTCTGATACCAACTGTGATGCCCCCAAAATAGGTACACAACACCCATTCTGAGTCGCCAAATACATGGTACAGAAAATAACTACAACTTTATTATTACAATTGTCGTGCAAAATACGACAACACATATACTGTGAGTTTAAATACAAATATTGTCATCTAGACAGTATTCAAACTCAATAAATCCTCATTACAATTATTTAAACACTATTTTACAGAAATAGTGAGGACTGCTAAAACATCTTTCTAGAACCATCACTCCATACCCCGACTAGATCCTGCTATGTTCTCACCTCCTGAGAAGAAAAATGGAACAAAAAGGAAAAGGGTGAGTTCAACTAGCCCAGTAAAGAATATTATGACTAAGATAATATACAACAAATTATCGTTAGTCTTCAACAGGAAAAAATCTGATAGAATATAATCGACAACAAGTTTTAGATCAACAACTGTAGCGGAAATAGCAAACCATTAGAAGAGTCAAGTAGAGAAAGAATTCTACTATCTTCTAAGATTCAAAAGTCCATCATCAATATTTTATCCCTGTAACATCGATTAATAATCATCTTTATCCAAATATTCATCTTTGCACTACAGGCCAAAGATATTCATTTGTATCACCTGTCAGTCATGTTCATCTCAACACCTGTTCATCTTTGCACTACAGGCCAAAGATATTCATCAAGTAATCATACATTTTTGCACTACAGGCCAAAGATATTCAGTAATATCATCATTTAGGACTGAGGATGATGAAAAATATCTTAAAGAGAACGAATCCAGTGAGACAGAAGGATAAATATTAGGGATTCGTATAACAGTTTATCCAAGATCAATAATACTTCATAATAATCAATTGTGAAGCAGAATTCAAAAATAAAGATCAAAACATGGATACAATCAAAGATAGTAACCATAATAGACATCTTGGACAAAAAGAGAAAATTTTATTTTTTGGTGAATAGTGTCGTATTCGTGAATAGTGCCGTATACGTGAATAGTAATCCCGACACAAAAAGTTCCAAATTTGATAAAAACTCATATCAATATTTCAGCATAATGATATTGAAGAAAATAATATCATTTAAGAAGAAAATAATATCCCTTACCTCAAGATATCAGTACTTCTGGTCGGAATACCGGTATAAGGCTGAAAGAAACTTGCTCTGATGAATAGAAACTCTCAAATTATCTAAATACTCACAAAATACACTCAATAATCTAGAGAGAGAAAGAGAGAAAACTTGTTTCTGGTGTGATTTTCAATTCTAACTTAGCCCTCTATTTATAGGAAAATTTTAGTAGGCTTGACCTGCAACCTGATGGCTTTACCTGCTACTATTCCCGCCCACCACATTTGAAAAATAATTCAGCACATTTCTTCACCAACCACAAGTGGGGCCCACCAATTCTAGAATTTTCCATCAAAATGATTAACTCCGAAAATTTAATAATTTCTGAACCAGTCATCTCGTAAATTTCATAATAAATCATACGTTCATTTTTAACGGTTCAAAATTTGTGGACATATACTCAACTTATATATGTATAACATATCCAAAAATTACCACGATCCAACGGTCGGATTAAAAATTATAACACCCGCAAAATATCTCAAAAACCCTGATTTTTAATACCTCCATTCCGATAAAATATACTGATAAAAATATCAACATTAACTCCTTCATTTTTAACCACAAAAATATATCCCTCATTTATATCCACATAAAATAAATATTTCCTTATCATATGAATCAATAATTAATTATTCACAAATAATATTACAGAATCACATTTATGACAACCAGGCCGTTCCCAGGAAAGTGGGGGCTTTCCAATAAGGATTTCTCCTTACTGGCGCGCAATTAGATGACCAAACCTCTCCTTAGACAGAACTTTCTAGACATTGTCAATAATGTTATCTAATAATATTATTCAAATAATATGAATTATTGATCTGATAATGGAAAATACTGTGCAGCAACAATTATTGAAACAATAATAATATAAAATATCAACGCATCAATTATTGAATCAATAAAATAAAATATTAAATAATAACTACTGTAACAATTATTGAGTAGTGCCTTCTTACGTAAGAATCAATAATTGGTGCAATACCGTGTGCTACTGTAATTTAACCACCGGGTATTCCAACAGTATTAACGGTAACAACTACACCGTTATTTATAAATAACGTATACTTGTCGTTTTCTTCATCCAATCGCTTTCCGTTATGGGGCCCACACAAGGCTGCTCCGTTGTACGAATATTCCCCGACAGCAAGAATATTCCACGACCAAACGAATATTCCCCGATAAAATGAATATTTTTATAACCACTTGCTTTTTTTACACAATTTGCACATTTCACCCATAACCAAAGTATTATATCAAATTAACCCCTTATTATTCACAATAATATATAGAGAAAATTTGATTTTATTCATTAATAAGTTGGGGTCTTACATCTTTGCATTACAGGCTAAAGATATTCAGTAATATCATCATTCAGGACTGAGGATGATGAAAAATATCTTAAAGAAAACGAATCCAGTGAGACAGAAGGACAAATAGTAGGAATTCGTATAACAGTTTATCCAAGATCAATAATACTTCATAATAATCAATTGTGAAGCAGAAATCAAAAATAAATATCAAAACATAGATATAATCAAAGTTAGTAACCATAATAGACATCTTGGACAAAAAAGAAATTTTTTTATTTTTCGGTGAATAGTGCCGTATTCGTGAATAGTGCCGTATACGTGAATAGTAACCCCGACACAAAAAGTTTGAAATTTGATAAAAAGTTTATATCAATATTTCAGCATAATGATATTGAAGAAAATAATATCATTTAAGAAGAAAATAATATCCCTTACCTCAAAATAACCGTACTTCTGACTGAATATCGGATATGAGGCTGAATGAAACTTGTGCTGAATAGCAACTTTTAAAGTATCTAAATACTCACAAAATACACTCAATAATCTAGAGAGAGAAAGAGAGAAAACTTATGAATTCTGGTGTGATTTTCAATTCTAACTTAGCCCTCTATTTATAGGAAAATGTTAGCACGTCGAAGCAGACTTAACCTGCAACCTGATGGCTTTACCTGCTACTATTCCCACCCACCACATTTGAATAAAAATCTCAGCACATTTCTTCACCAACCAAGAGTGGGGCCCACCAATTCTAAAAGTTTTTACCAAAATGATTAACTCCGAAAATTCAACAATTTTTGAACCAGTCATCTTGTAAAATTCATAACAAATCATACGTTCATTTTTAACGGTTCAAAATTTGTGGACATATACTCAACTTATATATCTATAACATATCCAAATATTACCACGATACAACGGTCGGATTAAAAATTATAACCCTCTCAAAATATCTCACAAACCCTAATTTAATTTTCAATACCTCCGTTCTGACAAAAAAACAGATAAAACACCTCAACATTAACTCCTTCATTTTTAACCACAAAAATATATCCCTCATTTATATTCACATAAAATAAATATTTCCTTATCATATGAATCAATAATTAATTATTCACAGATAATATTACAGAATCACATTTATGACAAACAGACCGTTCCCAGGAAAGAGGGGGCTTTCCAATAAGGATTTTTTCTTACTAGCGCGCAATTAGATGACCAAACCTCTCCTTAGACAGAACTTTATAGACATTGCCAATAATGCTATCTAATAATATTATTTAAATAATATAAATTATTGATCTGATAATAGAAAATAATGTGCAGTGACAATTATTGAAACAACAATAATATAAAATATCAATGCAGCAATTATTGAATCAATAAAATAAAATATTAAACAGTAACTACTGTAACAATTATTGATTAGTGTCTTCCTTAGTAAGAATCAATAATTCAAAAATATTGTGCAATCTGTGTGCTACTGTGCAACCACGCGTATTATTGTATTTTAACCACCGGGTATTCAAACATATCCAATTATTACCACAATCCAACGGTCGGATTAAAAATTATAACCCTCGCAAAATATCTCAAAAATGCTAATTTGAATTTCAATACCTCCGTTCTGACAAAAATACAGATAAAACACCTTAACATTAACTCCTTCATTTTTAACGACAAAAATATATCCCTCATTTATATTCACATAAAATAAATATTTCCTTATCATATGAATCAATAATTAATTATTCATAAATAATATTACAGAATCACATTTATAACAACCAGGCCGTTCCCAGGAAAGAGGGGGCTTTCCAATAAGGATTTCTCCTTACTAGCACGTAATTAGATGACCAAACCTCTCCTTAGACAGAACTTTCTAGACATTGCCAATAATGCTATCTAATAATATTATTTAAATAATATGAATTATTGATCTGATAATGGAAAATAATGTGTAGTGACAATTATTGAAATAACAATAATATAAAATATCAATACAGTAATTATTGAATTAATAAAAAAATATTAAACAGTAACTACTGTAACAATTATTGAGTAGTGCCTTCCTTCGTAAGAATCAATAATTCAAAAATACTGTGCAATCTGTGTGCTACTGTGCAACCACGCGTATTACTGTATTTTAACCACCGGGTATTCCAACAGTGTTAACGGTAACAACTACGCCGTTATTTATAAAAACTCAATTTTTATCGTTATCTTCATTCAATCGTTTTCCGTTATTGGGCCCACAAATAGCTGCGCCGTCGTACGAATATTCCCCGACAGAAAGAATATTCCACGACCACACGAATATTCACCGACCAAAAATGAATATTTTATAACCGCTTGCTTATTTGAAATATTTTCGCATTTTACCCATAACTAACCACATTAATCAAATCAACCCTTTCTATTTCAAAATAATAAATAGAGGAAATTTAATTTCATTTATTAATAAGTTGGGGTCTTACAACCTTATGAAATTTCATCCTCAAAATTGACGTACGTACCTGGTGTTTCGAAAATGTGAGGATACCTCGCTTTCATTTCTGATTCCAACTCCCAAGTCATTTCTTCAATAGCATGGTTTCTCCACAAAATCTTAACTTGTGGTATAACCTTCGTGCATAGGACATGTTCTTTCCTATCCAATATCTTAACAGGTACCTCCTCGTACGTTAAATCTTCGGCTATCTCGTCTGGTTCTAATGCAATAATATGATTCGGGTCGTCCACATATTTACGTAACATCGATACGTGAAAAACGTTATGAACACGCAACATACTTAGCGTTAAGGTGAGTCTATAGGCCACAGTTCCTACTCGATCGAGGATTTCAAATAAATCGAAGGCTTGAGCTTTCTTCTCTTCATCGAATCTTACTTCTAGAATAACACATTCTTGCACCTTCTTCTTTATATTCATCAGCTCCAAGTCTGTAGCTTAAGCGGCTTTAACGTTATCGATTAAAGTCGATTTTACTCGTATATCATCACGTGGGTCCCTAGAGTCATTAACTCTATCTCTATCATTTATAAATTATACAAAATAGGTCTTTGTGTTCAACAATATCGCACTCGTACTCGTGTACAATCTTCTACTCAATGCGTCAGCTACCACATTCACTTTTCCAGGATGGTATGGTAAGAACAGGTTCCGAATGAGTCGCCTCTTGAGCTATTGGAAAATCTTCTCGCATTCCTCGCTCCATACGAATTTTGTATCTTTCTGAGTCAGCTAAGTTAACGGAGTAGCGATTCGAGAAAATCCTTCCACGAATCTCTGATAGTAACCATTTAAGCCCAGAAATCTACGTACTTTGGTCACCGACTTCGGTTGCTCTCAATTGTGATTCATATCCCAATCTTGGATAGCACGTCACAATGGCACCTATTGTTTTACCACCACACAAATATAGAGTCCCTTACCGAGAGTCTGGCTTTGGTGCATTTCACAAAGGAAGTCACCAGATAGAGGCTCGGGTACCAACTTCTATAGTTGGGTTTTTAACTCCTGAAGTTCAATAGGAGCTATTCAATATGAGATTTTAGAAATGGGTTTTGTATCGGGTTGAAGATCAATACAAAAATTCAATATCACGCTCTGGGTTTGGCCAGGAAATACGTCAGGAAATTCACTAACAACAGAAATATCATTCAAATCTGACGTATTTTTGTTCAAGTCCATGACATGGGCTAAGAAAGCTTGACATCCGTTTTTCAATAAACGAATAGATTTATGGCTTGGTATGACAGCGATTGATTTTAGTGGTTTGGTTGCTTGAATTCGCATAACAAGTTGGTTAGGAATATGAAAACTAACAACCTTACGAAAATAATCAATTTTGGCATGATGAGTAGTTAACCAATCAATGCCTAAAATCACATCAAAAGCAAGTATCTTTAAAGAGATAAGGTCAACAGGTAATGTGATTGTGCCAACTTGAATTAAGCAAGATTTATAAACTGTAGATGTAATGAAAGTTTCTCCTAACGGAGTCTCCACAGATAGGTCAAAGTATAATTTCTCCGGAGTCAAGTTTAAACGTTGAGCACAAGCAGGAGAGATAAAAGAATGGGTAGAACCGGTATCTAGTAAGGTATAAACTTCGCAAGAATTTATAATTAACTAACCCGTTATACCTTCGTTCGGGTTTCTCGCGTTTTGGGCAGTCACGACAAACGCTCTTCCAGAAACCGTCGACTTTATTTTGTCCGTATCCGCCTTTGGTGTCACCGTCCCAGCTGGACTTGGTTTCGCTATAGTACAATCTCGAGCGATATGTCCTTCCTTTCCACAATTATAACATACCTTGAACTGTTGTGGGCAGTTTGGACTTATATGTCCCTCCTCTCCGCATCTGTAACATCTAACTGGCGGTCGTTCTCCTCCCCTAAAATTTGTTCCTGGTGCTGGTGCTGCTGTCGACGTCTTCCTGTCATCGTTAAATCTTCTCTTCTAAAAATTTTCACTTGACTCACCTCTCCCATTATCATGGACACGATGACCACCCGAGTGGTTACCACTTTTGTCTGTATTTTTCCCTCCTCGCTGGTTCTCATCACTCCGATGACTGCTGTCACCAGTATGACCTTGGTTGTGGTCCCTCGGTTGAACATACTCATTATCTCGCTCTAATAATTGAGCCATGTTTACAACATCTGAATATAAAGAAAATTTATGAGAGATAAGACATTGCCGAATCTCGGGTTTTAAACCTCTTAGACACATCATTGTCATTCGTTCCTCATTCTCGACCAAATGAGGTGCAAACCTGGATAACTCTGCAAACCTCTCCTCATACTGGGACACCATCATGTTGTTTTGTTCCAGTCTAATAAACTCTACCTCCTTCATATGACGAATAATTTCAGGAAAGTACTTGTCATTAAACAGTTTTTGAAACGTTTCCCAGGACATGTTGAGTGCGTCAGGCTGGGTACGCTTCACAGACTCCCACCAGTAGTCTGCCTCACCGCGAAACATAAAGGTGGAGAATGGAACCTTCTGTTGCTCTGTGCATCCCAAGACATCGAATAACTTGGTAATTTGCTTGACCCACGTTTCCGCCATGATCGGATCCGGCTTTCCCTTAAATTCTGGTGGTCCCAATTTTTTGAACTGCTTGGCTGTGACAAACCGCGCGTTGTTATCATTTCCACCCGTATTCTACACACGCGTCTCCCTCGTCTGATTTTGCATGTACTGTAAAAAGCTCCTAAACATTCCATCATTCATCGTTTGCTCGGTAACGTTGTTTACAAGAGGAATATTGCCTTCCTGTTGCACGTTCCCCTGTGTGGTAATTAAAGGTGTCTCCACAGTCTCATTCATTCCATTGTTAACGTTCGCTACTGCCATTCTCAAATATTGCCACAAAACAAGGGTTAATTGACATGTCACATATTATCCCTATATCTGACCGACCAAATAATTATCAAATAAACTTATTCAGGTCATACTAGCGAAGGAATTCCCCGTCTTTCCCCTCCTAGTTCTCGTCTCACATCTCAGCCAGGGATCATATCCCTAAGCTCTGATACCAACTGTGACTCCCCCAAAATAGGTATATAACACCCATTCTGAGTCGCCAAATACATGGTACAAAAAGCAAACTACAACTTCAATAATACAATTGTCGTGCAAAATACGACAACACATACTGTGAGTTTAAATATAAATATTGTCTTCTAGACAATATCCACACTCAAGTAAGTCCACATTATAATTATTCAAACACTATTTTGTAGAAATAGTGAGGACAGCTAAAACATCTTTCTAGAACTATCACTCCATACCCCGACTAGATACTGCTATGTTCTCACCTCCTGAGAAGAAAAATAGAATAAAAAGGAAAAGGGTGAGCTCAACTAGCCCAGTAAAGAATATTATGACTAAGATAATATACAACGAATTATCATTAGTATTCAACAGGGAAAAATCTAATAGAATATAATCGACAAAAAGTTTTAGATCAACAACTGCAGCGGAAATAGTAAACCATTAGAAGAGTTAAGTAGAGAAAGAATTCTACTATCTTCTAAGATTTAAAAGTCTATCATCAATATTTTATCCCTGTAACATCAATCAATATACATCTTGAATCAAATATTCATCTTTGCACTACAGGCCAAAGATATTCGTTTGTAACACCAGTCGGTCATGTTCATCTCAACACCTGTTCATCTTTGCACTACAGGCTAAAGATATTCATCAGGTAATCATACATCTTTGCACTACATGCCAAAAATATTCAGTAATATCATCATTCAGGACTGAGGATGATGAAAAATATCTTAAAGAAAACGAATCCAGTGAGACAGAAGGACAAATAGTAGGGATTCGTATAACAGTTTATCCAAGATCAATAATACTTCATAATAATCAATTGTGAAGCAGAAATCAAAAATAAAGATCAAAACATGGATACAATCAAAGATAGTAACCATAATAGACATCTTGGACAAAAAAGAAAAAAATTTATTTTTTAGTGAATAGTGTCGTATTCGTGAATAGTGCCGTATACGTGAATAGTAACCCCGACACAAAACGTTTCAAATTTAATAAAAAGTTTAAATCAATATTTCAGCATAATGATATTGAAGAAAATAATATCATTTAAGAAGAAAATAATATCCCTTACCTCAAAATAACCGTACTTCTGACTGAATATCGGATATGAGGCTGAATGAAACTTGTACTGAATAGCAACTTTTAAAGTATCTAAATACTCAGAAAATACACTCAATAATCTAGAGAGAGAAAGAGAGAAAACTTATGAATTCTGGTGTGATTTTCAATTCTAACTTAGCCCTCTATTTATAGGAAAATGTTAGCACGCCGAAGCAGACTTAACTTGCAACCTGATGGCTTTACTTGCTACTATTCCCACCCACCACATTTGAATAAAAATCTCAGCACATTTTTTCACCAACCAAGAGTGGGGCCCGCCAATTCTAAAATTTTCCACCAAAATGATTAACTCTAAAAATTCAACAATTTCTGAACCAGCCATCTCGTAAAATTCATAACAAATCATATGTTCATTTTTAACGGTTCAAAATTTGTGGACATATACTAAACTTATATATGTATAACATATCCAAATATTACCACGATCCAACGGTCGGATTAAAAATTATAACCCTCGCAAAATATCTCAAAAACCCTAATTTGATTTTCAATACCTCCGTTCTGACAAAAATACAGATAAAACACTTCAACATTAACTCCTTCATTTTTAACCACAAAAATATATCCCTCATTTATATCCACATAAAATAAATATTTCCTTATCATATGAATCAATAATTAATTATTCACAAATAATATTACAGAATCACATTTATGATAACCAGACCGTTCCCAGGAAAGAGGGGGCTTTCCAATAAGGATTTCTCCTTACTAGCGCGCAATTAGATGACCAAACCTCTCCTTAGAAAGAACTTTCTAGACATTTCCAATAATGCTATCTAATAATATTATTTAAATAATATAAATTATTGATCTGATAATGGAAAATATTGTGCAGTGACAATTATTGAAACAACAATAATATAAAATATCAATGCAGCAATTATTGAATCAATAAAATAAAATATTGAACAGTAAGTACTGTAACAATTATTGAGTAGTGCATTCCTTCGTAAGAATCAATAATTCAAAAATACTGTGCAATCCGTGTGCTACTGTGCAACCACTAGTATTACTATATTTTAACCACCGAGTATTCCAACAGTGTTAATGGTAACAACTACGCCGTTATTTATAAAAACTCAATTTTTGTCGTTATCTTCATCCAATCGTTTTCCGTTATGGGGCCCACAAATAGCTGCGCCGTCGTACGAATATTCCCCGACAGAAAGAATATTCCACGACCACACGAATATTCACCGACCAAAAATGAATATTTTATAACCACTTGCTTATTTGAAATATTTGCGTATTTTACCCATAACTAACCACATTAATCAAATCAACCATTTCTATTTCAAAATAATAAATAGAGAAAATTTAATTTCATTTATTAATAAGTTGGGGTCTTACATATGATATCTATCATACCTGGAAGCAAGGCCTCCCATGTACGAAGGTTTCCTTGAGTACTTCCCAAAGATTCTAATTTCTAAAACAGTTTTTGACTATACCTTTATGTAGGTATTACTGTGAGGTGATGTCCACTGATGGGATATTTGTCACATTATGGTTGGGACACGAGTCACAGTTGGTATATATTTGTATCCAAACTCACAGTATATGTGTTGTTGTATTTTGTACGACAATTGTTGTAATAAAGTTGTAGTTATTTTCTGTACCATATATTTGGCGACTCAGAATAGGTTGGGTGAAATGGACCTATTTTGGGTTTATTCCAAATGAGGTTACCTTGGTTATTCAAAGTTTGTACTTTTGTTGTAAGAAATGTGTTTATTCAGCTACTAATAACTGTTGTTTGATCTTCGTTCTCCAATGTCATTGTACTATCTTACATTATTGTACCGAACTCTAAGTTGCCTAGCGATTCTTTACCAATTCAACTAATCCTTAGTTGATGAATGTTCTAAACTCTAAATTACACTTGAAGTCAATCCAAACCAAACTTCCTTTGGTTTGCTTATGTACCCACACAACTTTTCAAGAATGTTGTCGATGATGACACTTGTTCAATTTAGAAGTCGTTAATACTCTAGCTCTTATTAATTTATCGACATACCTTGTTCATGAAATTATTATACTCAAACTCTTGAATAGTTATTGGTCCCTATCTGATTCAACAGTACTTGGTTGATGAGCATTCCAAAGATCTAGTTTTCCTTTGAAGTTAATTCCCAACCAAACTTCCTTTGGTTCGGAACCTGATAATCTAAGTTGAGATGAACAACCCTATATCAGGGGATTATTTTAGAGCTACGCAATAGCGTTAAAATGTTTGCGCAATACATAGTACAAAGGGCTGATCACCTGGAGTATGGGATGATGGTCCATATAGTCGTTCAGACTATTAAAGGTTACAGTAGAAACACCTGTTAACCTAGGACATAGATGATGATTATAGTCTTTTAGACTGTTAAAGGTTAAAGTAGAAATACTTAAAAACCTAGAGTATAGTTCGTGGTCTTGTGACCCTCAGTGCATTCTTTGATGCTGATATCTATTGTTAACTTAAACGTTCATTATTCCTTTGAACTCATAGCTGTTGAATTAAAGTTTATTGTTCCGGTAAGAATACTTTACCATTGATAGCTAAGTTAATTGTCATTCATTAAACATTATTGTATATTATTCTTCTTGTAGGCAATTGTTTGCTCACTCTTGCACAAAACAATGCAGATGAAATTAAGAAGTTTGAAGAGTTTTTTACAAGCAAGGGCAAGGGCACGATGCTTGATTAGACGACGTTTAGTTTACCTTTTATTTATGAAGCTTATGTAATAGATTTAATTATGATTATGTTTTAATTTTCTGCTGATGATTGTAATAAAGGTTAGATGACCTGGGATTTATTTTAGATTATGTAACCCTTTAATGGGAGATTGATTGTTTAAACTTTTGAGTTTAATTTTATCCTTTGTTTATGGGTAGTTAGTTATGATTTAATTGGACAGTGAACACCAAATCTGTGGAATTGAGATACCTGGATTTGGGGGTGTCACATCATCTAGAAATTGATAATCATGACACAAATCTCCTTGGTTATGTCAACATCAAATAGGGAGAAATTTTTGGGAGATTACATATTTAAATTTGATGTTGAAAGTAAATATCCATGATTATATGTATAGTCTTTCAAGGAATATATGTACAAGGACTTAGTGGTAGATCAAAAATGTTAGGTTGATCTGAGCTTTTAATATTCATCATTCTGTAAATGAATGTATAGATGAAAAGATCAAAGTTGTTAGATTGATCTATATCTTGAGATGTAATAGATAGGCTTCAACAGAATCGTAGTCTATCAAGCTAATCAAGAGAACACAGAAACCAAGGCAGAATCGTAGAGCATCGAGAATCGTAGTGTCTGCTTTGGAGGGCCTCTCCTAAAATTGTAGAGTGGTCCAAACGCTAGCCGAGCCAACTCAGAGATCGTTGTGTGCTCTCGAAAGCATAGAGTTTGCAAGACAAGCAAGTAAAGATCGTAGTGTGTCAGTACTTAAGAGAAATCGTAGTGTTCTCATTTGCTAGTATCGGATCAAGCACCAAGGTGGCAAGACACCACGATCAGAATCGTAGAGCATTATCTGTCTGTGTTAGAAGCATCGAGCCTTGTCCATTTGTTTAAGAATGAATCAAAAAAAATGTGGAATGGACTATAGACATTGAAATTCTCAGGAGTTCCAATGACACAACAGTCATCCTTAGTATATAACAAAGAAACGTATTGAAGAAGCTAAGGAAAGTACTATGGGTCACCAGAAAACACTTTTTCAGGTGTTAGGTGAGACAACAGTCAGTGGGCCAGACTACTAATCAGAAGTTGTGCAAAAAAGTCTCCATCAAAGCTCAGAATTATCAAAAGCATTTAATGCTTCAACGGATGTCTTCAACGGATACATTTGAAAGGCATCATATATATAAAACATCAGGAAATGAAGAGATTAAGCAAGCATTGAACAAAAATGCTGAAGAACATTCAACGCTCAACTCTACGATTTGAAAAAAAAAGCTTACTCAGCTACTCAGTTCTTTCGAACACAAGCTTAACGGCAACTGAGTAACACCATTCAAGAACTCAACTATTATCAAGTGAAGTAAGAAGTTCCAAGTCAGAAACATGAAGAGTTCTAAGTGAACTGAGAAGTACCAAGTCTGCTAGACTTGAAGAGTTCAAAAGTGAACTAAGAAGTTCCAAGACTGCTGGTCTTGAAGGAATATGTGAGATTTAGAGATTGTAAAGATATCCTTAGTGGATTTCCTACTCGAGGAGTAGAAGAGTGGACTAGGAGCTTTAAGTGCTATGAACCACTTAAAATCGTTGTGTCTCTTATATTATTGCCATAACTGCTGTAACTACTTTACTCCTATTAACTCGTTATATCTTAAAGAGAAAACAAATAAATCTCAATTCCGTTGTGTTTAAATCATTATCAAAACTAACAAGTATTTTTAAGAAGAAAATAAAAATATCTATTCAACCCCCCTTTTTAGATAACTATTATGCCTCTGGGAACTAACATGGTATTTGCTTTAAAGATATGGAGACATTATCTCTATGGAGAGAAATGTGAGATATACACAGACCATAAAAGTTTAAAGTATATTTTCACACAGAAGGATCTAAACATGAGTCAGAGGCGATGGTTAAAACTGATAAAAGATTATGATTGTGAAATCTTTTATCATCCGGGTAAAGTAAATGTAGTTGTCGATGCCTTGACTGGAAAAGGTCGGGAGAAGTTGATGTTATTAACTGCCCAGGAGGAGCTCATTTCAGCTATGGAAAAATTATGGTTGAAAATAAAATTTTCGAAAGAATTCGATGAAAGATTGTTCCAGATGGAGGCTGGTGCAACTTTAGTGGACAGGGTAAAGGATGCTCAACAACAAGATGAAGGATGCAAGAAAATCAAAGAAAGAGTGTCCGAGGGTAGTGAGATGAAGTTCAAGATCAAAGCCGAAGGACTACTAAGGTTTGGGGGAAGGATTTGGGTTCTAGCAGTACTTGAAATTAAAGACAAAATTTTGACTGAGGCTCATAACTCAAAATATTCAATTCACCCGGGAAGTACGAAGATGTATCAAGATTTACGGCATCATTTTTGGTCGCCAAATATGAAAAGAGATGTTGCAGAATGTGTCGCGAAATGCTTGACATGTCAAAGAGTCAAGGTCGAGCATCAGAGACCAAGTGGATTACTTCAACCTTTGGATATACCAAAATCGAAGTAGGAGCATATCACAATGAATTTTGTGGTATGTGTCTTCCGACTACTTAGAAAGGGTACGATGCAATTTAGGTGATAGTGGACAGGCTGATGAAATCAGCACACTTTTTGCCGATAAAGATTAGATTCAATCTTGATCGGTTGGCAAAGTTGTACGTCAAAAAGATCGTTTCAAGACATAGAGTTCCATTGTCAATCGTGTCAGACAGAGATCTGCAATTCACGTCAAACTTCTAGAAGAGACTATAGGAATGCATGGGAACACAGTTGAGAATGAGTATGTCGTTCCATCCTCAAACAGACGGCTAAAGCGAACGAACAATCCAGGCGTTAGAGGATATGCTGAGAGCGTGAATTATGGACTTCAAAGGAATCTGGGATGATTATCTATCGTTGGCTAAATTTTCCTGCAATAATAGTTATCACGCGAGCATTGGCATGCCGCCTTACGAAGTATTATACGAAAGAAGGTGCAGAACTCCACTGTGCTGGGATGAAGTTGGTGAACGTTAACTATTAGGGCCGGAACTGGTACAGCAGACCACTAAAGTTGTCAAGACCATCAGAACACGGTTGGTAGATGCTCAAGATAGACAGAAGAAATATGTTGATCAACACCGACTGAATTATGAATTTGATGTTAGAAGTTTCGTTTTCCTAAAAGTTTCTTCTTAGAAGGGCAAGATACGATTTGGTAGGAAAGGAAAGCTAAGTCCGAAGTTTATTGGACCCTTTGAGGTGTTGCGAAGAGTAGGGGAAGTGGCTTACGAAGTAGCTGTACCTCATGAATTGGAACATGTTCACAATGTCTTTCATGTTTCGGTGTTACTACCAGTATAAGCCCGATTACAAGCATGTGATTGAGTATGAACCATTACAATTTGATAAAGATTTGTCTTATGAGGAAATTCCTATCCAGATAGTTGACAGGAAAGAACAAATGCTTAGGAATAAATTTATACTTTTTGTGAAGGTGATATGGAGGAACTACAACGCCGAGGAAGCTACGTGGAAAACTCGAAGATAAGATGATGAAAAGCTATCCTGAGTTATTTATTTAATCTGTGTCTTCGATTCTGGGGATAAAATCTTTGTAAGGAGGGAAGAATGTGACGAATGAATTATTTGAATTGTGATTTCGTGTGTAACATTCCATATTTTTAAATGTAAGTTATAAATATTTATTGATTTATATAAATATTTATTGGATGTGATTATTATTGAATAAGTAATTGTTCAATTTGATTGAGTTGTTTTAGTTGATTATTTATTTGTTAAATAATTAATGTGTTATGTGGATTGAGTTATGTGATTAAGTGATTTATTTAATAAATTGTTATTTCATAAAGTGTGACAAATAAATATGTTATAAAGAGTTATTAAAATAAATTAAAGTCATTTTAATTTAGTTTTGCCAAACAAGGTGTAAGTATATTAATCATTTAAATTTTTAATGGTTTGCCAAACAAAGCCTTAGGGCTTTTGAATTTAAATTATTAATTAAATAAATAAAATATATATAATATATATTATTTTGGGTAACTGCTAAATTAATACGATCATTAGTTGAGCGTCAGTTTTATACGTTTTAGTGTTAAAGGTAAGCGTTGGTTTTAGTTAATATTACGTATATGCTATTTTGGCTTAAGCCTAATCAACATTTGAAGTTTGTCTGAGATAGTTGAGAGAGAGACACAGAGAGGAAAGCTCTGAGATTATCATTATCAGTGAACAATAAAGTTTTCTAAAATCAACAAAAAAAAAAGGTAGGTGCTTATAACCTTAAATTATGTGTATGTAATCATATATGTTTCACGCTATATACTTACTGTAAATTTGATAGTCTGTGTTCTTGAAAGTCATTCACTCTGTTAAGGTTTTTACCTAAAAAAAAAAATTTATCGGTAAAACATGTTCTAGAATTGGTTATGATGTTATGTGTTTTTATTGTTATAATTGTTATAGTTAGCATATATATATATTATATATATATTATATATATATATATGTGTGTGTGTGTGTGTGTGTGTGTGTGTGTGTGTGTTGTATGCTAAATTACGATTTAGAAAGGGAACTTGGTTTTACAGTGAAATATATATATATATATATATATATATATATTATATATATATATATATATATATATATATATATATATATGAACATATGATTTCATGATAACAAAAATTGTGAACTAATACGCGAATTGAACCTTGTATATGTTAATTGAACTATACATGTTAATTTGTTAGATGTTGGTATACTTGTATTTCAAAGGAATCAAATTTGGTTGATAACAGTGAAAAATTTCGTTCACTGTACTTTAGATATCAACAATGAAGTTTTGAGTTTTAACCAAATATTATTTTAGTGATTTAAGTCCTTTAAATTTGTTATTCAATTGTTGGAAATTGGTATATGAATAATTGTTAGCAATTATGTGTAGTTTATAGTTGTTATACATGTTGTTTGGGGCAAATTGTTATTACAAATTTAAGACAGTAGCTTTGGACTCTGTTCTTCTTTTTGGTTCTGTGAGTTTCGGCGCCCCAGCGTCAAAATTCACGCCCCAGCGCCAAAAATGGGCCAGTAGCTCGCGCCCCAGCACTGTAACTCGCGCCCCGGCGTCACTGATCCGCGCCCCGGCGCCGGAAAAGTTGTCTGAGTTGGGCAGTTTTAACCTCCTGTAGTAAAATGGCCATAACTTTCTCATACGAACTCCGATTGAGTTGATTCAAGATGATCCGGAAAGAGGACGAATAGACCTACAACTTTCATGCTTTAAGTTTGTTAAGTTTAGGTCCGTAACAGTAGTCAAAATGGCCATCTTTAGGACTATTGTGTATTTAGAGCCAATCAGAGGGCATCAGAATGCACGAATGCAAGTGCAACCCTTTGTGTATTAGTATAACTTAATGATAACATGTTGGGCATGTAATAGGATGTTGTATCAAGTTGTTAATGTGCATGTGGTGCAATGACATGATCACTTAAGTAGTTTTAATAAAGTTAAAAAGTAATATTTATGAAAAGATGTGATGTTGTTTAAACTTAAACTTAGTTAGTAGCTATACTAAGAGTAATAAAGTAACTCATAAAGGTAATGTTAGTGTAGCTAATGTGTATTGTCAATACATATGGTATGTATAGGACTTGGGGTGAACGTGAATAGTAATTGTTTAACCTACGCACGAGGCAAGTTTCCTAAACTTTGCTACTTTATTATTCGGCAAGGTTGCTTTTCACTGTTATGTTATACTTAAGCAAGTTTTCTAATTCTAAAGCTTCGTTATGCAAAATTCATATGCTATACTTTATTGAGTAAAGTATTTCCATTAAGCAACTTCATTTTATCCAGTTATTCATGGCACATAAACTTCTACCTCAGTCTTATTGGATTCCGCACCTAAACAATTTGGTTCAGGAAATTTCTTTTAATGAACACTTAGAGTTTTTTTTTATAACATTAGTCTAGCTGAATCGAATGGCGTAGACTCATATCAATAATTCAATTCAATCGAATTATTTAGGTGTAGCCAAACCCCGTTGGCAAATTAATATTTTTGAAAATATTTTGAGAATGACGTCATGATGTCGTACTGTATTAACAGTCGTTTGAGGATGCCATCATTATATGACTTTGTCATAACACATCATACAATAGTGGAACAATGATTTTTAGATCGAATTCACACTAAGTATTCCTGTATTTATAACTCTATCACCTTTTTATCATCTCTACACCAGGTTACATGGTACATGAGTGATAAATAAATAAATTTTGATATTTCAAATCATCTTCGTCTAGCTGAAACAAGTAGCATAGACTATACTTTAAACCATTTCAAAAATGATTACGAGTCTACATTTTTTTAAAAGCACATAGTGCGTATTTAGCTTGATGTCCAAAAATCGAAGTCTAGTATGGCTAGGAATTTTGGGAAAACCTATGTATCCACTAATAATCATTTGCTTAAAACAGTCTATCTATTCCTATTATCCGTAATACCCATTCACACAGAACTATACCCAGTTCGTCAAACTTACCACACTTATGAGTTCAGGAACTTTGCCACAATCATATGAGTTTAAGAACTTGTCCTAGACAGACTTTGGCGTCCATTCGCTGAGGGGTTCATAAACATTTCATATAATTATGAGTCACGAACATACCATAAGTATGAGTTTTAAGACTCGTACTTAACCTTATATTCTCTACATATAACCTATCTATCTGTTATACACATGAGAAAGGAATCACCCTCTTAACATGCATATATCAAATAGCGCGACACAAATATTTCAATGATTATCAGTGCCAGAAACTAAGTGGTTTTTACACCAAGTACAATTCCCGCCCATAACAAGGAATCATACAACTCAGCTACTGACATGAGTCCTCAATTGAATCCCCACCTAAACCTACTCCCTTCTCAATACGAATTTCATTTAATCCGTATTCATAAACCTTTCCTGAATCTTTACCAATTCATAGTACGCTGACACACAATATTCTTGCCGCAGACTTAGCTATCATTCGCTTAATCCATGTTAGATCACGGGGTGAATTCATCGTATATAATACGATCCATTTCTATTCTATGATCGTTTTACTTTTCGATCAACTATCGCTGAACTATTAGTATTTAAGACTCTATCTTTTCACCACTACTATTCAACTTTATTATCAGAGTTAGGGAACTCAGTAAATTATACCCTGCCGAGATTCGTCTTTGAATCATACGACACACTAACTCTATTTGAATTAGTACTTACCCTAATGACTGCGGTTATTAGTCTCAGGTAACCCTACCTAAGATTTATACCAACCAGCTTTGATACCAATTGTGAGAGCCCCGAATCCGGGTCCCAAATCACCGCGGATCCGGTACAATCATTCTATCACTATTTGCAGAAGATATAAAACATAAATTGTTTATACAATAAACGTACACATTATTTTCCCCAAATCGAGTAACCTTAACCTATACACAATTCATAAACTATCAGACTATATAACATAATTTATTAAAACTATTCTATTACAAATTAGCTGCACATTTTATCCCAAGTTGAACTTGGCTTTATCCTTTCCTGTTATCCGACGTTTTGCCTAAATCTGCAATGTTAAAATCATAATATAGCAAAGGTGAGCATAAAAGT
>CM029019.1:145720376-145776425 GCA_016801055.1 Panax notoginseng | reverse complement strand
CTACCCACATTCATAAAATCCTATAATGCATGAACATACAAAGTCATGGTCCATGACGGTAGATTAAATACCAGGATTGCTTTGCTTACTTACCTTTGCTTATTTGTCACTCAAATAGGATAAGAAATAGCAGAAAAAAGGTTACAAATTTGATTGTTTCAAAAGTCGGTTTTTTTTCATATCATTATGTTTTTGCATAGGTTAATACTAACATTTACTATGTTAAATATTTTTTATCAAGACATATGAGCATGCATATTCACTACTATGTGTTTGGACGCATTTTATATAAAAAGTCATTTTCTAACAGATAGAAACTGGAAAAGAAGACATGCATACGTTACCAGGATAGTGTAGAACACTTGTACGATGACAGAATTTATAGAAAGATACCCGAACTCAGCATATCCGAAGAAAAGCTTTCGGATTTCTGTGCGGTGTAGCTTGAAAATGACTTGCGAAAGCCACAGCTGTAGCTTAAAGGAAACCCACGGCTGCTGTAGATGTACCTACGATTCCCTGGGTGGGCCCACCCCTCCGGCTCAGCCCAATTTGAGTTGCAAAGGAGTTCTCATAAGCTGAAAAGTCCAAATCAGGAAAAAGATGCTACACGATTGAGAGGATTAGCCTAAAATCCTGGTTTTCATGGACCAAACTACAGGTCTACATGTCATTCATTGGTATTCGCTCGGACACAGGTTTACTATATCAATGATCACAACGATTGCAAACTACATTCGATAATACCTAACGAAGGTCTGATGCCGTTATTTTGGGGTCGCAACGCCAAACACTAATACCCGGCGGGGGGTGTCACGCATTTTCATTCGTTGATGTACATGTCATTGAAGGTCAAGTAACCTTGACGTTACTTCAGCCGATGGAAAGTAAACCCATCGAAGCATCGGAAGCTATCCGATGATTTCATCCGTTAATGCACACGTCAACAAAGGTCAAGCAGCTTTGACTGTATTCTTCAGCAGGATCCCATCCGTTGATGAACATGTCAGCGAAGGTCAGGCAATCCTGACAACACAGACTGTTGGCAGTAACTCTGACAGAGTATCCTCATCAGGAAGGACCGATGATGGAATATGTTATACACATCCTCAACAGATAAAACACATCCCCACAGAGTCTCTTGTATAAGAGAGATACATCTTCAGTGAAAGTCTATAACACGGAGTAGGGCTTTGGTGATAATCCCAATGTTAACATCCTGAAAGTTTATGGCAGCTTCGGATCACACGTCCAAATAGTTTATCAAAGTGGTCATGAATAAACTGCTCCCGGTAGAAGTCAAGGGGAGCCGACAATCATCCCACCATGGTTGGAGAACAATCCAACAAACCACATACATTTGCATCATGCTGCTGTACATTGCATCATGATTATCTTGTTACATGTCAAGTGTCTAGTATTCTTTGTCCTATCCATGTCATTACATTGCATGAATGTATGATAAAGAGTGGCATCTGTAGACACTAAAATTTTCTGCATACCTGTTACTAACATTGCAGGAGGGCAAAATTATCTTTCCGAGATAACCCTGGAAGACAACTTAGTTCAATCCCAAAGATAACCCTAGGATATTCAGTTATTACCATCTCGGAGATAACCCCGAGATATCCATCTTAGTCCTGGAAACAACACCGGGGGTTTCAGTCTCAACCTCGGAGATAACCCCGAGGAATACAGTTCAAATACCAGAAATCACACCGAGAAGACCGTTTCATCTCGGAGATGACCCCGAGATACTAATTCTCAGTCCCGAAAACAACACACTAGGAAAGATCGTATCCACCTCGGAGATAACCCCGAGGAGTGTCGTTGCAGTTCTGGAGATGTTCATTCCAACCCTGGCAGTCAGCATCAAACTCGGTGATAACCTCGAGGCAATCATTCCCCAAGCTCAGAGATAACCCTAGGAGGTCAGGCACACCTCAGAGACAACCCTGAGGATTGTCAACACCTGCAGCAGTCCAATCTCAGAGATAACCCTGAGCAACGATTGCTAAATCAGCTCAAACCAGAGATAACCTCGGTGAGGGGCAGAATCATCATTTTGCCATCTCGATCCCACACCGTCTTAACAACAATCACATACATTCTATATAGAAATGTCTTACAAGAACCAAAGAGCTCTAATCCCGAGTGACTACTGCATAGGACAGCACACCGGATAGAATTTGAAGCTTGAAGACCAAGGGCATGGTCTAGTCTTCCTGAGTTCATACAACCTCGAGTCCCATGTCATTATGTAGCTCTCGACAACAGCATGCCATAGAAGGTCTTATACACCTCGATCGGATGCCCAGGCACCCCGGGCAGCAGCAGGTGCATTTGCGGCTGCCGCAGGTACACCTGCGACTCCCCCCCTCTATACATAGAGGGCTTAGGGCAGCCATTTTGCATAGAGAAAAGGCGAGGAAGCCCTGTCCAATTTGCTCTGTACACACTATAAACTGAGTGCTTTCTCATTTTAAACACTTGTGAGCCTCTATATTGTTATATTTTTACTGGCGGGAGCCGAGTGTTCATCCACTTAAAGTCATTGAAGTCTTCTTTGGCAGTCCACTGTAAGCTTTCTTATACTTTCTAAAGCCTTTCTTCACTACTGTGCATACACAGTTCTTCACGTTGAGAGTCGTGTAGCGTGTGTATGCCCAGACTTCGGTCCGTGGCTTTTATTTCTTTTTGTATATATGTATATATATATATATATATATATATATATATATATATATATATATATATATATATATATATATAAACTGTTGTCGAACTTTGTTCGATGAGCCTGGATTTACATCCGAGCGTTTATTGCTTTTATATATATATATATATATATATATACAGAGATGATCCTGTCCGGGAGCCCAGACAGGCTTAAAATATGGTCCAATTTTATTTTATTTTTTGCTTTTTTTTAAGAACAACTAATTTTTTTTAAAACAACTAATTTTATAGAACAAGTTCCATAATTATTTATTTATTTTTTTAGTTGCTTTAAAAAAAACCAAAAAAAAAATCTAAATTTTGTTATGGTCCGGGAGTCCGGACCTGATCTGGACTATATATATATATATATATTATATATATATATATATATATATATATATATATATATATATATACACACACATTTCAGTATGGCTTGGAGTTTACTTCGTGGCCTTTTACAGCTTTATTTACGTTTTGTCCCGCCTGGAGTTTACTTCAAGGCGGTTGATCGTTTTACTACTTTATTTACATTTTCAATCCCCCATGAAGGTGATTTGTGGTGGTTGATTGGTTTTTTTTTACTGCTCTATTTACATTTCCAATCCCCCATGGAAGTACTTCGTGGTGATTGATTGCTTGCACACACACACACATAGATATATATATATATATATATATATATATATATATATATATATTTATATATATATATATACTGCTTTTATATATATAACTGTTTACAGCTTTTATACAAATTACTACATCATGTGAGCCTAGGAATCATATGATCACAGATTCAGTCTCGTGAATCTAGATTCAGTTCCCATGATGGACATTTTCAGCTGTATATGACTTGTAAAATGTGCACAGTGTTCGAATTTTCTTAGATGGTTTTCATGCCCACAAGGAGTTTGGCATTGCTATATGTATATTATTTTCTCGAAGATGCTTCGCGTCTCGAAAATAAAAGCAATCAAGCCGAACATATAATAAAATGGAAGTATCAAAGGCCTCAATTACTATTGAGCAAAATGGTTTGAAAAACCTCTTTTTACAAAACATCACTGCTATATCTTGTTAAAACTGAATTTTTATACAGAAATTCAAACCCTTTGTATATAGGTGCGAACGAGGCATATCACTACTTCCAAATAATTGCACACACACACACACACACACATTCATATAATAGTTTAATTAAAAAGTGGTGGTCACCGTGGGAACACGGATGTTGGGGGGTGACTAACACCTTCCCTCTGCATAATCAAGTCCTCGGACCCTAACGAATCTCGATTTCACAGACCCGTTTAGCAGTGTCACATCACTGGGTCAATGTGTAAACCTTTTCTCGGATGTGTTGGTACAACCATTTAAAAAACCAGCTGGCGGCTCTTACAGTCCAATCGTCGACATATACATGTCGGACCTTTTCACAACTTGTTTTTCAAGCAAATCTCACCTAACATGAGAACACCAAAAGATAAGAACAGAAAGAGACAAAATTAAAATCCCGACGTTGACATTGTGCATGTGGGCACGATTAGGAAGAGATGAATAATCCTAGGATGTTGCATAGGCTGATCTCCTATCTCATATCTAAACAAAATTTTCTAAGTCTTTGTGACTGATAGATATAAAAAGTCTAGAAATGGTTGAAATAGAAATTCCATAAATGTTAACAACAATCAGTTGAGTTTTGAACTGCTATACTTCTTCAAATCATATATTGTTATAAATATAGAACCTATTGAGCATGTCACAACTCACCTTTGCAAATTATTCCCTTTGCAGTATTAGATGGTAACCCTGGCACATCTGGAGTAAATAAAGGGAAGCGTCCCTGCTTAGATTAGTTTATATTATTGTCTAGCTGAATGTAATACTTTGTAATAAGAAATTCTTTATGAAGAATCATGTAATCGAACCTTAATATATGATATATATATATATATATATATATATATATATATATATATATATATATATATATATATATATATATAACATCTTTTATAATTGCAACCATGTTTTCTTTACATATATAGATGTAATTAGAATTTTCAATCTAGTTTGAGATCTTTAGGAACTATTTATCTGAGTGAGGGTATTGACAACATGGACTGTTCATGTTGTTGTTGCTACTCTGGATTTTATATAGATATGTACTATCGATACGATAGTGTAATTCGCATAATATAGACTATACATCTGAGTGAGGGTATTGGTAATATGGACTGTTCATGTTATTACTGGTACTTTGAATTTCGGATAGATAGATACTATTCACAGATACAGTTCATACATCCAAGTGAGGGTATCCAAACACAACAATAGTTCTCCTGGGAATTGTTATTTGTTATGGGATACTGTGAATCTTGGATATATGGGAATTGCATCTTGTTATAATTGTATAGTCACTCAATTAGATATAATCGTAGAATCGAATACCATGGGCGTATAGATTTAAATGTGTTATATACATTGACTAGTAGTAAGCACCATATCAGATAACGTGGGAGTATAGATATGGGGGCGTTACAAAAAAGTTTAAATTATTCCGTATTTTATTAAGTTTAATATCGAATAATGATGTAAAAATCAGAAGTTAGACATATTGTTAACAACTGAAGTCGAAAGTTTAATGGTATGAAATTTAGGGTCGTTACAGTTGGTATCAGAGCTGTAGGTTATAAACTTTAGGAAGGAGTACCTTAGGTTATAACATTAGAGAAGAAATGTGAAGATTGTAAAGGATAAACTCAATTAGAGTTTGAACAATAAGAAATAAATTTAACAAATGTATAGAGAAGAGATTAAAATATATATGAGACAATTCAAAGAGGAATCTTGAGGTATTTAAAAGATATGAATATGGAGTTACCTGACTCCATTAATAAGATGTTAAGTGTTATTAAATAGACGATGTCTATAAGATGAAGATGATTAAGATAATAAAAATGAACTCAAATCGAGTTTAATTGATGACAATTCAAAGAATGCTTATAAAAAAAATTTCAAATAATATGAATAGGTTCAAACAAGAATTTGAAGAGCCAAAGGATCAGGGAACACTTGAGTTAAACAATCATAAGATAATATGATTAGAGAGAGGAAAAACAAAACGATCAAAAATAGAAGAAGAATCATAGGGAGGATGATTGTAGAATAAGATCACGACGTGATCAGATTAAGTTTTGAAATACAAGATGATCTGTAATGATTGAATGGTTATAGCTTGATGCTATATCGAGAAGGTACTATGAAATAGTATGAAGTAAACTCACGAGGAGTTATAAATGATGAGATACAAAAAGTTTGTACCAGCAAAGAGCAAGTTATGAGCAAGATAGAGTTATGTGAGATTTCAATTAAGGACTCATGTGATGGCTGAGTTGTTCAAACCTTTGTATGGGTGAGGGTTTAGTGCTTGCACTCAGTTTATCGTATTGATAATCATTAGAATGTTGGTGTCGTGCTATCAATGTATATATGGCGAAAAGGTGATTCTTTTCTCATGTGTATATTTGATAGTTAGAGACTATTAAGATTAGCAAGATATTATTAGGATTAGGTGCGAGTTCTTAAAACTCACAATTATGGTAAGTTGATGGCTCATAATCATATGTATGTTTTTGAACCCCTAAGCGTATGGACAGTCCATAATGGGTTCTTGGACTATATATTGCTTGGACAAGTTCCTAAACACATATTATTATAGCAAGTTCATGGACTTCCAATGTGCGGTAAGTTTAATGAACTATACTAGGGTATAGGAAAATTGTTAGTGGAGATTTATGAATATTTAGTATAAGAGCATTGGTGGTGCTAAAGATTGGTAGAATGATTAAGTAATGAAGTAATGAAGTAAAGATTGAAGTTGATGGAGAAAATTAGATATTTCAAATCTTCTAGCTTTGCTAGATTTTCAAAATTTATTGACTTCGTGTTGATGTTTGCACTTCTATTTTCTTGAAAAATATTGGATCAAATGATTGAACCAGTGAGTTTTAAAAACAATACCGTTATTCGTATGTCTATGCTAATATTTTTTGCTAGACAAAAATGATATAAACATATCAAAATGTATTTTGTTTTTCCATAGTCATTAAAGCATCACTAAATTTTGTGATGATATGACAAACGAGGAAATCATCAATGCAATTGAACCTGGTGTTGGATGTGATCATAGGATCGTCAGCCCACTCTGGTATGATGTAGCATGATAAAGTCATATATTGACTGAATCATCAACGTACTATTAAAATAGTACGGTATCTTGACCATCATAAAAATGATTTTTAGTTTTCTTTAAACTAAGAAAGATATGCCACATAAATTGGTATTTTGATTGATGTCCGAGTTGTTGTTAAAAGTCTATGCTATTTAATTCAGCTAGACAAATATTGAAAGATGTTTACGCATTTCAAGCGTTTCTTAAGAAGTTATGCTAAACCAAATTGTTTTGATGCGGATTTAAATGTTGAGAAGCTGAGGTGAACAACCCTTTTATAGGGGATTATATTACATGAAAACATTAAAATATTTGTGCACAAAACATTATACGAAGGGCTGATCTCCCTGAGTACAAGAAGAAAGGTCCATATAGTCTTATGACTGTTAAAAGTTCAAGTCGAGATACTTGATAACCTAGGGACGTAGTTCAATCTTTTAAATTCTTGAGTTATTCACATCACTTCCTAATTATTAATCAATTGTGGAAGATTCTTATTATTTGAAAGGTGAAAGTAGAAAGGGGGATTCCTTAGAAAGAAGTATGTCATAGAATGCGACACCTAATGATGAATATATTGAACGGTGAGAAAAGAAATTCCAAAATGAGAAGGAGTTATCAAAGAATAATGTAAAAACTTTTAATAGAAAAACGAATAATTTTAGAAAGATCTTTATTGAAAGGAAGTGGTTATAGAACCCAATAAATGAATAAAAGATTAACGTAAAGTCTATTTTGATAGATTGAATGAATGAAGATTAATAAATAAAATTTCGAGGATGAAATTCTTAGAAGAAGTGGTGAATGTAATATCCCGAGTGTTTATGAGTTGAGTATATGATAATGATTCTTATAAAAGGTAATGAGCGGATTAAAGAACATATAACATGCAAACTATAATTGAGTCTGAGTAAAGGTTATGAAATAAAACTTACAAAAGTTTATTGAGAAGAATGGATGGAGTGGTAATATATAAAACTTATATTAAGGTAATGCATTGAGGTATTCGACGATAAAATTTTGAAAAGAGATTTGGTAAAAACCAAATAAGGAAGGTTTCGTTAATTCCGAGGACGGAATTCTTATAAGGGGGGAAGGATGTGACAACCCGAATTTGCATAAGTTATTAAAATAAGAATTTAATAATTAAAATTCTTATAATGAGATGTATATATTTTGAATTATGCGATGCGATTTGGTGTGAAGAAATTAAATATATATGAGATTTAATAGTTGGTTAAACTAGTAAAGGAAGTGAAGAGAATTAGTTATGTAAAGGAATATGGTGGAAAATGAATTAACTGAATAAATATGGGTTAATTTAAATAGAATTGGGAATTATATTATGAAATAATATAATTTAATTATCATGCCTTGATTGGCAATTGAATTGTAATGAATTAAATTTTATTAATAATGCAACTAATTCACTTAATTAAAATAGTGAATTAATGTAAATATGTAAGAACACAACTTTTATGAATAAAGATTTAATTTTCTCTAAATATCTTTTTGAATAATAAGGTGTGGATTTGATATAATGTTATAGTTGTGGGTAATATTTACAAATTTTGCTAAGTAAGCAAGTTGTTATAAAATATTCGATTGGTTGAAGAATATTCGTTTTATCAGAAAATATTTGACGACGATATAATCATTGGTAGACCCTACAAAAGAATTATTGTCGGAGTTAAAAAATGACAGAAAATATTTTTTTAAAATAACGACAAAAGTTTTACCGTTAACTGTTAAAATATCTAGTGATAAAAGTACAGTAATACGCGTGATTGTATAGTAGCACACTATATTAATTATTAACGCTTACGTGAGAAGTCACTCAGTTATACTCAATTATTGCTACAGTAATTTCTGCATAGTATCTCACATTATTGATTCAATTATTGTCATAATATTTTATATTATTAAATCAATAATTAAGACAACAAAGTTATTCATATTATTATTTACATTATTGATGATGTCTAGAAAGTTCTGTCGAGAAAAGGAGTTTGTCACCTAATTGTGCGCCAATAAGGAGAAATCCTTATCGGAAAGACCCCTCTTTCCTGGGAATGATTTGGTTGTTAATATTGTGAGTTATAATATTAATGATGAATGTTATTAAAAATGTGTTTTGTGAAGACAAGTGAATTGAGATAAATAGAAGAGATTTTTATGAAGTATTTGTTATAAATTTGGCTTATTGCATGGACCCCCACTTACTCGTTTTTCAAAATTGTCGGTAGAAGTTATCTCGATTTTGTTATATATATATATATATATATATATATATATATATATATATATATATATATATATATATATATATATATATATATTATAAGTTTTATTTTTTTATGAAAAATAGAATATATTATATTTTATTATGCATAGTGTTTGTATAGGGTCTGCATAGTATTTGCATAGTAAAATCAAAAAAATTCAACCGATCCCCGTGACTATTACTGTGCGTCCGTGATTTTTTAAATTTAAATAGTATCCTTCCATTCGCCTATAAATATGATGCCTAGTTTAGAAATAAAAATCATACCAGAATCAAAAAATTCTTCTTCTATAATATTGAGTGTATTTCTTTAGAGTTTAAGAAAATTTTGAGCGTAAAAAATAGTATAAGTTTTCTTCAAGAATGTCCCCGCTATACCAGACAGAATACTCTCCTTTTAAGGTAAGAGATATTATTTTTATTTAGTATTGGTAAGAAATAATATTTTCTTCCATACTCTGTAGTATGTGAGTAATATTATTTCATTTCAGATTCTGAATTCTACACTTATTTTATTAAGTTTTGCTTCTATACTCCGTGAAATTAGTAGAATATCCTTGAAATTTGCGCTTCATTTAGTATCTTTTCACGAAAATATTATTCTGAACATTCTTAATAATTTTTAATCTTTTCATGCCAGAGTACTATTCACGGGATACTATTCACAAAGTACTATTCACAGGATACTATTCACTAGGGTACTATTCACCAGGGGTACTCTTCATGACAAAAATTGATTTCTTTTCGGTCCAAATCATTTTTGATACAATATTATTCTTGAATTTTACTCTACAAAGTAGTATCATGTTGACAATTTGGATAATTATTGAATTCTGGATAAATTGAATTATAAATCTTTAAAATTTATCCTTGCTCTCATTTAATTAAATTCTTATATCATTGCCATCATCATCATACTTATATTGTGATGAAAGTCATCTTTGGCCCGTAGTGCATAGATGGACTGTTGATTGGTATGATTATGACCAGGGATTATTCGGTATAATCATGACCTGTAATGTTACAAATGATGTGCTAAAAGCCCTCATTGGCTCGTAGTGTATTGATGAACAGTTGCTGGCATGATCATGACCATTGGTGATAACATGAATATCATTGGTCCGTAGTGCATGGATAATTCATGGATGTGATACTAATGAATATCCTTGGCATATAGTGCATGGATAATTCAGTGATTACTTATTGAGCTGAGTCTCAGCGATAAAATTGATGACAAACTTTTTAAATAATAGAAGATAATAAATATCATGCTCTACTTGACTCTTCTAATGGATTGCTTGTTTCGCTGCAGTTAAACTTGTTGTTTATTGTATTCTATCAGTTTAACACTGTTGAAGGCTAATGATAATTTATTGCATTATCTTAGTTATAATATTTCTTACTGGGCTAGTTAAGCTCACCCTTTTGCTTCTATTGTTCTCTTCAGGAAATGAGAACGTAGCCGGAACTAGTCGGGGAATGGAGTGACGGTCCGAGATGGTGTCTGTAGTAGTCTTCACTATGTTATAAAATAGTGTCGTAATAATTGTAATGAGGACTCCATTTGAGTTTGGATTTTGTCTATGAGACAATATTCGTGTTAAGACTCTTAGCTACACTTTTCGTATTGTATAAATGAAGTTTGTATTTAAGTTCTGTATTTGGCAACTTAGAATGGGTGATGTATACCTATTTTGGGGGAGTCACAGTAGGTATCAAAGCTTAGGGATATGATCCCTGACTGAGATTTGAGGCTAGAACTAGGAGGGGAAAGACGAGTAAATCATTCGCTAGTGTGATCTACCTAAGTTTATTTGTTATTTAATTGGTCGGCCAGAATATAGAGATATTATGTGGCATGTCAATTAACCCTTGTTTTTTGGCAGTGTTTAAAAATGACAACTGAAAATGTTGAGATAAGCAATGAAGCACATGAGACTGTTAAGTCACTAACGATCAATACCCAGGATAATATGTATCAGGAAGGCAATAATCCTCAGGTAAACAACAGCACCGACCAAATGATGAATGATGGGATGTTCAGAGGCTTTATACAATTCATGTAGCATCAGGAGAGAGCGACTCCTGTTCAAAATGCCGGTGGAAACACTAGCAACTAACTGATGGTCACTGCTAAGCAATTCAAGGAGTTGGGACCACCGAAGTTTTTGGGAAAGCCAGAACCACTTAAGGCAGAGATGTGGATTAAGCAGATCACCAAGATATTTGATGTCTTGGGATGCTCCGAGGAGTAAAAAGTTTCCTTTACCACCTTCATGTTGTGAGGAGACGCAGATCATTGGTGGGAATCTATAAAACATACTCAGCCTGCCGCACTAAAGATGTCTTGGGAGAAGTTTCAAGAATTGTTTAACGACAAGTACTTTCCAGAAAGTATTCGTCACATGAAGGAGGTGGAGTTCATCAAGATGGAGCAAAACAATATGACCGTTTCGTAGTACAAGGCTAAGTTTATTGAGTTGTCCCAGTTCACACCCCATTTTGTTGATAATGAGGAGCGAATGACGCGAATGTTTCTACGAGATTTGAAACCCGAAATACGTCAATACCTCATTTCTCACAAACTTTGCTTGTATCCAGATGTTGTGAATAGGGCTCAGTTATTGGAGCGTGATAATGAGTTAGCCCAACCAAACAGCAGCCGGCAAAATGATAATACCAATGGTAGTAGTCATCGAAGTGGTGATAACAAGCGTGGAGGAAATCAACATGCCAGAAATGGTAACCACGTCGGTGGTAATCATGGCCAAGATAATAGAAGTAGAAATTTCAAGAAGAGAAGGTTCAACAATGATGGAAAGACAGCAGCACCAGCACACATTTTCAAGGAAGGAGAACGACAACCGATCGTATGCTACAAATGCGGAGGGGAGGGACACATTAGTCCAAACTGTACGCAGTAATCCAAAACATGTTATAAATCGAAAGAACCTAGCCCGATTTTGTCGTGTAGTGAAGTCAAGTCCAGCTGGGATGGAGACACCAAAGGCCGTCTCAGATAAGTCAAAGCAAGTAGTTCAAGGGAGAGCGTTTCTCGTGACCTTCTAAAAAATGAGGAACCCGAACGAAGTTACCATGGGTTCTAAACTCTTGCGAAGTTTATACCTTATTTGAAATCGGTTCTAACCATTCTTTTATTTCTCCTACTTGCGCTCAGCGTTTAAATTTAACTCCGGAGAAATTAGACTTTGACTTATCTGTTGAAACTCTATTGGGAGAAACCTTCATTACATCCACAGTTTATAAATCTTGTTTGATTCAAATCGGCACCCTTACATTACCTGTCGATCTTATCTCTTTGAAAATACTTACATTTGATGTGATTCTAGGGATTGATTAGTTAATTACTCATCATGCTAAAATTAATTGTTTTCGTAAGGCTGATAGCTTTCATATTCCTAACCAACCTATTATGCGAATTCAAGCAACCAAACCACTAAAGTCAATCACTGTCATATCAAGCCATAAATTTATTCATTTATTGAAAAATAGATGTCAAGCTTTCTTAGCCCATATCACATATTTAAATAAAAATACATCAGATTTGAATGATATTTCTATTGTTAATAAATTTCCTGATGTATTCCCTGAAGAACTTCTTGGCCTACCCCCAGAGCGTGAAATCAAATTTTGTATTGATCTTGAACCCGGTACAAAACCCATTTCCAAAGCCCCATATCGAATGGCTCCTATTGAACTTCAGGAGTTAAAAACCTAACTACAGAAATTGTTAGACATCAGTTTCATTCGTCTTAGTACGTCTCCTTGGGGTGCTCCTATTTTATTCGTAAAGAAGAAAGATGGGAGTATGCGACTTTTTATTGATTATCGAGAGTTGAATCATGCCACCATAAAAAATAGGTACCTGTTGCCTCAAATTGATGACATGTTTGACCAATTGTGAGGCGCTAAATTCTTTTCAAAGATTGATCTTCGTTCCGAATATCATCAGTTAAAGATTAAAATTAATGAAATTCTAAAGACTGCTTTCAAAAATCGGTACGGGCATTACGAACTAATGCTCCTACTACCTTCATAGATATGATGAATCGAGTATTTAAGGAATATTTAGATCATTTTTTTGTTATCTTTATTGATGACATTCTCATATACTCCAAAAGCCATGAAGATCATGAGCAACACTTGAGGCTGATACTCCAAAAGCTTCGTGAAAATAAGCTATATACCAAGTTGAAGAAATGTGAGTTCTGGCTTGAGGAAGTAGCATTTCTTGGGCACGTGATATCAAATCATAGAATATCTGTTGACCCAACAAAGATTGAAGTAATTCAAAGCTGGGAGCAACCTAAGTCAGTTACCAAAGTACGTAGCTTTCTGGGCTTAGCTGGTTATTATCAGAGATTCGTGGAAGGTTTTTATCAAATCGCTACTCCATTAACTCAGCTGACTTGAAAAGATACAAAATTCGGTTGGAGGAAGAAATGTGAGAAGAGTTTTCTAGAACTCAAGAGGAGACTCATTTTAGCACCTATTCTGACAATACCATATGGTACGGAGGGATTTGTCATCTACAGTGATGCTTCAGGCAGAGGTTTAGGATGTGTTCTCATGCAACATGGGAAAGTCATAGCCTATGCCTCATGACAACTTAAAGAATATGAGAGGAATTATCCTACTCATGATCTAGAGTTGGCAGTAGTCGTTTTTGTACTTAAAATCTGGAGGCATTACCTGTATGGTGAGAAGGTGGAGATATATACAGATCATAAAAGCCTCAAGTATTTCTTCACCCAAAAGAAACTCAACATGCGGTAATGACGTTGGCTCGAGCTGTTGAAAGATTACGATCATACTATTCAATACCATCTTGGAAAAGCGAACGTAGTAGTTGATGCATTGAGTAGAAGATCATATGCTGGTACGAGTGCAATATTGTCAACGCAAAGACCCATTTTGTATGACTTACAAAGGATGGAGATAGAGCTAAAAAAATCCAGGGACCCACGTGATGATATCAAATATACGAGTAGAACCGACTTTAATCGATAAAGTTAAAGCTACTTAAGCTACAGACCTGGAGCTGATGCGTATGAAGAAGAAAGTGCAAGAAGGTGCTATTCCGGAAGCAAGAATCGATGAAGAAGGAATACTTTGAGTCAACTCCAGACTTTGTTTCTAATGACCCTGATTTGAAATATAAAATCATGATGGAGGCACACAACACACCGTTTGCAATCCATTCTTGGAGTACCAAAATGTATCGTGATCTTCGACATACATTTTGGTGGAGCAATATGAAGAGAGAGATAGCGGAGTTTATCTCAAGGTGTTTAACTTGTCAACGAGTCAAGGCGGAGCATCAAGTGCCAAAAAGTCCATTGCAACCACTTGAAATTCTAGAATGGAAGTGGGAGCACATTACCATTGATTTCATTACTGGTCTTCCCAAGGTTTCTCAAGGTATAGATGCGATTTGGGTCATTGTTGATAGATTAACCAAGTCTACTCATTTCTTACCTATACGAGAAACTTATTCACTTGAACGTCTTGCTCGTGTATATATATATATATATATATATATATATATATATATATATATATATATATATATATATATATATATATATATATATATAAATGAGATTGTAAGACTGTATGGTATGCCAGTATTCATAGTTTCTGATCGAGACCCAAGATTCACTTCACGATTTTGGGTTAGTTTGTAAAAAGCTATGGGCATGGATTTATAATTTAGTTCGGCATATCATCCTCAAACGGACGGGCAGTCAGGGAGGACTATTCAAACTCTTGAACATCTATTAAGACTTTGTGTCCTTGACTTCAAAGGAAGTTAGGACAAGTTCTTGTCATTAGTGGAATTCTCCTACAACAACAATTATCAAGAAAGTATTGGCATGACTCTATTTGAGTCATTGTATGGACGTAAGTGTCGTTCTCCAGTATGCTGGGACAAGATGGGTGAGGCAATATTGTTAGGACCAGAATTGGTACGCATGACTTCAAAAAAGATTCAAATGATTTGACAATGTATAAAGACCTCACAATATCGATAAAAGAGTTATGTTGATCTTCATCGAAAGGATATGGAATTCAATGTTGGAGATCATGTATTGTTACGTGTTGCTCCATAGAAGGGACTTACGAGATTTAAAAAGAGAGAAAAGCTCAATCCTCGATTCATTGGCCCATTTAAAATCCTAGATCGAGTAGGAACTATGGCTTATAGACTCGCCTTACCGCCAAGTATGTCTCGTGTTCATAACATTTTTCACATATCTATATTACGTAAATATGTGGAAGACCCGAACCACATTATTGAATTAGAACCAGGCGAGATAGCGGAAGATTTAACGTATGAAGAGGTACCTGTTAGAATCTTGGGTAAGAAGGAACATATTCTACGCTCCAAGGTTATACCTCAAGTTAAAGTTTTATGAAGAAACCATGATGTTGAGGAAATGACCTGGGAGTTAGAATTTAAAATGAAATCAAGGTATACTCACCTCTTCGACATACCAGGTACGTACACCAATTTCAGGACGAAATTTCATAAGATGGGGAGGTTGTAAGACCCCAATTTTTATGAATAAAGATTTATTTTTCTCCAAACATCTTTTGAAATAATAAGGTGTGGATCTGATATAATGTTATAGTTGTGGGCAATATTTACAAAATTTTCAAAGTAAGCAAGTTGTTATAAAATATTCGATTGGTTGGGGAATATTCATTTTATTAGGGAATATTCGTACGACGACACAATCATTGGTGGACCCCACAATAAAATTATTGTCGGAGTTAAAAAACGACAGAAATAACATTTTATAAAAATAAAGGCAAAAGTTTTACTGTGAACTGTTGAAATACCCGGTGATAAAAGTATAGTAATACGCGTGGTTACATAGAGCACACGGTATTGATTATTGATGCTTATGTGAGAAGTCACTCAGTTATACTCAATTATTACTACAGTAATTACTGCATAGTATCTCACGTTATTGATTCAATTATTGTCAAAGTATTTTATATTATTAAATCAATAATTGAGACGACAAAGTTATTCATATTATTATTTGTATTATTGACGATGTCTAGAAAGTTCTGTCGAGAAAAGGGGTTTGGTCACCTAATTGCACGTCAATAAGGAGAAATCCTTATCGAAAAGCCCCCTCTTTGATGAGAATTATTTGGTTGTTAATATTATGAGTTATAATATTAATGATGAACGTTATTAAAATTGTATTTTGTGAAGCCAAGTGAATTGAGATAAATAGAGGGGATTTTTATGAACTATTTGTTATAAATTTGGCTTATTGCATGGACCCCCACTTACTCGTTTTTCAAAATTATCGGTAGAAGTTATCTTGGTTTATATATATATATATATATATATATATATATATATATATATATATATATATATATATATATATTATAAGTTTTCTTTTTTTATGAAAAATAGAATATATTATATTTTATTATGCATAATATTTGTATAGTGTCTGCATAGTATTTGCACAGTAAAATTAAAAAAATTCAGTCGATTCCCGTGACTATTACTGTGCGTCCGTGATTTTCTAAATTTAAATAGTATCATGTCATTCTCCTATAAATAGGATGCTTAGTTTAGAAATGAAAATCACACCAGAATCAGAAAATTCTTCTTCTATAATATTGAGTGTATTTCTTTAGAGTTTAAGAAAGCTTTGAGCCTAAAAAATAGTATAAGTTTTCTTCAAGAATATCCCCGCTATACTAGACGGAATACTATCCTTTTTAAGGTAAGAGATATTATTTTTGTTCAGTATTCGTAAGAAATAATATTTTCTTCCATACTCTGTAGTATGTGAGTAATATTATTTCGTTTCAGATTCCGAATTCTACACTCATTTTGTTAAGTATTGCTTCTATACTACGTGATATTAGTATAATATCCTTGAAATTTGCGCTTCATCTAGTATCTTTTCACGAAAATATTATTCTGAACATTCTTGATAATTTTTAATCTTTTCATGTCGGAGTATTATTCACGAGATACTATTCACAAAGTACTATTCACGGGATACTATTCACCTGGGATATTATTCATGACAAAAATTGATTTCTTTTTGGTCCAAATTATTTTTGATACAATATTATTCTTGAATTTTACTCCACAAAGCAGTATCATGTTGACAATTTAGACAATTATTAAATTCTGGATAAATTGAATTATAAAGCTTTAAAATTTATCATTGCTCTCATTTAATTGAATTCTTATATCATTCTTATATTTGATGAAAGCCATTTTTGACCCGTAGTGCTAGATGGACTGTTGATTGGTGTGATTATGACCAGGGATTATTCGATATAATCATGACCTATAATGTTACAAATGATGTAGTAAAAGTCCTCATTGGCCCGTAGTGCATTGATGGATAGTTACTGGCATGATCATGACCATTGATGATAACACGAATATCCTTGACCCGTAGTGTATGGATAATTCGTGGATGTGATACTAATGAATATCCTTGGCCCGTAGTGCATGGATAATTTAGTGATGTGAATTATTTATTGAGCTGAGTCTCAGCGATAAAATTGATGATAAACTTTTTAAATCATAGAAGATAGTAGATATCATGCTCTACTTGACTCTTCTAATGGAATAATTGTTCCACTGCAGTTAAAAATGTTGTTTATTGTATTCTATCAGTTTAATAGTATTGAAGGCTAACGATAATTTATTCTGCATTATCTTAGTCATAATATTTCTTACTGGACTAGTTGAGCTCACCCTTTTACTTTCATTGTTCTCTTCTGAAAATGAGTACGTAGCCGGGACAAGTTGGGAAATGGAGTGACGATCCGAGATGGAGGTTGTAGTAGTCCTCACTATGTTATAAAATAGTATGATAATAATTGTAATAAAGACTCCATTTAAGTTTGGATATTGTCTATAAGACAATATTCGTGCTAAGACTCTCAACTGCGTTTTTGTCGTATTGTATAAATGAAGTTTGTATTTAAGTTTTGTACCATGTATTTGGCGACTCAGAATGGGTGATGTATACCTATTTTGGGAGCATCATAAAATATACTTGTTGTGATAAGATGAGAAAATAATACACATTACATATAAACGTAATATGTTAATGTAATACGACTGTGAATCTCGTAAATAGTTAAAATATTTGTCGAATAAAATAAATATTTTAGTTCGAATATTTATGAAATTTAAAATGAATATTTTAGTTGGAAATTGTTATGGAATAATTTGTTTAAAGTGTGATGATATCAAAGGGAATGAAAATAGTCTAATTTAATAAGTAATTAAATTAAAGGATTAACGGTTGTTAAATAAAATTATAATTATATTGGCTAAATAGAAGTTTTAATTTTATTACTAAGGTTTAATTGGATTTATTAATGAATTGAGATTAATTCAATTCAATTAGTTAATGGGTGTGACAAGGGTATCATATGATAAGAAGGATTATTAAAATAAATTGAAAAGGAAGTTATTTGGAGCTAGCCAAACAAGCCTTTGTGACCTTGTGTAATTGTAACAATTGAGAACCCTTTATTTTTGTAACTGGCAACCTACGTTAAAACGTGTGTATCATTTATTTGGTTTTACGTTCTTTTCCTAAGGTTGAGAGAGATAACAGAGAAAGGTAGAGAAGAAGAGAGAAAGAGAGAAATTGAGAGAGAAAGAGAAGAAATTCTATGTAAATTGAGAAGGTTTTGAGAATCAAAGAAGAAATATCATCTATTCTAAGTTTAAAGAAGAATCAAAGGTAAAATTTCTAAGTTTCTAGTTTATGGTTTTATTTTTCTAAAGTCTCTATAATTGGGTTTTGGTGGTTGAATTTATTGAGCTATAGTTTATATATGTTTATGGATAGATATAATTTGTTAATGGTCATCTAGAAACAATTTTGGAGTGTATAAACTCATAAAAACATGTTAAAGATGAAGAATTGAGTTTTTGATTGAATATGTACAATTTGGTCAATTTTGAGATGACAATTAGTTATGAAATCATGATGGAAACCTTAAATTGATGACGGATGTTGTTAAAACGTTTAAAAACGAAAAGAACGCAAGTTGAATGAATCAATTTGGTTAAGAAACGAATTTGTAGTGAATGAATTCGCTAAACATGTTAAAACATGTAAGTTTAATATGAACATGAGATTTGGATCAAGATTTGGGTTTGTTAATGTTTTTTTAAATTGTTGATTCTTTGGTATGTTGTAGTTATATGAATTATGAGTCCATAGAGTCAAAAATGGACTCAATTAGATGTGTGTAACTCAAGTTATGAAGGTTAAAGGAGAAAGGGTAAAAAAATTCGCGATGAACACAAATTGCAGAATTGGGGTCTGCAAATACCCGCCCCGACGGGGGTTTATAGTTCAAAAAGTGCCACCCCTGCGGGTATCCCTCCCCAGCGGGATTTTCAAGGTCAAAAACCCCGCCCCAGCGGGGGTGGGCAGACTGACCAAGCGTTAGAGAAAAATTTATCCGGACATATTTTACTAAAATGGCAATAACATTTTCATACGAACTCCGATTGAAGCAATTCAATATGATACGTATCGAGGAAGAATAGAACTACAACTTTCTTTCTTTAGGATTTTCAATTTGAGGTCGTTAGGAGGGGTCAAAATGGTCATCTTTGGGACTGATGTGCAATCGGAGGGTGTCGGGCATGCACATATGCAAGTTTAGTGCGTATGACGATAAAAGATATTATTCTAAGTTATAAAGCATGAATATTAGTAAATATAATGATGCTTAACATTAATAAATGATATATTAGATAAGTTATATAAGCATTCTAAGCACACACAAGAGAGACAATTTGGGCGTGTGACAAATGAACGTCGAAACACCGTGACAAGTGTTAATGAACTTAAAAAGTGTTTCAATCCAATTGAAGTGAACATTATAAGACATAGAATGTGGTTAATATAAACCAATAAGGAGTCCTAGCAAGACTTAAACTCTTGAAGGAACTTTGGGTATGACCTAAGCAGAAATATGATGAGATATAAGTCGAAAGTTAACACAATCAAATTGAATATTGTGTATTAATTAACAGGAAGGGTTATGAAATGTAGATTAAAATTTATAGTACAACTATTATACGTTGCTATGTGACTAATAGTTGATGTGCATGATTATATAATTGTGTAGGACACGTGAAGTGCAGATAGCTGTAAGCTGTTAATCTGTTATTGATAAACAACGATCAAGGCAAGTCTTTCAGTTCCTATTTTCTATATGAACTTGATGATGAAATGTTTTAAATCTTTATTACAAAGATCATGTTGTGTTATATATGTTGAAAGTATGAAACATTAAAGTTAATTTATGACTACGTTGATTGAGTAAAGAATGTTGATTGAGTAAGGAACTCAATCTTTATACTTGTTATGTGAACTACAGCATGTATGTTATGTTAGTCCAATGATTATGAGATGTATGTTGAGCATGTTATTATATGCTACGTGATGCATGAAAACTGTTAGATTTGCTGGGCTGTCGAGCTCAACCTTGCAAATAACCACTTTTGCAGGTTAAGGATTCAAGGTAACGCTATGTGCTACTTGAAAGATATGAATCAGATGTAATGCATGAAGATTTATATACTTTACCTGAGTTGCTATTATTTTGAACCATGTTTAAGGTTCCGGATGATGTACTTGATAACATATGATGTTTAATAGATATTGAGTTATAAACTTTAAATTTTGCCTGATGTATAAATGGTATTGAACCTGGATGTAAGTTTTATTTATTAACTCTAATAAAGTGAGTAATAAACTAAGTATGGTTCAAAGGAAGATAAAGATAAAGGTTTTGAGAAATGAACTTGACAATTTATGATGTGAAACTTCATACTTAGTTGTAAAGTTTGAGCTACCCAATGTATAAGGAATATCGAGCTGAAATGTAAGATTTTATATAATAACTCTGATGAAGCGAATCATAAAATGAATTTGATTCAGAGATGTGTAGATAATAAAGGTTATGATTCAGGGAATTAAAGTAAGAAGAAAGAAAAGTTTAAATTATTCCGTATTTTATTAACTTTAACATCGAATAATGATGTAAAAATTAGAAGTTAAATGTATTGTTAACGACCGAAGTCGAGAGTTGAATTGTATGAAATTTAGGGTCATTACAGCGTCATTGCTGGGGAACGGTTCTAATGATTATTTTGTTATTAGTTTTTATCAATTTAGTTTATTTAAACATTTTTTTCTTTCTTTTTGTTTTAATTTTTTTTATTTACGAGCTACATCATGGCTCATTATAATTATCAATGTCCTTACACGAGAATAACTCAGCCAAATGCGACAGGGATATATAAACTCGATGAGTTCTCATCACAGATAGAGACACTTTCGGTGATTTATGATTATTGTGTTGGACCCCATCCGAGTTATCAATGCGCCATCAGTTTCGAGTCAATACAGTACGGTGGCAAATTCGGTGACTACATAAACAATTATGCCTATCTCAACAACTATCATCAGGATTATGGGTATCATCAGAATTTCGCGTGGCGAGATAATCAAGCCCAACCTTAAGCGTCACAACAAAATCAACCACCTAAATTTCAGACTTGCCAACAACTGCCCCCACAACAGGAAAAGAAACCAGAACTGGAGGAGCTTCTGATTATGTACATAAAAGAGAATGAGATGTGGAAAAATAGTTAGGAAGTGACACTTAGAAATATAGAGAATCAATTGGGGCAGTTGGTAAATGCCATTAACAATTACCCTCAAGGTGAATTGCCAAGTAACATAGTTCCTGAAATTGATGGAGTACCCGAACAAATAGTCATGAATGCTGAAAATGAGAAGACAAGTAGGGATCAAGAAAAGGAGGCCGGTAAAGATCTAGCCTTAAGTTTTAACACAGATAAGCCGATTTTGATAGTGCCCCATGTACCTTCTCCACCAAAATTGAAGGATCCGGGTAGATTTGCAAATCAGTGCCCAATTGGTAATGTCGTCGGTAAAGTTCTTTGTGAAATGAGGGCTAGTATTACTACAGAGCTGCGACGCCCCCAAAATAGGTATACATCACCTATCTTGGGTCGTCAGATACATAGTACAGAATACAAATACAACTTACTAATACAACTGTCGTGTACAATACGACAAAACATAAACTGTGAGTTTGAATACAAATATTATCTTCTAGAGAGTATTCATACTCAAAAGGAGTCCTCATTACATTTATTAACACACCATTACATAGAATAGTGATGACTACTAACTAATACTATCATTCGGACCATCACTCCGTTCCCCGACTTGCCCCAGCTACGTTCTCATTTTCTGAAGAGAACAGTGAAAGAAAGGGTGAGCTCAACTAGCCCAGTAAGAAATATTATGACTAAGATAATGCAGAATAAATTATCATTAGCCTTCAACAATGTTAAACTGATAAAATATAATAGACATCAAGTTTAACTGCAGCGGAACAAGCAATCCATTAAAAGAGTCAAGTAGAAAATAAACTCTACTATCTTTTATGCTTTAAAAGGTTTTTCAACACTGTTATCGCTGGGACTCAGCTTAATAAAATAATCCACATCATCGAATCACCCCTGCACTACGGCCAAGGATATTCATATATTCATTAATGGTCATGATCATGCCAACAACTGTCCATCAATGCACTACGGGCCAATGAGGACTTTTACCACATCATTTGTAACATTACGGTCATGATTATACCGAATAATCCCTGGTCATAATCATACCAAGTCCATCTATGCACTACAGGCAACAGATGACTTTCAACATTTTATAAACATGAGGATGATGACAATGATATAAGAATTCAATAAAACAAATTCAAAAATTAGTTTATCCAGGAATTAATAACGTCTAAATTGTCAACATGATACTGCTTTGTGGAGTAAACTTCAAGACTGATCAGGAGAATATTTTCATGAATAGATACTAGATGAAGCGCAAATATCAAGGATATTCCACTAATTTCATGGAGTATAGAAGTCAAAGTTTTAATCAACTGAGTATAATAAAGAATGGAATAACAAAAGAAATCACCATGCACGCGATAGACCGCACAGACAGGTTATTCTTAACAGAATAATAATAATGGAACCAGGTCCGGCGTAAACGCACAGACAGGATATTCTGACAGAATAATAAATAATGGAACTAGGTCCGGTGTAAAACACACAGACAGGATATTCCGACAGAATAATAATAAAGACGGAACCAGGTCCAACGTAAAGCACAGACAGGATGTTCCAACTGAAAATAAAGACAGAATAATAAAGACGGAACCAGGTCCGGCGTATAGCACAGACAGGATGTTCCAACGGAATAACAAAGACAGAATAATAGAAGAATGTCACCAAGTATAGGGTATTCCGCATATACAGGTTATTCCAACAGAATAATAAAGAAATGGAATAACAGAAGTTCTCTTCTTGAATACAAAAGAATAATATCCATTACCTTAAAAGAACTGGATATTGGAAAAGTGAAGTAGCAGAATACTTTTATTCTCTCTCTCTTATTCTCTCTATACTTTCTCTCTCTATCGCTTGAATGAATTCGTAAAAAATAATGAAGCCCTAGGCCTCTATTTATAGAAAAACTGAGGGTGGCTCTTGGTCTTAACGAAGGGTCAAATGACTCTTGGTAATATTGAAGGGACAACTACTATTGACGAAAGTAATTACTATTGACCAATGTAAATACTATTGACCAAGGTAAATACTATTGACGAAGGTAATTACTATTGACCAAGGTAAATACTATTGACCAAGGTAAATACTATTGACGACGGTAATTACTATTGACGACGGTAATTACTATTGACGAAGAGACTCTTAGATGATGACACATGGCCCCCCATAAAAATAACCAAACTTACCACAACGTCTCAATTATTGATTTAATAATATAACATATTATACAGATGATACTATGACAATAATTTAAAAGATATGATGTAGCAATTATTGTAGCAATAATTGAGTATAGCTGAGTGACTTCTCACGTAAGCATCAATAATCAATACCGTGTGCTACTTTGCAACCACGCGTATTACTGTACTTTTACTACCGGGTAGTTCAACAGTTTTAACGGTTTTAACGGTAACACCTCAGCCGTTATTTTTATAGAAAGATAATTTTGTCGTTGTCTAACTATGACTATACTTCTGTTGTGGGGTCCACCAATGATTGTGCCGTCGTACGAATATTTCCCGACAAAAAGAATATTCCCCGACCAAACGAATATTTTAAAACAACTTGCTTACTTTGTAAAATTTATAAATAATACCCACAACTATAATATTATATCAAATCCACACCATAATTATTTCGAGAAAATTAAATATTTATTCATAAAATCTGGGGTCTCACAAGAGCCATGGTGGGAAGATAAAAGAATAGTCTGTTGTGTTTGAAAAGCTTCAATGGCATAATCTCTTCGCAAACACAATTGGGCAAAAGCCCAGCTGCTCGAAAGTGTTAAAGAAAAATTTATTTAAAAAGTGAATGCTAGGTGGTTGTGATTCAATGGCCCTTTCTATTGGGAAGCTCTCAAAAGATACATTGCTACTAATAGATGGAAGGTTCCTCAATTTTTGAAGGGGAATTGGAGAGAGAGTTGAAGAAGTCAGACTGAGACTATAAAACATGTGCTTATTGGGAGGCAACCCAAGTTTAATTTTTTATTTTTTATTTTATTAGGTTTTATATTACTGCATTTGAATTTATTTGGGATTTAATAAACTTGTTTCTATTGTGTTAACAAGTTAGTCAAGTCCAATTCAAATGTGGTGCCTGATTCAGTCCAATATGCCTAACCTATTCTTTAAACTTAGCAGACGAGGAGGAAGATTGCTATATTTTCAGGGAAGTCCTTTGTTTTACTTTTTCCTATTTCAGCCATTGAGGACAATGTCTAGTTTAAGTTTGGGGGGATTCTTTGCATTATTTATCTGTGATTGCATTAGTTATGTTGCATTGGTAGTGGTTAACTGTCACACATCGTTCATTCATTTATTCACATTCATAAAAAAATTGCATTCATTCATCCACGTAGATTTTTTTTCGTTGGTAGAAGTATGGGCATAGCATCTTGCATTGAGATTGAGCATTGAGTTATGATAGTTAGATAATGGCCATTGATGAGATTGGTTTAATTAATATTGCAAGACATTGAGTAACATGTACTGATTAAAATTGACCATAAGAACCTTGTTACACTATTCATGCCTTCTTTCACATTCTGCGATTAGGAATTTATGTGTGATAGGACATGAACGCTTACTTGATCAGTGATTAAAATTGAGTCTTGACTGATATACATAAGTTTGGGGAAATTTTGATTTCTCTTAGCATATTTATGTAAAAAAAGGAAAAAAAAGAAAAATATGAAAAAATATATGTAGATACATAAGGAATAAAAATAGACTTAGTTCAACTTTGTGGCCTCTGTTACTCGGACAAGTACGCCCTAGGAGATGTCTCTACACCCAGCGCCCTAAAGCCATCTGGTTTGGGAGTCGTTGGTCAAAAGTCTGCTACACGATTAACTTTGAAAAGCCTAAGGGGATTGGACATTGCACAAGTCGGACGAAAAATAATCAGTAGGATGGAGCATAAAATGCACTCGCGAAGCATGATCATTTAATGTCTTATATTTATTTGCTTTAAAGCCTGATTTTGTGACAACCCGAGAATTTAGAAAGTTTTTAAAATTTTAATTAATTGATTTAAGGTTCAAAATTTGAACCTAGACATAAAATAAGTATATGCGTTTGGTATTGTTAAGAAGGAATTTTGAAGATTTAAAAATTATGTGATGGATTTAAGTGAATTATTCAGGATTAAGGGAATAAGCGTTTATGTTCTGTGTATATGTGTACATGATGTGATTAAGGGTCAAGGGTTGACCAGATAATCGATATCTGTAACAAACCCTAGGTATATATTAAGAACGTCAACGTTCGGTTAGAAAACCCTAGAAATGGATAATAAACCCTAGAAATTGGTTATGAAACCCTAATTTTAGTTCAAGAAATCTGAAACCCTAATTCGGTGTATGAAACCCTAATCTGGGAACTTAACGAATAATAATATTGCTTAAGTGTTATTATTATAATATTAATTAGGGTAAAGCTTAATTATTTAGCAAACCCTAATTTTAAATTTAGAAAATCCTAGTTTCGGGATAAGAAACCCTAATTTTATAATTAGGGAAAACCTAAGTGTTAATTTAATAATTTTAATGTTAATTAGGAAATATTAATCCTAATTTTCAAGATATGAGTAATTAGGAAACCCTAATCTAATTACGAAATTTCATTTCTAATTTAGAAAATTTATTTTCTATTAGAAACCCTAGTTTGTGGGTTATAAACCCTAATGACCATTGTGACCCTAATTGCTTAATTAACAATTTTAATTAGAAAAATGCTAATCCTAATTAGCAATATTTAAAGTATGATTAATAAATTTTAATATAATTAGAAAATTCTAATTATAATTTAGAAATATTAATTTTCTATTTTAAAACCGAAATTGGAAAATCTTGGAAATTAAATTTACAAAACCTAAGGGTTTAAAACCTAAACCCTAAATGGTTCAAACCCTAAACCCTAACCAAACCTTAAACCCTAAGGGTTTGGGCTAATTGACACAAATGCCATTAAATTAAAAGGAAAAAGATCAAAGTGCCCTTTTCTTATACATTAAGTAAAGGATATGTCCAAATCTTGGTGACTCATCAATTATATACAACATGTGCTCAAATATATCCTAAATCTGATTTTGTGCCACCTATACCCACTAGATACAATGAATCAAATAAATCAAAAATTAAAGTAAGAAAACATTACTTATTTTCCTAAGCCAACTTGTCCATGTCTTTTCTCTCTCTATATTTTGGTTATGTAGAATGAGAGAGGGAGAGGATGAACCATGATCAGTTCAAAGCAAGCCAAAGATCAGATCACAAAGTCAGAATCAAAAAAATCAAAGCTAAGAAGGTATGAACCCTAATTTTTGAAATCCTTAGATCTGATGTTAGATGTTGTTATTTGTTGGTTAGATATGTGTTAGAAGGTGCCTTTTAGAGATCTGGGTTGTTGGATCATGGATCCATAACACTTAGATGCACGAAATTAGCATTTTCAAAAATCTGGAAAAAGTTGAAAATGTTGTCTGACAGTCACATGTCAGGGCTTTTAGATCTCTGTTTGTTAATTGTTTGTTGTGTTTTAAGTTTTAAACTTGTAGTATGTTGTTAGGGCTGTGATCTGGAACTTGAATCAAGCCCAGATCACGTGTAGATTGAAAGTTATAGTCAGTCAAAGGTAGTTGACCGATCACGATGTTGGATTTCTAGGTAGGCCAGATTTGCCCAGAAAGCCTGACAGTTCATTTTCACGATTCTGATCCTGTTGATGGTTGTTGTTTTGGCCATGTTGTTGGTTAGATGTTGTAGACAGGTATAAGGACTACACATTTATGCTATTAGATCTCCTAGATTAACAACAGAATCGAGCATAATAACGGTCAAAGTAAGTTGACCAAATTGCCTCTTGAAGGTTTCTGGGAAACCCAGATCTTCAAGAACGTTTTTTTTTGTCAGAGTTTGACCAGTTATGATCTTTTAGCATTAGTTGTTTTTATGATGATATGTTGTTATAAACTTGTACCCTGACATCTCAACTACACATTGGAACCTTGAAATCACATTAACCAAGCTCAGGATGCAAGTTATTAAGATCACAAGTGGCCAGCCCGGACTGTTCTTCATTTCTGGAAAACCCAAAAATGAAGAACAGCTTCTGACAACGATTTCTGTAGCCTTAATCTCCCTGTTGTGTTGGATTTTGGTCTTGCAACTTGTTTATGGTTGTAGTACTACATCAGTACTACAACATTAACTTAATAACGTTCCCAGAAACCTTATAACCACGAATCTAGACTCGGTCAAAACACCAACCTCGTTAACTGGCGATGAAGTTAAAGAACACTCAAGAACAGGCCAAGAACACCTATAGCGACGGGTCTGTCGCTATAGGGTCTTTTAACGACAGTTTTGAATTTATTTAATTTCTGATTTTTTGAAAAATATTTAAAAATAGATAAAAATGGTTTATAATGATTAAAAATACTAAATAAATTCTGAAAAATTATTTTAAAGTCTGAAAAATAGTTTTTAATTATATAGAGTATATTTCATAAATATTTAATATTTTTGGAATATAAATGGTATTTAATTTATTTAATTATAATATTAAATAAATTATTTAAAAATAGTTTTAATTCATGAAAAGTTATTTTATGGTATAATAAAATATTTTAAGTTATTTTGAGACTACTTTTAATATTTTGTGATAAAATTCATTAATTAATCCATATTAATGATAATCAGTTTATTTAATAAATATAATAAATAAATTAAGAAAAAATAGAATTAATGCTTTATAAATCATATAACAATGATTTAAGTGTTATAAAAATATTTTTAAGTTATAAAATATAACTTATGATATTTTGCCATGAAAATATTAATATTTTAATATTAATAGTAATTACCGGTAATGAATTTAACTGTTTAAAAATCATATAAAAGTGATTTTAAAATATTAAAAATACTTTATGATATTATAAATATATTATAATATTATGACATGTAGCTCATTAATATTTGATAATAAATAAATATTAATGATAATGGGATTATGTGGTATTTAATTCATTGAAATACGAGTTTAATGATTGAAAAATCATGATAAATGATAATAATTAAGTGAAAATTATTATGAGACATAGAAAAATATTTTGAATGTTATTAAAATTATTTAAGTTAATTGTTAAGTGTTTAGTCAGAGTTTAATTGAACTTAGACTCGATAAAAGTCCGACTGGACCGTTGGGATGTTAGAATTGTGTCGGGTTCAACTCAGACTGCAATAATATGACTTGATACCGAGTCCTATGTGTGTTAGAGACTGATAAGGATGTGTGTTATGTGTTTAGGTTATTCTATGTTATATATATATATATATATATATATATATATATATATATATATTATATTGTGATGATATTATTCTAATATTAGATATCTATATTACTAATATTAGGTCTTCAGATAAAGCGTTATAAATTGCGTAGCGGTAATCAACGGTTCAGGCAAGTTTGGTTTTACTTAACTCTACTAAGAGTTGTTTCATTCAGATAAGCTTATGGTTAACCATTGCTGGTTGCCATGAATTGTATTATGTACATATTGCATGTATAAGTCAGGTATGAAAGGCTGATCGCCTTCATTACCAGTTGGTTCAGATATATTTGTTCATGTATAATACTTGTTCAGTCATAAAGTTTGTTCCTGCTAGTTCACAATTATATTGTTGAATTATAGCCAGCTTATTATTCAGACTCTTTCAATCATGATATACCGTTATATTATTGAATTTAAACTTACTGGGCAACTTTTATGCTCACCTTTGCTATATTATGATTTAACATTGCAGATTTAGGCGAAAACGTCGGATACAGGAAAGGATAAAGCCAAGTTCAACTTGGGATAAAATGTGCAGCTAATTTGTAATAGAATAGTTTAATAAATATGTTATATGTCTGATAGTTTATGAATTGTGTATAGGTTAAGGTTACTCGATTTGGGGAAAATAATGTGTACGTTTATTGTATAAACAATTTATGTTTATATCTTCTGCAAATAGTGATAGAATGATTGTACCGGATCCGCGGTGATTTGGGACCCGGATTCGGGGCTCTCACAATTGGTATCAAAGCTGTTGGTTATAAATCTTAGGTAGGGTTACCTGAGACTAATAACCGCAGTCATTAGGGTAAGTACTAATTCAAATAGAGTTAGTGTGTCGGTATGATTCAAAGACGAATCTCGGCAGGGTATAATTTACTGAGTTCCCTAACTCTGATAATAAAGTTGAATAGTAGTGGTGAAAAGATAGAGTCTTAAATACTAATAGTTCAGCGATAGTTGATCGAAAAGTAAAACGATCATAGAATAGAAATGGATCGTATTATATACGATGAGATCACCCCGTGATCTAACATGGATTAAGCGAATGATAGCTAAGTCTGCGGCAAGAATATTGTGTGTCAGCGGTACTATGAATTGGTAAAGATTCAGGAAAGGTTTATGAATACGGATTAAATGAAATTCGTATTGAGAAGGGAGTAGGTTTAGGTGGGGATTCAATTGAGGACTCATGTCAGTAGCTGAGTTGTATGATTCCTTGTTATGGGCGGGAAATTGTACTTGGTGTAAAAACCACTTAGTTTCTGGCACTGATAATCATTGAAATATTTGTGTCGCGCTATTTGATATATGCATGTTAAGAGGGTGATTCCTTTCTCATGTGTATAACAGATAGATAGGTTATATGTAGAGAATATAAGGTTAAGTACGAGTTCTTAAAACTCATACTTATGGTATGTTCGTGACTCATAATTATATGAAATGTTTATGAACCCCTCAGCGAATGGACGCCAAAGGTCTGTCTAGGACAAGTTCTTAAACTCATATGATTGTGGCAAAGTTCCTGAACTCATAAGTGTGGTAAGTTTGACGAACTGGGTATAGTTCTGTGTGAATGGAGTATTACGGATAATAGGAATAGATAGACTGTTTAAGCAAATGATTATTAGTGGATACATAGGTTTTCCAAAATTCCTAGCCATACTAGACTTCGATTTTTTGGACATCAAGCTAAATACGCACTATGTGCTTTTAAAAAAATGTAGACTCGTAATCATTTTTGAAATGGTTTAAAGTATAGTCTATGCTACTTGTTTCAGCTAGACGAAGATGATTTGAAATATCAAAATTTATTTTATTTATCACTCATGTACCATGTAACCTGGTGTAGAGATGATAAAAAGGTGATAGAGTTATAAATACAGGAATACTTAGTGTGAATTCGATCTAAAAATCATTGTTCCACTATTGTATGATGTGTTATGACAAAGTCATATAATGATGGCATCCTCAAACGGACTGTTAATACAGTACGACATCATGACGTCATTCTCAAAAATATTTTCAAAAATATTAATTTGCCAACGGGGTTTGGCTACACCTAAATAATTCGATTGAATTGAATTATTGATATGAGTCTACGCCATTCGATTCAGCTAGACTAATGTTATAAAAAAAACTCTAAGTGTTCATTAAAAGAAATTTCCTGAACCAAATTGTTTAGGTGCGGAATCCAATAAGACTGAGGTAGAAGTTTATGTGCCATGAATAACTGGATAAAATGAAGTTGCTTAATGGAAATACTTTACTCAATAAAGTATAGCATATGAATTTTGCATAACGAAGCTTTAGAATTAGAAAACTTGCTTAAGTATAACATAACAGTGAAAAGCAACCTTGCCGAATAATAAAGTAGCAAAGGTTAGGAAACTTGCCTCGTGCGTAGGTTAAACAATTACTATTCACGTTCACCCCAAGTCCTATACATACCATATGTATTGACAATACACATTAGCTACACTAACATTACCTTTATGAGTTACTTTATTACTCTTAGTATAGCTACTAACTAAGTTTAAGTTTAAACAACATCACATCTTTTCATAAATATTACTTTTTAACTTTATTAAAACTACTTAAGTGATCATGTCATTGCACCACATGCACATTAACAACTTGATACAACATCCTATTACATGCCCAACATGTTATCATTAAGTTATACTAATACACAAAGGGTTGCACTTGCATTCGTGCATTCTGATGCCCTCTGATTGGCTCTAAATACACAATAGTCCTAAAGATGGCCATTTTGACTACTGTTACGGACCTAAACTTAACAAACTTAAAGCATGAAAGTTGTAGGTCTATTCGTCCTCTTTCCGGATCATCTTGAATCAACTCAATCGGAGTTCGTATGAGAAAGTTATGGCCATTTTACTACAGGAGGTTAAAACTGCCCAACTCAGACAACTTTTCCGGCGCCGGGGCGCGGATCAGTGACGCCGGGGCGCGAGTTACAGTGCTGGGGCGCGAGCTACTGGCCCATTTTTGGCGCTGGGGCGTGAATTTTGACGCTGGGGCGCCGAAACTCACAGAACCAAAAAGAAGAACAGAGTCCAAAGCTACTGTCTTAAATTTGTAATAACAATTTGCCCCAAACAACATGTATAACAACTATAAACTACACATAATTGCTAACAATTATTCATATACCAATTTCCAACAATTGAATAACAAATTTAAAGGACTTAAATCACTAAAATAATATTTGGTTAAAACTCAAAACTTCATTGTTGATATCTAAAGTACAGTGAACGAAATTTTCACTGTTATCAACCAAATTTGATTCCTTTGAAATACAAGTATACCAACATCTAACAAATTAACATGTATAGTTCAATTAACATATACAAGGTTCAATTCGCGTATTAGTTCACAATTTTTGTTATCATGAAATCATATGTTCATATATATATATATATATATATATATATATATATATATATATATATATATATATATATATATATATATATTTCACTGTAAAACCAAGTTCCCTTTCTAAATCGTAATTTAGCATACAACACACACACACACACACACACACACACACACACACATATATATATATATATATATATATATATATATATATATATATGCTAACTATAACAATTATAACAATAAAAACACATAACATCATAACCAATTCTAGAACATGTTTTACCGATAAATTTTTTTTTTTAGGTAAAAACCTTAACAGAGTGAATGACTTTCAAGAACACAGACTATCAAATTTACAGTAAGTATATAGCGTGAAACATATATGATTACATACACATAATTTAAGGTTATAAGCACCTACCTTTTTTTTTTGTTGATTTTAGAAAACTTTATTGTTCACTGATAATGATAATCTCAGAGCTTTCCTCTCTGTGTCTCTCTCTCAACTATCTCAGACAAACTTCAAATGTTGATTAGGCTTAAGCCAAAATAGCATATACGTAATATTAACTAAAACCAACGCTTACCTTTAACACTAAAACGTATAAAACTGACGCTCAACTAATGATCGTATTAATTTAGCAGTTACCCAAAATAATATATATTATATATATTTTATTTATTTAATTAATAATTTAAATTCAAAAGCCCTAAGGCTTTGTTTGGCAAACCATTAAAAATTTAAATGATTAATATACTTACACCTTGTTTGGCAAAACTAAATTAAAATGACTTTAATTTATTTTAATAACTCTTTATAACATATTTATTTGTCACACTTTATGAAATAACAATTTATTAAATAAATCACTTAATCACATAACTCAATCCACATAACACATTAATTATTTAACAAATAAATAATCAACTAAAACAACTCAATCAAATTGAACAATTACTTATTCAATAATAATCACATCCAATAAATATTTATATAAATCAATAAATATTTATAACTTACATTTAAAAATATGGAATGTTACACACGAAATCACAATTCAAATAATTCATTCGTCACATTCTTCCCTCCTTACAAAGATTTTATCCCCAGAATCGAAGACACAGATTAAATAAATAACTCAGGATAGCTTTTCATCATCTTATCTTCGAGTTTCCACGTAGCTTCCTCGGCGTTGTAGTTCCTCCATATCACCTTCACAAAAAGTATAAATTTATTCCTAAGCATTTGTTCTTTCCTGTCAACTATCTGGATAGGAATTTCCTCATAAGACAAATCTTTATCAAATTGTAATGGTTCATACTCAATCACATGCTTGTAATCGGGCTTATACGGTAGTAACACCGAAACATGAAAGACATTGTGAACATGTTCCAATTCATGAGGTACAGCTACTTCGTAAGCCACTTCCCCTACTCTTCGCAACACCTCAAAGGGTCCAATAAACTTCGGACTTAGCTTTCCTTTCCTACCAAATCGTATCTTGCCCTTCTAAGAAGAAACTTTTAGGAAAACGAAACTTCTAACATCAAATTCATAATTCAGTCGGTGTTGATCAACATATTTCTTCTGTCTATCTTGAGCATCTACCAACCGTGTTCTGATGGTCTTGACAACTTTAGTGGTCTGCTGTACCAGTTCCGGCCCTAATAGTTAACGTTCACCAACTTCATCCCAGCACAGTGGAGTTCTGCACCTTCTTTCGTATAATACTTCGTAAGGCGGCATGCCAATGCTCGCGTGATAACTATTATTGCAGGAAAATTTAGCCAACGATAGATAATCATCCCAGATTCCTTTGAAGTCCATAATTCACGCTCTCAGCATATCCTCTAACGCCTGGATTGTTCGTTCGCTTTAGCCGTCTGTTTGAGGATGGAACGACATACTCATTCTCAACTGTGTTCCCATGCATTCCTATAGTCTCTTCTAGAAGTTTGACGTGAATTGCAGATCTCTGTCTGACACGATTGACAATGGAACTCTATGTCTTGAAACGATCTTTTTGACGTACAACTTTGCCAACCGATCAAGATTGAATCTAATCTTTATCGGCAAAAAGTGTGCTGATTTCATCAGCCTGTCCACTATCACCTAAATTGCATCGTACCCTTTCTAAGTAGTCGGAAGACACATACCACAAAATTCATTGTGATATGCTCCTACTTCGATTTTGGTATATCCAAAGGTTGAAGTAATCCACTTGGTCTCTGATGCTCGACCTTGACTCTTTGACATGTCAAGCATTTCGCGACACATTCTGCAACATCTCTTTTCATATTTGGCGACCAAAAATGATGCCGTAAATCTTGATACATCTTCGTACTTCCCGGGTGAATTGAATATTTTGAGTTATGAGCCTCAGTCAAAATTTTGTCTTTAATTTCAAGTACTGCTAGAACCCAAATCCTTCCCCCAAACCTTAGTAGTCCTTCGGCTTTGATCTTGAACTTCATCTCACTACCCTCGGACACTCTTTCTTTGATTTTCTTGCATCCTTCATCTTGTTGTTGAGCATCCTTTACCCTGTCCACTAAAGTTGCACCAGCCTCCATCTGGAACAATCTTTCATCGGATTCTTTCGAAAATTTTATTTTCAACCATAATTTTTCCATAGCTGAAATGAGCTCCTCCTGGGCAGTTAATAACATCAACTTCTCCCGACCTTTTCCAGTCAAGGCATCGACAACTACATTTGCTTTACCCGGATGATAAAAGATTTCACAATCATAATCTTTTATCAGTTTTAACCATCGCCTCTGACTCATGTTTAGATCCTTCTGTGTGAAAATATACTTTAAACTTTTATGGTCTGTGTATATCTAACATTTCTCTCCATAGAGATAATGTCTCCATATCTTTAAAGCAAATACCATGTTAGTTCCCAGAGGCATAATAGTTATCTAAAAAGGGGGGTTGAATAGATATTTTTATTTTCTTCTTAAAAATACTTGTTAGTTTTGATAATGATTTAAACACAACGGAATTGAGATTTATTTGTTTTCTCTTTAAGATATAACGAGTTAATAGGAGTAAAGTAGTTACAGCAGTTATGGCAATAATATAAGAGACACAACGATTTTAAGTGGTTCATAGCACTTAAAGCTCCTAGTCCACTCTTCTACTCCTCGAGTAGGAAATCCACTAAGGATATCTTTACAATCTCTAAATCTCACATATTCCTTCAAGACCAGCAGTCTTGGAACTTCTTAGTTCACTTTTGAACTCTTCAAGTCTAGCAGACTTGGTACTTCTCAGTTCACTTAGAACTCTTCATGTTTCTGACTTGGAACTTCTTACTTCACTTGATAATAGTTGAGTTCTTGAATGGTGTTACTCAGTTGCCGTTAAGCTTGTGTTCGAAAGAACTGAGTAGCTGAGTAAGCTTTTTTTTTCAAATCGTAGAGTTGAGCGTTGAATGTTCTTCAGCATTTTTGTTCAATGCTTGCTTAATCTCTTTCATTTCCTGATGTTTTATATATATGATGCCTTTCAAATGTATCCGTTGAAGACATCCGTTGAAGCATTAAATGCTTTTGATAATTCTGAGCTTTGATGGAGACTTTTTTGCACAACTTCTGATTAGTAGTCTGGCCCACTGACTGTTGTCTCACCTAACACCTGAAAAAGTGTTTTCTGGTGACCCATAGTACTTTCCTTAGCTTCTTCAATACGTTTCTTTGTTATATACTAAGGATGACTGTTGTGTCATTGGAACTCCTGAGAATTTCAATGTCTATAGTCCATTCCACATTTTTTTTGATTCATTCTTAAACAAATGGACAAGGCTCGATGCTTCTAACACAGACAGATAATGCTCTACGATTCTGATCGTGGTGTCTTGCCACCTTGGTGCTTGATCCGATACTAGCAAATGAGAACACTACGATTTCTCTTAAGTACTGACACACTACGATCTTTACTTGCTTGTCTTGCAAACTCTATGCTTTCGAGAGCACACAACGATCTCTGAGTTGGCTCGGCTAGCGTTTGGACCACTCTACAATTTTAGGAGAGGCCCTCCAAAGCAGACACTACGATTCTCGATGCTCTACGATTCTGCCTTGGTTTCTGTGTTCTCTTGATTAGCTTGATAGACTACGATTCTGTTGAAGCCTATCTATTACATCTCAAGATATAGATCAATCTAACAACTTTGATCTTTTCATCTATACATTCATTTACAGAATGATGAATATTAAAAGCTCAGATCAACCTAACATTTTTGATCTACCACTAAGTCCTTGTACATATATTCCTTGAAAGACTATACATATAATCATGGATATTTACTTTCAACATCAAATTTAAATATGTAATCTCCCAAAAATTTCTCCCTATTTGATGTTGACATAACCAAGGAGATTTGTGTCATGATTATCAATTTCTAGATGATGTGACACCCCCAAATCCAGGTATCTCAATTCCACAGATTTGGTGTTCACTGTCCAATTAAATCATAACTAACTACCCATAAACAAAGGATAAAATTAAACTCAAAAGTTTAAACAATCAATCTCCCATTAAAGGGTTACATAATCTAAAATAAATCCCAGGTCATCTAACCTTTATTACAATCATCAGCAGAAAATTAAAACATAATCATAATTAAATCTATTACATAAGCTTCATAAATAAAAGGTAAACTAAACGTCGTCTAATCAAGCATCGTGCCCTTGCCCTTGCTTGTAAAAAACTCTTCAAACTTCTTAATTTCATCTGCATTGTTTTGTGCAAGAGTGAGCAAACAATTGCCTACAAGAAGAATAATATACAATAATGTTTAATGAATGACAATTAACTTAGCTATCAATGGTAAAGTATTCTTACCGGAACAATAAACTTTAATTCAACAGCTATGAGTTCAAAGGAATAATGAACGTTTAAGTTAACAATAGATATCAGCATCAAAGAATGCACTGAGGGTCACAAGACCACGAACTATACTCTAGGTTTTTAAGTATTTCTACTTTAACCTTTAACAGTCTAAAAGACTATAATCATCATCTATGTCCTAGGTTAACAGGTGTTTCTACTGTAACCTTTAATAGTCTGAACGACTATATGGACCATCATCCCATACTCCAGGTGATCAGCCCTTTGTACTATGTATTGCGCAAACATTTTAACGCTATTGCGTAGCTCTAAAATAATCCCCTGATATAGGGTTGTTCATCTCAACTTAGATTATCAGGTTCCGAACCAAAGGAAGTTTGGTTGGGAATTAACTTCAAAGGAAAACTAGATCTTTGGAATGCTCATCAACCAAGTACTGTTGAATCAGATAGGGACCAATAACTATTCAAGAGTTTGAGTATAATAATTTCATGAACAAGGTATGTCGATAAATTAATAAGAGCTAGAGTATTAACGACTTCTAAATTGAACAAGTGTCATCATCGACAACATTCTTGAAAAGTTGTGTGGGTACATAAGCAAACCAAAGGAAGTTTGGTTTGGATTGACTTCAAGTGTAATTTAGAGTTTAGAACATTCATCAACTAAGGATTAGTTGAATTGGTAAAGAATCGCTAGGCAACTTAGAGTTCGGTACAATAATGTAAGATAGTACAATGACATTGGAGAACGAAGATCAAACAACAGTTATTAGTAGCTGAATAAACACATTTCTTACAACAAAAGTACAAACTTTGAATAACCAAGGTAACCTCATTTGGAATAAACCCAAAATAGGTCCATTTCACCCAACCTATTCTGAGTCGCCAAATATATGGTACAGAAAATAACTACAACTTTATTACAACAATTGTCGTACAAAATACAACAACACATATACTGTGAGTTTGGATACAAATATATACCAACTGTGACTCGTGTCCCAACCATAATGTGACAAATATCCCATCAGTGGACATCACCTCACAGTAATACCTACATAAAGGTATAGTCAAAAACTGTTTTAGAAATTAGAATCTTTGGGAAGTACTCAAGGAAACCTTCGTACATGGGAGGCCTTGCTTCCAGGTTATGATAGATATCATATGTAAGACCCCAACTTATTAATAAATGAAATTAAATTTTCTCTATTTATTATTTTGAAATAGAAATGGTTGATTTGATTAATGTGGTTAGTTATGGGTAAAATACGCAAATATTTCAAATAAGCAAGTGGTTATAAAATATTCATTTTTGGTCGGTGAATATTCGTGTGGTCGTGGAATATTCTTTCTGTCGGGGAATATTCGTACGACGGCGCAGCTATTTGTGGGCCCCATAACGGAAAACGATTGGATGAAGATAACGACAAAAATTGAGTTTTTATAAATAACGGCGTAGTTGTTACCATTAACACTGTTGGAATACTCGGTGGTTAAAATATAGTAATACTAGTGGTTGCACAGTAGCACACGGATTGCACAGTATTTTTGAATTATTGATTCTTACGAAGGAATGCACTACTCAATAATTGTTACAGTACTTACTGTTCAATATTTTATTTTATTGATTCAATAATTGCTGCATTGATATTTTATATTATTGTTGTTTCAATAATTGTCACTGCACAATATTTTCCATTATCAGATCAATAATTTATATTATTTAAATAATATTATTAGATAGCATTATTGGAAATGTCTAGAAAGTTCTTTCTAAGGAGAGGTTTGGTCATCTAATTGCGCGCTAGTAAGGAGAAATCCTTATTGGAAAGCCCCCTCTTTCCTGGGAACGGTCTGGTTATCATAAATGTGATTCTGTAATATTATTTGTGAATAATTAATTATTGATTCATATGATAAGGAAATATTTATTTTATGTGGATATAAATGAGGGATATATTTTTGTGGTTAAAAATGAAGGAGTTAATGTTGAAGTGTTTTATCTGTATTTTTGTCAGAACGGAGGTATTGAAAATCAAATTAGGGTTTTTGAGATATTTTGCGAGGGTTATAATTTTTAATCCGACCGTTGGATCGTGGTAATATTTGGATATGTTATACATATATAAGTTTAGTATATGTCCACAAATTTTGAACCGTTAAAAATGAACATATGATTTGTTATGAATTTTACGAGATGGCTGGTTCAGAAATTGTTGAATTTTTAGAGTTAATCATTTTGGTGGAAAATTTTAGAATTGGCGGGCCCCACTCTTGGTTGGTGAAAAAATGTGCTGAGATTTTTATTCAAATGTGGTGGGTGGGAATAGTAGCAAGTAAAGCCATCAGGTTGCAAGTTAAGTCTGCTTCGGCGTGCTAACATTTTCCTATAAATAGAGGGCTAAGTTAGAATTGAAAATCACACCAGAATTCATAAGTTTTCTCTCTTTCTCTCTCTAGATTATTGAGTGTATTTTCTGAGTATTTAGATACTTTAAAAGTTGCTATTCAGTACAAGTTTCATTCAGCCTCATATCCGATATTCAGTCAGAAGTACGGTTATTTTGAGGTAAGGGATATTATTTTCTTCTTAAATGATATTATTTTCTTCAATATCATTATGCTGAAATATTGATTTAAACTTTTTATTAAATTTGAAACGTTTTGTGTCGGGGTTACTATTCACGTATACGGCACTATTCACGAATACGACACTATTCACTAAAAAATAAATTTTTTTCTTTTTTGTCCAAGATGTCTATTATGGTTACTATCTTTGATTGTATCCATGTTTTGATCTTTATTTTTGATTTCTGCTTCACAATTGATTATTATGAAGTATTATTGATCTTGGATAAACTGTTATACGAATCCCTACTATTTGTCCTTCTGTCTCACTGGATTCGTTTTCTTTAAGATATTTTTCATCATCCTCAGTCCTGAATGATGATATTACTGAATATTTTTGGCATGTAGTGCAAAGATGTATGATTACCTGATGAATATCTTTAGCCTGTAGTGCAAAGATGAACAGGTGTTGAGATGAACATGACCGACTGGTGTTACAAACGAATATCTTTGGCCTGTAGTGCAAAGATGAATATTTGATTCAAGATGTATATTGATTGATGTTACAGGGATAAAATATTGATGATAGACTTTTAAATCTTAGAAGATAGTAGAATTCTTTCTCTACTTAACTCTTCTAATGGTTTACTATTTCCGCTGCAGTTGTTGATCTAAAACTTTTTGTCGATTATATTCTATTAGATTTTTCCCTGTTGAATACTAATGATAATTCGTTGTATATTATCTTAGTCATAATATTCTTTACTGGGCTAGTTGAGCTCACCCTTTTCCTTTTTATTCTATTTTTCTTCTCAGGAGGTGAGAACATAGCAGTATCTAGTCGGGGTATGGAGTGATAGTTCTAGAAAGATGTTTTAGCTGTCCTCACTATTTCTACAAAATAGTGTTTGAATAATTATAATGTGGACTTACTTGAGTGTGGATATTGTCTAGAAGACAATATTTATATTTAAACTCACAGTATGTGTTGTCGTATTTTGCACGACAATTGTATTATTGAAGTTGTAGTTTGCTTTTTGTACCATGTATTTGGCGACTCAGAATGGGTGTTATATACCTATTTTGGGGGAGTCACAGTTGGTATCAGAGCTTAGGGATATGATCCCTGGCTGAGATGTGAGACGAGAACTAGGAGGGGAAAGACGGGGAATTCCTTCGCTAGTATGACCTGAATAAGTTTATTTGATAATTATTTGGTCGGTCAGATATAGGGATAATATGTGACATGTCAATTAACCCTTGTTTTGTGGCAATATTTGAGAATGGCAGTAGCGAACGTTAACAATGGAATGAATGAGACTGTGGAGACACCTTTAATTACCACACAGGGGAACGTGCAACAGGAAGGCAATATTCCTCTTGTAAACAACGTTACCGAGCAAACGATGAATGATGGAATGTTTAGGAGCTTTTTACAGTACATGCAAAATCAGACGAGGGAGACGCGTGTGTAGAATACGGGTGGAAATGATAACAACGCGCGGTTTGTCACAGCCAAGCAGTTCAAAAAATTGGGACCACCAGAATTTAAGGGAAAGCCGGATCCGATCATGGCGGAAACGTGGGTCAAGCAAATTACCAAGTTATTCGATGTCTTGGGATGCACAGAGCAACAGAAGGTTCCATTCTCCACCTTTATGTTTCGCGGTGAGGCAGACTACTGGTGGGAGTCTGTGAAGCGTACCCAGCCTGACGCACTCAACATGTCCTGGGAAACGTTTCAAAAACTGTTTAATGACAAGTACTTTCCTGAAATTATTCGTCATATGAAGGAGGTAGAGTTTATTAGACTGGAACAAAACAACATGATGGTGTCCCAGTATGAGGAGAGGTTTGCAGAGTTATCCAGGTTTGCACCTCATTTGGTCGAGAATGAGGAACGAATGACAATGATGTGTCTAAGAGGTTTAAAACCCGAGATTCGGCAATGTCTTATCTCTCATAAATTTTCTTTATATTCAGATGTTGTAAACATGGCTCAATTATTAGAGCGAGATAATGAGTATGTTCAACCGAGGGACCACAACCAAGGTCATACTGGTGACAGCAGTCATCGGAGTGATGAGAACCAGCGAGGAGGGAAAAATACAGACAAAAGTGGTAACCACTCGGGTGGTCATCGTGTCCATGATAATGGGAGAGGTGAGTCAAGTGAAAATTTTTAGAAGAGAAGATTTAACGATGACAGGAAGACGTCGACAGCAGCACCAGCACCAGGAACAAATTTTAGGGGAGGAGAACGACCGCCAGTTAGATGTTACAGATGCGGAGAGGAGGGACATATAAGTCCAAACTGCCCACAACAGTTCAAGGTATGTTATAATTGTGGAAAGGAAGGACATATCGCTCGAGATTGTACTATAGCGAAACCAAGTCCAGCTGGGACGGTGACACCAAAGGCGGATACGGACAAAATAAAGTCGACGGTTTCTGGAAGAGCGTTTGTCGTGACTGCCCAAAACGCGAGAAACCCGAACGAAGGTATAACGGGTTAGTTAATTATAAATTCTTGCGAAGTTTATACCTTACTAGATACCGGTTCTACCCATTCTTTTATCTCTCCTGCTTGTGCTCAACGTTTAAACTTGACTCCGGAGAAATTATACTTTGACCTATCTGTGGAGACTCCGTTAGGAGAAACTTTCATTACATCTACAGTTTATAAATCTTGCTTAATTCAAGTTGGCACAATCACATTACCTGTTGACCTTATCTCTTTAAAGATACTTGCTTTTGATGTGATTTTAGGCATTGATTGGTTAACTACTCATCATGCCAAAATTGATTATTTTCGTAAGGTTGTTAGTTTTCATATTCCTAACCAACTTGTTATGCGAATTCAAGCAACCAAACCACTAAAATCAATCGCTGTCATACCAAGCCATAAATCTATTCGTTTATTGAAAAACGGATGTCAAGCTTTCTTAGCCCATGTCATGGACTTGAACAAAAATACGTCAGATTTGAATGATATTTCTGTTGTTAGTGAATTTCCTGACGTATTTCCTGGCCAAACCCAGAGCGTGATATTGAATTTTTGTATTGATCTTCAACCCGATACAAAACCCATTTCTAAAATCTCATATTGAATAGCTCCTATTGAACTTCAGGAGTTAAAAACCCAACTATAGAAGTTGGTACCCGAGCCTCTATCTGGTGACTTCCTTTGTGAAATGCACCAAAGCCAGACTCTCGGTAAGGGACTCTATATTTGTGTGGTGGTAAAACAATAGGTGCCATTGTGACGTGCTATCCAAGATTGGGATATGAATCACAATTGAGAGCAACCGAAGTCGGTGACCAAAGTACGTAGATTTCTGGGCTTAAATGGTTACTATCAGAGATTCGTGGAAGGATTTTCTCGAATCGCTACTCCGTTAACTTAGCTGACTCAGAAAGATACAAAATTCGTATGGAGCGAGGAATGCGAGAAGATTTTCCAATAGCTCAAGAGGCGACTCATTCGGAACCTGTTCTTACCATACCATCCTGGAAAAGTGAATGTGGTAGCTGACGCATTGAGTAGAAGATTGTACACGAGTACGAGTGCGATATTGTTGAACACAAAGACCTATTTTGTATAATTTATAAATGATAGAGATAGAGTTAATGACTCTAGGGACCCACGTGATGATATACGAGTAAAATCGACTTTAATCGATAACGTTAAAGCCGCTTAAGCTACAGACTTGGAGCTGATGAATATAAAGAAGAAGGTGCAAGAATGTGTTATTCTAGAAGTAAGATTCGATGAAGAGAAGAAAGCTCAAGCCTTCGATTTATTTGAAATCCTCGATCGAGTAGGAACTGTGGCCTATAGACTCACCTTAACGCTAAGTATGTTGCGTGTTCATAACGTTTTTCACGTATCGATGTTACGTAAATATGTGGACGACCCGAATCATATTATTGCATTAGAACCAGACGAGATAGCCGAAGATTTAACGTACGAGGAGGTACCTGTTAAGATATTGGATAGGAAAGAACATGTCCTATGCACGAAGGTTATACCACAAGTTAAGATTTTGTGGAGAAACCATGCTATTGAAGAAATGACTTGGGAGTTGGAATCAGAAATGAAAGCGAGGTATCCTCACATTTTCGAAACACCAGGTACGTACGTCAATTTTGAGGATGAAATTTCATAAGGTTGTAAGACCCCAACTTATTAATAAATGAAATTAAATTTCCTCTATTTATTATTTTGAAATAGAAAGGGTTGATTTGATTAATGTGGTTAGTTATGGGTAAAATGCGAAAATATTTCAAATAAGCAAGCGGTTATAAAATATTCATTTTTGGTCGGTGAATATTCGTGTGGTCGTGGAATATTCTTTCTGTCGGGGAATATTCGTACGACGGCGCAGCTATTTGTGGGCCCAATAACGGAAAACGATTGAATGAAGATAACGATAAAAATTGAGTTTTTATAAATAACGGCGTAGTTGTTACCGTTAACACTGTTGGAATACCCGGTGGTTAAAATACAGTAATACGCGTGGTTGCACAGTAGCACACAGATTGCACAGTATTTTTGAATTATTGATTCTTACGAAGGAAGGCACTACTCAATAATTGTTACAGTAGTTACTGTTTAATATTTTTTTATTAATTCAATAATTACTGTATTGATATTTTATATTATTGTTATTTCAATAATTGTCACTACACATTATTTTCCATTATCAGATCAATAATTCATATTATTTAAATAATATTATTAGATAGCATTATTGGCAATGTCTAGAAAGTTCTGTCTAAGGAGAGGTTTGGTCATCTAATTACGTGCTAGTAAGGAGAAATCCTTATTGGAAAGCCCCCTCTTTCCTGGGAACGGCCTGGTTGTTATAAATGTGATTCTGTAATATTATTTATGAATAATTAATTATTGATTCATATGATAAGGAAATATTTATTTTATGTGAATATAAATGAGGGATATATTTTTGTCGTTAAAAATGAAGGAGTTAATGTTAAGGTGTTTTATCTGTATTTTTGTCAGAACGGAGGTATTGAAATTCAAATTAGCATTTTTGAGATATTTTGCGAGGGTTATAATTTTTAATCCGACCGTTGGATTGTGGTAATAATTGGATATGTTTGAATACCCGGTGGTTAAAATACAATAATACGCGTGGTTGCACAGTAGCACACAGATTGCACAATATTTTTGAATTATTGATTCTTACTAAGGAAGACACTAATCAATAATTGTTACAGTAGTTACTGTTTAATATTTTATTTTATTGATTCAATAATTGCTGCATTGATATTTTATATTATTGTTGTTTCAATAATTGTCACTGCACATTATTTTCTATTATCAGATCAATAATTTATATTATTTAAATAATATTATTAGATAGCATTATTGGCAATGTCTATAAAGTTCTGTCTAAGGAGAGGTTTGGTCATCTAATTGCGCGCTAGTAAGAAAAAATCCTTATTGGAAAGCCCCCTCTTTCCTGGGAACGGTCTGTTTGTCATAAATGTGATTCTGTAATATTATCTGTGAATAATTAATTATTGATTCATATGATAAGGAAATATTTATTTTATGTGAATATAAATGAGGGATATATTTTTGTGGTTAAAAAATGAAGGAGTTAATGTTGAGGTGTTTTATCTGTTTTTTTGTCAGAACGGAGGTATTGAAAATTAAATTAGGGTTTGTGAGATATTTTGAGAGGGTTATAATTTTTAATCCGACCGTTGTATCGTGGTAATATTTGGATATGTTATAGATATATAAGTTGAGTATATGTCCACAAATTTTGAACCGTTAAAAATGAACGTATGATTTGTTATGAATTTTACAAGATGACTGGTTCAAAAATTGTTGAATTTTCGGAGTTAATCATTTTGGTAAAAACTTTAGAATTGGTGGGCCCCACTCTTGGTTGGTGAAGAAATGTGCTGAGATTTTTATTCAAATGTGGTGGGTGGGAATAGTAGCAGGTAAAGCCATCAGGTTGCAGGTTAAGTCTGCTTCGACGTGCTAACATTTCCTATAAATAGAGGGCTAAGTTAGAATTGAAAATCACACCAGAATTCATAAGTTTTCTCTCTTTCTCTCTCTAGATTATTGAGTGTATTTTGTGAGTATTTAGATACTTTAAAAGTTGCTATTCAGCACAAGTTTCATTCAGCCTCATATCCGATATTCAGTCAGAAGTACGGTTATTTTGAGGTAAGGGATATTATTTTCTTCTTAAATGATATTATTTTCTTCAATATCATTATGCTGAAATATTGATATAAACTTTTTATCAAATTTCAAACTTTTGTGTCGGGTTACTATTCACGTATACGGCACTATTCACGAATACGGCACTATTCACCGAAAAATAAAAAAATTTTTTTTTGTCCAAGATGTCTATTATGGTTACTAACTTTGATTATATCTATGTTTTGATATTTATTTTTGATTTCTGCTTCACAATTGATTATTATGAAGTATTATTGATCTTGGATAAACTGTTATACGAATTCCTACTATTTGTCCTTCTGTCTCACTGGATTCGTTTTCTTTAAGATATTTTTCATCATCCTCAGTCCTGAATGATGATATTACTGAATATCTTTAGCCTGTAATGCAAAGATGTAAGACCCCAACTTATTAATGAATAAAATCAAATTTTCTCTATATATTATTGTGAATAATAAGGGGTTAATTTGATATAATACTTTGGTTATGGGTGAAATGTGCAAATTGTGTAAAAAAAAGCAAGTGGTTATAAAAATATTCATTTTGTCGGGGAATATTCGTTTGGTCGTGGAATATTCTTGCTGTCGGGGAATATTCGTACACGGAGCAGCCTTGTGTGGGCCCCATAACGGAAAGCGATTGGATGAAGAAAACGACAAGTATAAGTTATTTATAAATAACGGTGTAGTTGTTACCGTTAATACTGTTGGAATACCCGGTGGTTAAATTACAGTAGCACACGGTATTGCACCAATTATTGATTCTTACGTAAGAAGGCACTACTCAATAATTGTTACAGTAGTTATTATTTAATATTTTATTTTATTGATTCAATAATTGATGCGTTGATATTTTATATTATTATTGTTTCAATAATTGTTGCTGCACAGTATTTTCCATTATCAGATCAATAATTCATATTATTTGAATAATATTATTAGATAACATTATTGACAATGTCTAGAAAGTTCTGTCTAAGGAGAGGTTTGGTCATCTAATTGCGCGCCAGTAAGGAGAAATCCTTATTGGAAAGCCCCCACTTTCCTGGGAACGGCCTGGTTGTCATAAATGTGATTCTGTAATATTATTTGTGAATAATTAATTATTGATTCATATGATAAGGAAATATTTATTTTATGTGGATATAAATGAGGGATATATTTTTGTGGTTAAAAATGAAGGAGTTAATGTTGATATTTTTATCAGTATTTTTATCGGAATGGAGGTATTAAAAATCAGGGTTTTTGAGATATTTTGCGGGTGTTATAATTTTTAATCCGACCGTTGGATCGTGGTAATTTTTGGATATGTTATACATATATAAGTTGAGTATATGTCCACAAATTTTGAACCGTTAAAAATGAACGTATGATTTATTATGAAATTTACGAGATGACTGGTTCAGAAATTATTAAATTTTCGGAGTTAATCATTTTGATGGAAAATTCTAGAATTGGTGGGCCCCACTTGTGGTTGGTGAAGAAATGTGCTGAATTATTTTCAAATGTGGTGGGCGGGAATAGTAGCAGGTAAAGCCATCAGGTTGCAGGTCAAGCCTACTAAAATTTTCCTATAAATAGAGGGCTAAGTTAGAATTGAAAATCACACCAGAAACAAGTTTTCTCTCTTTCTCTCTCTAGATTATTGAGTGTATTTTGTGAGTATTTAGATAATTTGAGAGTTTCTATTCATCAGAGCAAGTTTCTTTCAGCCTTATACCGGTATTCCGACCAGAAGTACTGATATCTTGAGGTAAGGGATATTATTTTCTTCTTAAATGATATTATTTTCTTCAATATCATTATGCTGAAATATTGACATGAGTTTTTATTAAATTTGGAACTTTTTGTGTCGGGATTACTATTCACGTATACGGCACTATTCACGAATACGACACTATTCACCAAAAAATAAAATTTTCTCTTTTTGTCCAAGATGTCTATTATGGTTACTATCTTTGATTGTATCCATGTTTTGATCTTTATTTTTGAATTCTGCTTCACAATTGATTATTATGAAGTATTATTGATCTTGGATAAACTGTTATACGAATCCCTACTATTTGTCCTTCTGTCTCACTGGATTCGTTTTCTTTAAGATATTTTTCATCATCCTCAGTCCTAAATGATGATATTACTGAATATCTTTGGCCTGTAGTGCAAAATGTATGATTACTTGATGAATATCTTTGGCCTGTAGTGCAAAGATGAACAGGTGTTGAGATGAACATGACTGACAGGTGATACAAATGAATATCTTTGGCCTGTAGTGCAAAGATGAATATTTGGATAAAGATGATTATTAATCGATGTTACAGGGATAAAATATTGATGATGGACTTTTGAATCTTAGAAGATAGTAGAATTCTTTCTCTACTTGACTCTTCTAATGGTTTGCTGTTTCCGCTGCAGTTGTTGATCTAAAACTTGTTGTCGATTATATTCTATCAGATTTTTTCCCTGTTGAAGACTAACGATAATTTGTTGTATATTATCTTAGTCATAATATTCTTTACTGGGCTAGTTGAGCTCACCCTTTTCCTTTTTGTTCCATTTTTCTTCTCAGGAGGTGAGAACATAGCAGGATCTAGTCGGGGTATGGAGTGATGGTTCTAGAAAGATGTTTTAGCAGTCCTCACTATTTCTGTAAAATAGTGTTTAAATAATTGTAATGAGGATTTATTGAGTTTGAATACTGTCTAGATGACAATATTTGTATTTAAACTCACAGTATATGTGTTGTCGTATTTTGCACGACAATTGTAATAATAAAGTTGTAGTTATTTTTCTGTACCATGTATTTGGCGACTCAGAATGGGTGTTGTGTACCTATTTTGGGGGCATCACAGTTGGTATCAGAGCTTAGGGATATGATCCCTGGCTGAGATGTGAGACAAGAACTAGGAGGGGAGAGACGGGGAATTCCTTCCCTAGTATGACCTGACTAAGTTTATTTGGTGTTTATTTGGTCGGTCAAAGTATAGGGATAATATATGACATGACTATTAACCCTTGTTTTATGGTAGTATTTAAGAATGGCAGCTGAGAACATTAATAATGGAGTAAATCAGACCGTGGAGACACCTTTGATAACCATCGAGGGGAACGTGCAACAAGAAGGCAATATTCCTCCTGTAAACAACGTTACCGAGCAAACGATGAATGATGGAATGTTTAGGAGCTTTTTGCAGTTCATGCAAAATCAGACGAGGGAAACTCGTGTGCAGGATACGGGTGGAAATGATAACAATGCGCGGTTTGTCACAGCTAAGCAGTTCAAAGAATTGGGACCACCAGAATTTAAGGGAAAGCCGGATCCGATCATGGCGGAAACGTGGGTCAAGCAAATTACCAAGATATTAGATGTTTTGGGATGCACGGAGGAACAGAAGGTTCCATTCGCCACTTTTATGTTCCGCGGTGAGGCAGACTACTGGTGGGAGTCTGTGAAGCGTACCCAGCCTGACGCACTCAACATGTCCTGGGAAACTTTTAAAAACTGTTTAATGACAAGTACTTTCCTGAAAGTATTCGTCATATGAAGGAGGTAGTTTATTAGACTGGAACAAAACAACATGACGGTGTCCCAGTACGAGGCGAAGTTTACAGAGTTATCCAAGTTTGCACCTCATTTGGTCGAAAATGAGGAACGAATGACAAGGATGTTTCTAAGAGGTCTAAAACCCGAGATTCGGCAATATCTTATCTCTCATAAATTTTCTTTATATTTAGATGTTGTAAACAGGGCTCAATTATTAGAGCGAGATAATGAGTATGTGCAACCGAGGGACCACAACCAGGGTCATACCGGTGGCGGCAGTCATCGAAGCAATGAAAACCAGCAGGGAGGAAAACATTCGGACAAAAGCGGTAACCACTCTGGTGGTAATCGTGGTCTTGATAATAGAAGGAGAGAGTCGGGAGGAGATTTCAAGAAGAGAAGGTACAACAATGATAACGTGAAGACGTCATCACAAACATCAACTGTTTCTAGGGGAGGAGAACGACCACCGGTCGTATGTTACAAATGTGGGAAAGAGGGACATATCAGCCCAAACTGCCCACAACAATCCAAGGTATTTTATAACTGTGGAAAGGAGGGTCATATAGCTCGAGAGTGTTCTGTAGCAAAACCAAGTTCAGCGGGGATGGTGACTCCAAAAGTTGTCCCGGATAAGTCGAAATCAGCGGTTTTCTGGAAGAGCGTTTGTCGTGACTACCCAAAACGCGAGGAACCTGAACGAAGGTATAACGGGTTAGTTAATTATAAATTCTTGCGAAGTTTATACCTACTAGATACCGGTTCTACCCATTCTTTTATCTCTCCTGCTTGTGCTCAACGTTTAAACTTGACTCCGAGAAATTGGACTTTAACTTATCTGTTGAAACTCCGTTGGGTGAAACTTTCGTTACATCCACATTTAGAAATCTTGCTTGATTCAGGTTGGCACTATCACATTACCTGTTGACCTTATCTATTTAAAGATACTTGCTTTTGATGTGATTTTAGGATCGATTGGTTAAATACTCATCATGCCAAATTGATTGCTTTTGTAAGGTTGTTAGTTTTCATATTCCTAAGTAACCTGTTACTCAAATTCAAGCAACCAAACCATTGAAGTTAAACTCTTTCATATCAAGCCGTATAGTCATTTGTTTATTGAAAAAACGGATGTCAAGCTTTCTTAGATATGTTATGGACTTGAATAAAAATACGTCAGATTTGAATTGTTAGTAAATCCCTGACGTATTTCCTAAAGAATTTCTTGGCCTACACGCGATATTGAATTTTGTATCATCTTTGAATCTGGTACAAAACTCGCTTCTAAAATCTCATATCGAATGGCTCCTATTGAACTTCGGGAGTTAAAAACCTAACTGTAGAAGTTTGTACCCGAGCCTTTATCTGGTGACTTTCTTTGCGGAATGCACTGAAGCCAAAACTCTCCGTAAGGGACGCCATATTCGTGCGGTAGTAAACTGATAGGTGTCATTGTGACGTACTATCCAAGATTGGGATATGAGTCACAGTTGAGAGCAACCTAAGTCAGTAATCGAAGTACGTAGCTTTCTGGGCTTAGCTTGTTATTATCGGAGATTTGTGGAAGGATTTTCTCGAATCGCTACTCGTTAACTCAGCTGACTCGGAAAGATACAAAATTCGTATGGAGTGAGGAATGTGAGAAGAGTTTTTAAGAACTCAAGAGGAGACTCATTTCGGCACCTGTTCTGACAATACCATCTGGTTCGGATGGATTTGTTATCTACAGCGGTGCTTCAGGCAAAGGGTTAGGATGTGTTCTCATGAAACATGGGAAAGTCATAGCCTATGCCTCGCGACAACTCAAAGAATATGAGAGGAATTATCCTACTCATGATTTGGAGTTGGCAGTAGTCATTTTCGCGTTGAAGATTTGGAGACACTACCTGTATGGGGAGAAAGTGGAGATCTATACGGATTATAAAAGCCTCAAATATTTCTTCACCCAAAAGAAACTCAACATGCGGCAGCGACGTTGGCTCGAGCTGTTGAAAGATTACGATCATACCATCCAATATCATCCTGGAAAAGCAAACGTAGTAGCTGACGCATTGAGTAGAAGATCATATGCTGGTACGAGTGCAATGTTGTTAACACAAAGGCCATTTTGTATGACTTGCAAAGGATGAAGATAGAGATGAATGCTCCAAGTACCCACATGATGATATCAAATATACGAGTAGAACCGACTTTAATCGATAAAGTTAAAGCTGCTCAAGCTACGGACATAGAGCTGATGCGTATGAAGAAGAAAGTGCAAGAAGGTGCTATTTCAGAAGCAAGAATCGATGAAGAAGGAATACTTCGAGTCAACTCCAGACTTTGTGTTCCTAACGATTTTGACTTGAAGCATAGAATAATGATGGAGGCACACAACACACCGTTTGCAATCCATCCTGGGAGTACCAAAATGTATCACGATCTTCGACATACATTTTGGTGGAGCAATATGAAAAGAGAGATCGCGGAGTTTATCTCGAGATGTGTTTAACTTGTCAACGTGTAAAAGCGGAGCATCAAGTACCAAAGGGTCCATTGCAACCACTTGAGATTCCAAAATGGAAGTGGGAACACATTACTATGGATTTTGTTACGGGTCTTCCCAAGGTTTCTCAAGGCATAGATGCGATTTGGGTTATTGTTGATAGATTAACCAAGTCCGCTCATTTCTTGCCGATACGTGAGACTTATTCCCTTGAACGTCTTGCTAGTATGTACGTGAACGAGATTGTGAGATTGCATGGCATGCCAGTATCCATAGTTTCGGATCGTGACCCAAGATTCACTTCACGATTTTGGGTTAGCTTGCAGAAAGCTATGGGCACGGATTTACGATTCAGTTCGGCATACCATCCTCAAACGGACGGACAATCAGAGAGGACTATTCAAACTCTTGAAGATCTATTAAGACTTTGTGTCCTAGATCTCAAAGGGAGTTGGGATAAGTACCTACCATTGGTGGAATTCTCCTACAACAACAGTTATCAGGGAGCATAGGTATGGCTCCATTGAGGCGTTGTATGGAAGAAAATGTCGTTCTCCAGTATGCTGGGACGAGGTGGGTGAAGCAACATTGTTGGGACCAGAATTGGTACGCATTACTACAGAGAAGATCCAAACGATTCGACAACGTATACAAACGGCACAGGATCGACAAAAGAGTTATGCGGATCTTCATCGGAAGGACGTGGAATTTAATATTGGGGATCATGTATTGTTACGTGTTGCACCATGGAAGGGAGTTACAAGATTTGGGAAGAGAGGAAAGCTCAATCCAAGATTTGTTGGTCCATTTGAGATTCTTGAGCGAATAGGAAATGTGGCATATAGACTCGCATTACCTCCAAGCATGTCTCGTGTTCATAATGTTTTTCACATATCTATGCTTCGTAAATATGTTAAAGACCGAACCACATTATTGAGTTAGAACCAGACGAGATAGCTGAAGATTTAACGTACGAGGAGGTACCTGTTAAGATCTTGGATAGGAAAGAGCATGTCCTACGCACGAAGGTTATACCACAAGTTAAGGTTTTGTGGAGAAACCATGCTATTGAAGAAATGACCTGGGAGTTGGAATCAGAAATGAAAGCGAGGTATCCTCACCTTTTTGAAACATCAGGTACGTACGTCAATTTCGAGGACGAAATTTCATAAGGAGGGGAGGTTGTAAGACCCCAACTTATTAATGAATAAAATCAAATTTTCTCTAAATATTATTGTGAATAATAAGGGGTTAATTTGATATAATACTTTGGTTATGGGTGAAATGTGCAAATTTTGCAAAATAAGCAAGTGGTTATAAAATATTCATTTTGTCGGGGAATATTCGTTTGGTCGTGGAATATTCTTGCTGTCGGGGAATATTCGTACGACGGCGCAGCCTTGTGTGGGCCCCATAACGGAAAGCGATTGGATGAAGAAAACGACAAGTATAAGTTATTTATAAATAACGGCGTAGTTGTTACCGTTAATACTGTTGGAATACCCGGTGGTTAAAATACAGTAGCACACGGTATTGCACCAATTATTGATTCTTACGTAAGAAGGCACTACTCAATAATTGTTACAGTAGTTATTATTCAATATTTTATTTTATTGATTCAATAATTGCTGCGTTGATATTTTATATTATTGTTGTTTCAATAATTGTTGCTGCACAGTATTTTCCATTATCAGATCAATAATTCATATTATTTGAATAATATTATTAGATAACATTATTGGCAATGTCTAGAAAGTTCTGTCTAAGGAGAGGTTTGGTCATCTAATTGCGCGCCAGTAAGGAGAAATCCTTATTGGAAAGCCCCCTCTTTCCTGGGAACGGCCTGGTTGTCATAAATGTGATTCTGTAATATTATTTGTGAATAATTAATTATTGATTCATATGATAAGGAAATATTTATTTTATGTGGATATAAATGAGGGATATATTTTTGTGGTTAAAAATGAAGGAGTTAATGTTGAGGTTTTTATCAGTATTTTTGTCGGAATGGAGGTATTAAAAATCAGGGTTTTGAGATATTTTGCGGGGGTTATAATTTTTAATCCGACCGTTGGATCGTGGTAATTTTTGGATATGTTATACATATATAAGTTGAGTATATGTCCACAAATTTTGAACCGTTAAAAATGAACGTATGATTTATTATGAATTTTACAAGATGACTGGTTCAGAAATTGTTGAATTTTCGGAGTTTATCATTTTGATGGAAAATTCTAGAATTGGTGGGCCCCACTTGTGGTTGGTGAAGAAATGTGCTGAATTATTTTTCAAATGTGGTGGGTGGGAATAGTAGCAGGTAAAGCCATCAGGTTGCAGGTCAAGCCTACTAAATTTTTCTATAAATAGAGGGCTAAGTTAGAATTGAAAATCACACCAGAAACAAGTTTTCTCTCTTTCTCTCTCTAGATTATTGAGTGTATTTTGTGAGTATTTAGATACTTTGAGAGTTTCTATTCATCAGAGCAAGTTTCTTTCAGCCTTATACCGGTATTCCGACCAGAAGTACTGATATCTTGAGGTAAGGGATATTATTTTCTTCTTAAATGATATTATTTTCTTCAATATCATTATGCTGAAATATTGATATGAGTTTTTATCAAATTTGGAACTTTTTGTGTCGGGTTACTATTCACGTATACGGTACTATTCACGAATACGGCACTATTCACCGAAAATAAAATTTTCTCTTTTTGTCCAAGATGTCTATTATGGTTACTATCTTTGATTGTATCCATGTTTTGATCTTTATTTTTGAATTCTGCTTCACAATTGATTATTATGAAGTATTATTGATCTTGGATAAACTGTTATACGAATCCCTAATATTTGTCCTTCTGTCTCACTGGATTCGTTCTCTTTAAGATATTTTTCATCATCCTCAGTCCTAAATGATGATATTACTGAATATCTTTGGCCTGTAGTGCAAAGATGTATGATTACTTGATGAATATCTTTGGCCTGTAGTGCAAAGATGAACAGGTGTTGAGATGAACATGACTGACAGGTGATACAAATGAATATCTTTGGCCTGTAGTGCAAAGATGAATATTTGGATAAAGATGATTATTAATTGATGTTACAGGGATAAATATTGATGATGGACTTTTAAATCTTAGAAGATAGTAGAATTCTTTCTCTACTTGACTCTTCTAATGGTTTGCTGTTTCCGCTGCAGTTGTTGATCTAAAACTTGTTGTCGATTATATTCTATCAGATTTTTCCCTGTTGAAGACTAACGATAATTTGTTGTATATTATCTTAGTCATAATATTCTTTACTGGGCTAGTTGAGCTCACCCTTTTCTTTTTGTTCCATTTTTCTTCTCAGGAGGTGAGAACATAGCAGGATCTAGTCGGGGTATGGAGTGATGGTTCTAGAAAGATGTTTTAGCAGTCCTCACTATTTCTGTAAAATAGTGTTTGAATAATTGTATTTATGAGGATTTTTTGATTATTGATATATTGTCTAGATGACAATATTTGTATTTAAACTCACAGTATATGTGTTGTCGTATTTTGCACGACAATTGTAATTATTAAAGTTGTAGTTATTTTTGTACCATGTATTTGGCGACTCAGAATGGGTGTTGTGTACCTATTTTGGGGGCGTCACAAAAGATGTATGA
>CM029019.1:145607979-145720276 GCA_016801055.1 Panax notoginseng | reverse complement strand
ATGTCTTATATTTAATTGGGACATTGTATGGTGGAAGGATTGAAATTATTTATACGGTAATTGTTTACTCAAAGGTTCTTTTATGATTATGTTGAAATCTATATTATCTGAAAAGTCGTTAATCGTAGGAAAGCTTATCCCTATTGTAGAATAAATATTATTTATTTAAATAAATTAATAATTTAATTTATTTATTTAAATAAGATTTAGAATTGTTCTAATTGATTTATTCACAACCAGTTTAATATAGAGAACCTAAAGGGTCACACCATAGAAGAAAGAATAATTATTTAAGAAGTTAATGACATAATCATAATAATAAGTTAAGTATATTTAATTTAATCTATGGTGATAGAATAAATTAAATAGCTTAATATTATTATTTAATATTTTAGAAATATTAAATATAAATTAATAAGAGGAATCTTATTATTATTATTACTATTATTATTATTTAATTCCTAAAGGAGTTTGGTAATTAATTAATAAAAGTACTCTTATTTATTCCTAATAAGATTAGGAGGCTAATTAATTAAAAGTTTAATTAATTATTCCTAATAAGATTAGGAGCCTAATTAATTAAAGGAGTTTAATTATTTAAATAAAGCTCAATTCCTTAATTGTTAAGGAGGGTTGCCTACATCTATAAATAAGAGGAGTCTTATTATGGATGTAGAGTTGTTGTTGACTTTTTCACAACATACGTGATTCCAATTATTGGAGAGTACACTCTTTTTCTATGATAAATAGAAAAACTAGGATTTTGCCAAACACCCATCTTTTTGAATCTTTATTCTTTCTTGGTGGATCACCTCTAGAGGCCAAACACTTGGGTGGCTAACGTTGATCAAAGGAAGGAACCAAACCCAGTGGATTCAAGTTGAACGCGAAAGGATTTGGAGGTGAACTCGTACATGAGGAAGCTCGAATCTTCAAGGGTATGATTCTTATTCTTTATCTTTTTGTTTAATTAATAATTGTGCATAAAGGATGATCCGGGTATATGGTTTGTAAAATTTTAAAACTCTGATTTTCCATGCTTTCGCTTATTTTTGCAATTTGATTGCGTGTATGAATATTACAAACCTAACATAGACTTGCTGGAAATACAAGAGGACATTGAGGTGCCTTCGGAGATCAAAGAATGGGTTGAAGAAAAGCCTAAACCCAACCTTGATCAAACCACCTCCTTCAATCTTGGAGCCTTAGAAAACCCTAAGTTAATCCAGATTGGTTCAGACCTTACCCCAAACCAGCGGAATAACATGGTTACGCTATTAACCCAATTCTAGGATGTGTTTGCATGGTCTCATGAAGACATGGTGGATTTATCTACTGACATTTTCTTCATCGCCTTCCATTAAAGAGGGATTCAAGCCAGTCAAGCAGAAGCTCAGGCGATTGAAACTTGAGTGGAGTTTAAAGGTGAAAGAAAAAATTGTGAAACAATTTTAAGCTGGCATTATCATGGTGTCCACATATCCTGAATGGATATCTAACATCATTCCCGTGCCTAATCCTGGAGGAAAGGTGCGAGTCTACGTGGAATATCGGGATCTGAATAAAGCTTGCCTGAAAGATAGCTTTCCCGTGCCCTTTATCCACAGTCTCATTGACAATACTGCTCAATATGGCATGTACTCCTTCGCTGATTGCTTTGTGGGGTACCATCAGATCATGGTTGCTAAGGAAGATCGTGAAAAAACTACTTTCATCACGCCTTGGGGAACCTTTTGCTACATACAATTATCATTCGGCCTCATCAATGTCGAAGCTACTTATCAGAGAGCTATGATGGCTCTTTTCCATAATTTAATGCACTTTAAATAGGGGCCCAACCTTTGGCCCACTTTATATGGATTATCTAGAAGCTTAATAACCCAAAATTGCTAAATAAAATAAATCAAAAAATTGGGACATTTTGGGGGGATGTACCCGGCAAGATAAGAGGGAGAGAGAGACATGTGATTAATTCATTTTTTTCAAAGTTGTTTAACAAATCCATGGCCATGTGTCACTCTAATCCTAGCTCCTCATTATTTTGTCAAGATTTGGAAGTTATATAAGAGATAAGAGAGAGAGAATGAAGATATGTTGGGATATTATATACATACACATATTATATCTATACAATTTCTCCTACTATAAATGTTCCTCAATTAATTTGCAAATAAGTTTCTTTTCTTCATCTCTGCAAAATAGCTAGCAAAATAAAATAGAAAAGAAAAGAAGAGAAAAGAGAAGAACGGGAAAAAGAAGAGAAGAGGGAGAGAAGAAGGAGAAGGGGCGACAACCCTAGGGAAGAAAGATGGAGAAGAAGATCCTCCATGGATGAAGATGAAGATGAAGAAGAAGGAGAAAGAAAGGTATAAATTTTTTCTTTCTTCCTAAGCTTGATTTCCTTTATTTTTTTTGATTTGATGAAAGGGGGGTTTTTGATTGGATGTTCAAACCCCTATGATCTATGTGTTTTTCATGGATTCAAGTATGGATCTACACATATTGGGTGTTTATTTTGTTGGAATCAAAAAGGAAAAAAATAGTAATTTTTCTAGTTTTGAAATCCAAAATTTCTATTTACTTTGAAAATCCACCGTTTTAAATCTATAACTCCTTTTTACGATCCGTCAAAGAGGGGTGCTAGATATATGTGTTTACTAGTTAACTCAAGTGGTAGCACTCAAAACTGTTGAGTTTTCATGGAGTAGTGGCTGTGGAAGCCAAAATAGTTCCGAATTTTGGAAAGAAAATAGGACTGTTTTGGACCAGTCAGTAACGGGGGCATTTTTGTCCACTTTTTGTGCTTTAAAAATTCTGGAAAAAATTGGAGTGGTAATATCAGAAGTTATGCAGGTTGTGTAAAAATTTGAGAATTTTTGGCCATACGGTTTGAGAGTTATGGATTTTACGGTGAAGGACTATTTTTATGAAGTCACCCAAATAACTCTCTGTGTATAAGTCCAAAAATTACAAAATTTTTACTGGAAGTACATGTGTATAGCAGGAGCATACTGTAAAATTTTCAGAATTTTTAGAGTTAATCTCGATTTATGAAAAATCAGAGAAGATTTGGCTATTATGGACTATTTAAATATAGTAAATCTATTTTAAAAATTCCAGGAAAAATATATGTTCAATATTGAACTATATTCTGTCAAATCCCAAAAAAAAATATTTTTGGAGCTGATTTGGTATTTTTCATCTAAATGATGATAAATAGATAAATAGATTTAATTAAATATATAATGTCCAAAAATATGAAAAATACGATTTTATAACTTGAGACCCTTAAGCATGATTTATGCAGATTTGTGACGAAGGTTTTGGGTCGGGTGTGAAGTGTTGTGATGTTTATGGCATTTTAAAATGTTTAATGAGTTAATTAAGGAAAGGAAAACAATTGAAATAAATTGTTTATTAATGTGATTAATGACTTAAATTATTTTATATGACTAATAATATTGGATTAAGATATTCTTAGTAGTATTTGACTGGAATGTTATTAAAAGGTTAATATCCTTAGCGTAAAATATTATTACATAATTAATAATATTCGACGGGAGATTAAAATAAGAGATTACAACGCGCTTGTATATATCAAAATACAACAACCCCGGTGGGGGTCACAACGCCTTGTCATCCATTGATGTACATATCAATGAAGGTCAAGCAGCCTTGACATTATTTCAGCCGGTGGCAATTAAACCCATCGAAGCATTGAGAGCTATTCGAGGATTTCATACTCTGGTACTCATATTCCCCATCGTATCCCTGGCGGGGGTTACATCGCATATTCCGTTGACACACATGTCAGCGAAGGTCAAGCAACCTTGAGATCAATTCAACCGTTGGCAAGTAAACCCAACGTCGCATCAGAAACCATTCGATGATTTCAGCAGTTGATACACACATCAACAAAGTCCAAGCAGCCTTGGCATTTATCCCCAGCAGGGAGTTCATCCGTTGATCTACACGTCAACAGAGGATCAAATGTATCCCCAGCGGGGGTTACAACGCGTGGTAAACTGTTGGTTCACACATCAACGAAGGTCGGGAAGCCCTGACAACATTTGCTGTTGGCAGTAAAACCAACAGAACATTGACATACTATGGCGATACAAACCAGGAAAGGTCAACGTCATCAAGAAGGATTGATGGCGGAATATGTTATACACATCCTCAAGCAGACAAAGCTTTATCCCCACAGATCTCTTACACATAAGAGGCGCTTCTTCGGAATCAAGTCTGTATCAAGGATTAAGGAATGTGGTGATAACCCCAACGTCAACATCCTTAAAGATTTCGATCACACATCCAATCTGGTCATCATTGCCAAATCCCTAGTAAAAGCTATAGGGAGATAGCAATCATCCTCAGCATGTTAGGCAACAACCCCATACACATGCATCACCTAGTTGCTTCATGTTATATTTCAAGTGTCTAGGATTCTTTATCCTATCCATGCCTTTGCATTGCATGAATATGATAAAGAGGGCATCTATAGACACTCAAAATTTTCTGCACACCTGTTACTGACATTGTAGGAAGGCAGATTCGTCTTTCAGATATAACCTTAAAAGATAGTTTACATCCAGTCCGAATACTACCGGAAGCTCAGTTTCAACCCCAGAACACACACTGGAGTAACAGCCTCAACCCCGGAACACACACCGAGAGTAACAGTTCCAAACTCGGCGATGACACCGAGGCCTGCAGTTCTAATACCGAAACACAAAATCAAAGAAGACCGATTCATCCCGGAGATAACCCCGAGATGTTTCGTCTCAGTCCCAACATTGGGAATAGCAGATTCTAACCTTGGAGATAACCCCAAGGAAGGCAGTGGCAGTTTCGGAGATAACCCCAGAAATGCTTGTTTCAAATGCATGCCATCAGCTTCAACCTCGGCGCTCACAACGAGACACTCAGTAAAAGATAGGCATACCTCAGAGATGACACTGAGGACCATCAACATTTGCAGTAGTCCAATCTCAGCGATAACCCTGAGCAACGTCTGCTTTATCAGCCTAAACTGGAGATAACCCCAGTGAGGGGCAAAGTCATCATCTTGCCACCATGACGCCACATCATGCCGTCTCAACATTTCAGACATACATTTCTACACAACAATGTCCCACAAGAACCAAGGAAAACCAATCCCGAGTGACTATTGCGTAGGATAACGGATAGAATTTGAAGCTGAAGACCGGAGGGCATCGTCCCATCTTTATGACTTCGTACAACCTCTAATCCCATGCCATTGCATAACTCTTGACAACGACAGTCCGAAATAGGTCCTATATACCTCAGTTGGATGCCCGGATTGCAATTCTGAAAGTTCGAGCGGACATCACGTTGCCTACGTGCACGTACTTCGAAACGGCGGAACCTGCGAAGCCCGGGGCACCCCGAGCAGCCTCTGGTACACCTGCAGCCCTATAAATAGAGGGCTTGGGGTGGCCATTTTGAAAGGAGAAAAGGCGAGAAAGCCCTGTCTAATTTGCTCTGTACACACCCCAAACTGAGTGCTTTATCATTTTAAACACTTGTGAGCTCACATATAGCTACTTCTGTACCGGCGGAAGCCAGTGTTTATCTACTTTAAAGTTATTGAAGTCTTCTTTGGTAGCCCACTGTAAGCCTTCTTACACATTTTCAAGCCTTTCTCTTCACATTTGCACACACCCTTCTTTACGTTGAGAGTCGTGTTGCGTGTGTTTGCCCGGACTTTGGTCCGTGGTTTTATTTCAGTTTATATATATATATATATATATATATATATATATATATATATATATATATGGACTAACATTATCGAGTTATGCCTCGATTGAGCCTAGACTTCGGTATGGAGCGTTTACTTGCTTTTGTATATATATACATTTATATATATGAACTGTGTGTCGAGCTTTGTTCGATGAGCCTGTATTTTATATCCGGTGCGTTTATCGTTTTATATATATATATATATATATATATATATATATATATATATATATATATATATATATATATATATATACACATTTCGTCCTACCTGGAGTTTACTTCGTGGTGGTTGACTGTTTTTACTGCTTTCTGTACATTTAGTCCGGCCTAGAGTTTCCTCCGTGGCGGTTGATCACTTTTACAGTTTAATTTATATTTTTGATCCCCCATGGAGCTGCTTCGTGGTTGGTGATCATGTTTATATATATATATTTACAGCTTTTATATATATACCTGCTTACTGCGTTTATATCAATTGCTGCATCATGTGAGCCTAGGAATCATATGATCACAGATTCAGTCTACTGAATCTAGATTCGGTTCCCGTGATGGACTTTTTCAGCTGTAAGCAGCTTGTAAATTTATATGTGATGTTTAGATCTCCTCAGATGGTTTTCATACCCACGAAGAGTTCAACATCTTTTTGTACATTATTTTCTTGCATATGCCTCACATATGTAAAATAAAATCAATCAAGCCGAATACGGAATAAAATGAAAGTATCAAAGGCCTCAATTACTATTGAGCACAAGGGTTTGAAAAACCTCTTTTTCTAAAACATCATTGCTATATCTTGTTTAAAACTGAATTTTTTACATAAATTCAAACTCTTTGTATATAGGTGGAAACAAGGCATAGCACTACTTCCAAATAACAGCACATTGACCCACACACACACACACACACACATTCATATAACAATTTCTTGAAAGTGGCGGTCACCGTGGCAACACGGATGTCGGGGGGTGCCTAACACCTTCCCTCCGCATAGTGAAAAGATGAATATTTGATTCAATATGTATATTGATTGATGTTACAGGGATACAATATTGATGTTGGACTTTTAAATTCATAGATGATAGTAGATTTCATTCTCTACTTAACTCTTTTAATGAATTGTTGTTTCCGCTGCAGTTGTTGATCTAAAATTTGTTGTCTATTATATTCTATCAGATTTTTTCCTGTTGAAGACTATTGATAATTTGTTGTATATTATCTTAGTCATAATATTCTTTACTGGGCTAGTTGAGCTCACCCTTTTCCTTTTTGTTCCATTTTTCTTCTCAGGAGGTGAGAATATAGTAGGAACTAGCCGGGGTATGGAGTGATGGTTCTAGAAAGTTATTTTAGCAGTCCTCACTATTTTTATAAAATAGTGTATCAATAATTGTAATGAGGACTCCTTTTGAGTTTTAATACTGTCTATTAGACAATATTTGTATTTAAACTCACAGTATATGTGTTGTTGTATTTTGCACGACAATTGCATTAATGAAGTTGTATTTATTTCTGTACCATGTATTTGACAACTCAGAATGGGTGATGTATACCTATTTTGGGAGCGTCACAATTGGTATCAGAGCTTAGGGATATGGTCTCTGGCGGAGATCGAGGAATAGAACTAGGAGGGGAGAGATGAGTAAATCCTTCGCTAGTGTGTTCTACCTAAGCTTATTTGTTGGTCAGTCATAATATAGGGATATTATGTGATATGTTAATTTGTTTAATTAACCCTTATTTTATGGTAGTATTTAAGAATGGCAGCTAAGAACGTTAACAATGGAGCGTATAAGACTATGGAAACACCTTTAGTCATCAATCAAGAGAACGTGCAACAGGAAGACAATATTCCTCTTGAAAATAACACTACGGAACAAACAATGAACTTTAGAAGCTTTTTGCAGTTCATACAAAATCAGACAAGGGAGACTCGTGTACAAAATACGGGTGAAAATGATAGCAACGCGCGGTTTGTCACAACCAAGCAGTTCAAGGAGTTGGGACATGGGTTAAGTAAATTACCAAGATATTCGATGTCTTGGGATGCACGAAAGAACAGAAGGTTCCATTCGCCACCTTTATGTTCCGTGGTGAGGCAGATTACTGGTGGGAATCTGTGAAGCGTATCCAGCCAGCCGCACTCAACATGTCTTGGAAAAGATTTCAAAAACTTTTCAATGATAAGTACTTTCCTGAAAGTATTCGTCATATGAAGGAGGTGGAGTTTATTAGACTGGAACAAAACAACATGACGATGTCCCAATACGAGGCGAAGTTCGCAGAGTTATCCAGGTTTGCACCTCATTTGGTAGAGAATGAGGAACGAATGACACGAATGTTTCTGAAAGGTCTAAAACTCGAGATTCGGCAATATCTTATCTCTCATAAATATTCTTTATATTTAGATGTTGTAAATAGGGCTCAATTATTAGAGCGAGATAATGAGTATGTTCAACCGAGGTACCACAACCAAAGTCATACTGGTGACAGCAGTCATCAGAACGATGATAACCAGCATAGAGGGAAAAATACGGACAAAAGCGGTAACCACTCGGGTGGTAATTGTGGCCATGATAATAGGAGAGGTGACCCAAGTGGAAATTTCAAAAAGAGGAGATTCAACAATGACGGGAAGACATCAGGAGCAGCACCAGGACCAATAACAAATTCTAGGGGAGGAGAACGACCGCCAGTTAGATGCTACAAATACGGAGAGGAGGGACACATAAGTCCAAACTTTTCACAACCTTCCAAGGTGTGTTTCAATTGTGGAAAAGACGATCATATAGCCCAGTTTTTTCCGGTAGCAAAGACAAGTCCAACTGGGATGCTGGCACCAAAGGCGACTACGAACAAAACAAAGTCGGTGGTTCAAAGGGAGGGCGTTTGTCGTGACTGGCCAAAACACGAGAAACTCGAACGAGGTGATCAAGGGTGAGCTAATCATAAACTCTTGCGAAGTTTATACTTTGTTAGATACCGGTTCTACCCATTCTTTTATCTCTCCTACTTGTGCTCAACGTTTGAACTTAACTCCGGAGAAATTAGACTTTGACTTATCTGTGGAAACTCCGTTAGGAGAAACTTTCATTACATCCATTGTTTATAAATCTTGTTTGATCCAAGTTGGCACCATCACTTTACCTGTTGATCTTATCTCTTTAAAGATACTTACTTTTGATGTGATTTTAGGGATTGATTGGTTACTCTCATCATGCCAAAATTGATTGTTTTCGTAAGGTTGTTAGTTTTCATATTCCTAACCAACCTGTCATACAAATTCAAGTGATCAAGCCACTAAAGTCAATCACTGTCATATCAAGCCATAAAGTCATTCGTTTATTAAAAAACGGATGTCAAGCTTTCTTAGCCCATGTTATGGACTTGAACAAAAATACGTCATATTTGAATAATATTTCTGTTGTTAGTGAATTTTCTGACGTATTTCCTGAAGAACTTCCTGGTCTACCCCCAGAACGTGAAGTTGAATTCTTTATTGACCTTGAACCTGGTACAAAGCCCATTTCTAAAACCCCATATCGAATGGCTCCTATTAAACTTCAGGAGTTAAAGGTCCAACTACAGGAGTTGTTAGACATCGGTTTCATTCGTCCTAGTACATCTCCTTGGGGTGCTCCTGTTTTATTCGTAAAAAAGAAAGACGGGAGTATGCGACTCTATATTGACTACCGGGAATTAAACCATATCACCATCAAGAATAGGTATCCGCTAGCTCGCATTGATGACATGTTTGACCAGTTGCAAGGAGCATAATTCTTTTTAAAGATCGATCTTCGTTCTGGATATCATCAACTGAAGATTAAAATTGAGGATATTCCGAAGACTGCCTTCAGAACTCGGTACGGGCATTATGAATTCTTAGTCATGTCTTTTGGATTGACTAATACTCTTGCTGCTTTCATGGATATGATGAACCATGTGTTCAAGGAATATTTGGATCAGTTCGTTGTTATCTTTATTGATGACATCCTCATCTATTCCAAAAGCCGTGAAGATCATGAGCACCATTTGAAGCTAGTACTCCAAAGGCTTCGCGATAACAAGCTATATGCCAAGCTGAAGAAATGCGAGTTCTGGCTTGAGAAAGTAGCATTCTTTGGGCACGTGGTGTCAAAGCATGGAGTATTTGTTGACCCGGCGAAGATTGAAGTCATACAAAGTTGGGAGCAACCGAAGTCGGTGACCGAAGTACGTAGCTTTCTGGGCTTAGCTGGTTATTATCGGAGATTCGTGGAAGAATTTTCTTGAATCGCTACTCCGTTAACTCAGCTGACTCGGAAAGATACAAAATTCGGTTGGAGCGAGGAATGCGAGAAGAGTTTCCAAGAGCTCAAGAGGAGACTCATTTCGGCACCTGTTCTGACAATACCATCTGGTTCGGATGGATTTGTTATCTACAGCGATGCTTCAGGCAAAGGGTTAGGATGTGTTCTCATGCAACATGAGAAAGTCATAGCCTATGCCTCACGATAACTCAAAGAGTATGTGAGAGGAATTATCCTACTCATGATCTTGGAATTGGCAGCAGTCGTTTTCGCATTGAAGATCTGGAGACACTACTTGTATGGGGAGAAAGTGGAAATTTATACGGATCATAAGAGCCTTAACTCAACATGCGGCAACGGCATTGGCTTGAGCTGTTGAAAGATTACGATCATACCATCCAATACCATCCTGAAAAAGAAAACGTGGTAGCTGACGTATTAAGTAAAAGATCATATGCGGGTACGAGTGCGATGTTGTTAACACAAAGGCCCATTTTGTATGACTTGCAAAGGATGGAGATAGTGGTAAAGGCTCCAAGTACCCACATGAGGATATCAAACATACGAGTAGAACCAACTTTAATCGATAAAGTTAAAGCTGCTCAAGCTACGGACTTGGGGCTGATGCGTATGAAGAAGAAAGTGCAAGAAGGTGCTATTCCAGAAGCAGGAATCGATGAAGAAGGAATACTTCGAGTCAACTCCAGACTTTGCGTTCCTAACGATTCTGACTTGAAGCATAGAATCATGATGGAGGCACACAATACACCATTTGCAATCCATCCTAGGAGTACCAAAATGTATCATAATTTTCGGCATACATTTTGGTGGAGCAATATGAAGAGAGAGATCGCAGAGTTTATCTCAAGGTGTTTAACCAGTCAACGAGTAAAGGCGGAGCATCAAGTGCCAAAGGGTTCATTGCAACCACTTAAGATTTCGAAATGAAAGTGGGAACACATTACTATGAATTTCGTTACTGATCTTCTCAAGATTTCTCAAGGTATAGATGCGATTTGGGTTATTGTTGATAGATTAACCATGTCTGCTCATTTCTTGCCTATACGTGAGACTTATTCCCTTGAACATCTTGCTCATATGTACGTAAATGAGATTGTAAGATTGCATGGCATGCCAGTATCCATTGTTTTGAATTGTGACCCAAGATTCACTTCACGATTTTGGGTTAGCTTGTAGAAAGCTATGGGCACAAATTTACGATTCAGTTCGGCATATCATCCTCAAACGGACGGGCAAAGGACTATTCAAACGCTTGAAGATCTATTAAGACTTTGTGTCCTAGATTTCAAAGGGAGTTGGGATAAGTATTTACCATTGGTGGAATTCTCCTACAACAACAGTTATCAAGCAAGTATAGGTATGGCTCCATTCGAGGCGTTGGAAGAAAATGTTGTTCTCCAGTATGCAGGGACGAGGTAGGTGAAGCAACATTGTTGGGACCAGAATTGGTGCGTATGACTACGAAAAAGATCCAAACGATTCGACAACGTATACAAACGGCATAGGATCGACAAAGGAGTTATGCGGATCTTCATTGAAAGGACGTAAAATTTAATATTGGGGATCATGTATGGTTAGGTGTTGCACCATGGAAGGGAGTTACAAGATTTGGGAAGAGAGGAAAGCTCAATTCACGATTTGTTGGTCCATTTGAGATTCTTGACCGAATAGGAAATGTGGCCTATAGACTCGCATTACCTCCAAGCATGTCTCGCGTTCATAATATTTTTCACATATCTATGCTTCGTAAATATGTGAAAGACCCGAACCACATAATTGAGTTAGAACCAGACGAGATAGCCGAAGATTTAACGTACAAGGAGGTACCTGTTAAGATCTTGGCTAGGAAAGAACATGTTCTACGCACCAAAGTTATACCACAAGTTAAGGTTTTGTGGAGGAACCATGCTATTGAGGAAATGACTTGGGAGTTGGAATCAAAAATCAAAACGAGGTACCCTCACCTTTTCGAAATACCAAGTACGTACGTCAATTTCGAGGACGAAATTTCATAAGAAGAGGAGGTTGTAAGACCCCAACTTTTTATAAATACAATCGAATTTCCTCTATTCATTATTTTGAATAATAAGGTGTTAAATTTTTCAAAATAAGCAAGTGGTTATAAAATATTCATTGTTGTCGGGGAATATTCGTTTGGTCGTGGAATATTCTTGCTGTCGGGGAATATTCGTACGAGCCATTTGTGGGCCCCATAACGGAAAACGGTCAGATAAAGAAAACAAATAACGACGTAGTAGTTACCGTTAACACTGTTGGAATACCCAGTGTTTAAAATACAGTAATATGCGTGGTTGCACAGTAGCACACGGTATTGCATAGTATTGTTAAATTATTGATCCTTATGTAAGAAGACACTACTCAATAACTGTTACAGTAATTACTATTCAATATTTTATTTTATTAATTCAATAATTGCTACGTTGATATTTTATATTATTGTTGTTTCAATAATTGTCACTGCACAGTATTTCCCATTATCAGATCAATAATTCATATTATTTGAATAATATTACTAGATAGCATTATTGGCAATGTCTAAATAAGTTCTGTCTAAGGAGAGATTTGGTCACCTAATTACGCACAAGTAAAGAGAAATCCTTATCGGAAAGCCCCCTCTTTCCTGGGAACATCCTGGTTGTCATAATTGTGATTCTGTGATATTATTTGTGAATAATTAATTATTGATTTATATGATAAGGAAATATTTATTTTATATAGATAGATAGGAAAATATTTATTTTGTGTGGACATAAATGAAGGAATTAATGTTGAGATATTAAAAATCGTTCGTATGTGGATTTCGGACATTTTCTGTTTAGAATTTGGAAAAGTTTTCTACAAAGTTGTAGAAAATTAAATTTTCTATGAAAAGGACAATCAGATTTGAATTTTTCTGATAAAAGAGCTATTTATTATGAATTATTGAAGTTTCAAAAAATAAAATATTTTTATTAAAATTATAGGTGGGACCCACTTTTGTTTTTAAAACATGTGGGCTGCTAATTTTTTTTCCAAGATGGCATGTTGGTCTTGGATGGCTAGCATGCGTAGAATGAAGAAAATATAATATATTAATTTATTAATTTAGTCTCTTTTGGCGTTCCAGTATTTTTTTATAAATAGGGTGCTTAGTTAGAATTGAAAATCACATCAGAAACAAGTTTTCTCTCTCTATATTATCGAATGTATTTTGTGAGTATTTAGATACTTTGAGAGTTGCTATTCAGTGCAAGTTTTCTTCGGCTTTACATCCGATATTCCGATTAGAAATACTGTTATTTTGAGGTAAGAGATGTTATTTTCTTCGTAAATGATATTATCTTCTTCAATATCATTATGCCGAAATATTGATATGAATTTTATTGTGAAATTTCTATCTTTTTGTGTCGGAATTACTATTCACATATACAACACTATTCACGTACACGGCACTATTCACGAATACGGCACTATTCACAGAAAAATAAAATTTTCTCTTCTTTGTCCAAGATGTCTATTATGGTTACTATCTTTGATTGTATCTATGTTTTGATCTTTATTTTTGAATTCTGCTCCACAATTGATTATTATGGAGTATTTTTGAACTTGGATAAACTGTAATACGAATCCCTAATATTTGTTCTTTTGTCGCACTGGATTCGTTTTTTTTAAGATATTTTTCATTATCTTCGGTCCTAAATGATGATATTACTGAATATCTTTGACCCGTAATGCAAAGATGAATGATTAACTGATGAATAATTAACTGATGTATATCTTTGGCCCGTAGTGCAAAGATGAACAGGTGTTGAGATGAACATGACCAACGGGTGATACAAATGAAGATCTTTGGCCTGTAGTGCAAAGATGAATATTTGATTCAAGATATATATTGATTGATGTTACAGGGATAAAATATTGATGATAGACTTTTAAATTCATAGATGATAGTAGATTTCATTCTCTACTTAACTCTTCTAATGAATTGTTGTTTCCATTGCAGTTGTTGATCTAAAATTTATTGTCTATTATATTCTATCAGATTTTGTCCTGTTGAAGACTATTGATAAATTGTTGTATATTATCTTAGTCATAATATTCTTTATTGGGCTAGTTGAGCTCACCCTTTTCCTTTTTATTCCATTTTTCTTCTCAGGAGGTGAGAATATAGCAGGAACTAGCCGGGGTATGGAGTGATGGTTCTAGAAAGTTATTTTAGCAGTCCTCACTATTTTTGTAAAATAGTGTATCAATAATTATAATGAGGATTCCTTTTGAGTTTTAATACTGTCTATTAGACAATATTTGTATTTAAACTCACAGTATATGTGTTGTCGTATTTTGCACGATAATTGTATTAATGAAGTTGTATTTGTTTCTGTACCATGTATTTGACAACTCAGAATGGGTGATGTATACCTATTTTGGGGGCGTCACAGTAAATGTCTGCCAATGTCTGGCTTTTCCTTTCATCCTACTCATTGGTTTGTATATTGTATAACGTGCTCATTCTCAACTGCATCCCCATGCATTTTTATAACTTTTCTAGAAATTAGATGTTAATCGTGGATCTCTGTCAGACACGATTGATACCGGAACACCGTGCCTTGAAACAATTTCTTTGACATATAACTTCGCTCATTGATCGATAGGAAATACGCTAACTTTGACATGCCATGAAATCTATCGCCATATCTTGCCACCAAAAGTATTGTCGAAGGCGTAATATATTTTCGTGCTCCCTTGTTGATTCAAATATTCCAAAATATGATTTTTGAGACCTATTTTCCAAAGAGCTCAAAGAATCAGATGGAAGTTCAATTTTTAGAGCTGAAGCTGGGTGCAATGATGGTGTCGGACTATGCGGCAAAATTCAGTGAGTTGGCGAGGTTTGCGCCATATCAAGTTAACAAGAGATTAGCACAAGGCAAGAAGGTTTGAACAGGGATTGAAGCCCTGGTTGCACAGTAGAGTCTCTATATTTCAGCTAAAGACATTTGCAGCAGTGCTTGAAGAAGGCGATTATCGGGGAAGATGGAAGCGATGTCTTAACGAAGAACAATTAGGAACAGAGAAAGAAGAAAAATGAGAGTGAAGGTAAAAATGGTGGTAGTAGTGGAGGAAACAATAACCCAAAAAGGAAGTGGAATGATGGTGCACGTGTTAAAAGTCAGCAGAGTAGCCAGCAGAAAAGGAAATTTAAAGCGCGTGCTACCTGTGGGAAAAATCACACTAGCGTGTGCTTGAGGGGTAAGTGAGTGTGCTTTAGTTGTGGCCAAGAGGGTGACATTGCTCCGAATTGTCATCAAGCGAAGAAGAATACTTGATACACATGCGGGTCGAAGGAACATTTGGCTCATGAGTGTTCCAGAAAGAAAGCTAGAGATGTAACTGAAAGTAAGGGATGTGGCAGTGGAGGTACGTTGGCTATTGCTGGACCAACGTCATTAAGCAGACCCACAGCAAGAACCTTCAATATGACTGTGCAAGATGCGGTGCAATCAAAAGATGTTGTGTCAGGTATTATCCCAATCAATGATATAAATGCATATGAATTATTTGATTCGGGTGCTACTTGCTCGTTTATCTGATGATTTTGCTAGACGTCTGGGGTTGCCTAGTGAAGAGTTGAATTTCCCTTTGAACATAGAAATTGCGAATAGGGAGCTGATTCCTATTAAATTCGCATACAAAAATTGTATGGTGGATATTAAGGGAAATATTATGATAGTAGATTTAATCCCGATTAAACTTGGAGAATTTGATGTCATATTGGGAATGGATTGGCTATTCAATTTTGGAGTGATAATTGATTGCCAAAAGAAATGTGTAAACCTTATGACTTCATCAAAGGTAGTCTTCTATGGTAGCAAATTGCCTAGACAAGCAAGATGTCTGACAAATATGCAGGCTAAGAAGTTATTGAGACAAAGCTGTGTAGGATATTTAGCTTACATAGTCGATACTCGGAGAAAGGGCGTGAAACTGGAAGAGATACCAGTTATTAGGGATTTTGCGAATGTATTTTCGAAATATTTGCCAGGACTTCCGCCTGACAAAGAGATCGAGTTCGTTATCGATTTAGCACCAAGGACTGCTCCGATATCGAAGGCCCCATACAAAATGGCTCCGGTAGAAATGAAAGAATTGATGGTACAACTGCAAGAGCTACTGGACAAGAAATACATCCAGCCGAGTGTATCACCTTGGGGAACGCCGATGTTATTCGTGAAGAAGAAAGATGAGTCGATGCGTCTTTACATTGATTATAGGGAGTTAAAAAAAGTCACTATTAAGAATAAGTATCCGTTACCAATAATAGATGACTTGTTTGATCAATTGAAAGGAGTCAAGTACTTCTCGAAGATAGATTTGAGAAGCCGGTATCATCAACTAAAGGTAAGGAAGGAGGATGTACCGAAGACGACATTCAAAACTCGGTATGGACATTACGAATTTCTGGTAATGTCTTTTCGTTTGACCAATGCCCCTGCAGCATTAACTACTACAAAATAGTAAATAGATAATGCAGAAAAAATGTTGTAGAAGATTTTACAGAAACGTCGTATTTAAGAGTGTTATCTATTTGATACCTTTATACAACGTTGTAGTTTGGCACATTACACAACGTTTTTTTCTTAAAAAACGTTATATATTTGTTTTTCACAAATTCTTGAATACTTGGAAACGTTGTAGATAATATAATTCCACAACATTTTATGGCTTAAAATATTGTGGTTTGGTACATCAGACAACGTTTACACTCATTTATACAACGTTTTGAAAGTGTCATCTATTTAAAAAAATTTATACAACATTTTTAAAACGTTGTACAAAGCCTTAAAAATGTTGTAATTCATGCATATAGCAATTGTTTGTAGTTCACCTATATTTGAAATTACATACACAATGGTGCACCTGCAATGTTTGTAGGACTGCTAATGCCATGATATATAGCTAAAAAAACTCTAAATTATCATTTCAAGCCAAAATGTATTAACCATTCAAAATACATCCCAATAATACCGTACATTTACATTTTCAAATTACTACATCCATAAAATATTACATTGCATTTTATTTGCTGTCATGATGTCAATGGTTTCTCCTAGAGCTGCTGGAACATGTGCCTCAGCCAATTCAAGAAATCAAACTATATAATCAAATGCTTAACAGTGAAATCTTGTTAACCCCAGCTCTTATATACACCACGACCAAGAGTTATTTTTGGGTTTTCTATACTTCCGTAGACAGTTCCTGTCAAAAGAAGACGTGAAGTACAAGATGTTAAACAATAAATTATGAATCTGTGAAGGAAGTAGCCATCATCATGTAGCTTCCATATATTGCCCAGAGAAGAGTACTAACTATAATTATATATATGTATATATGTGTTTGTGTTTATGTTATATGTTGCTTCAAACAAATCCTTGACTGTGTGTGTATATGTTACACACAGTTCAAGTTCCATTTCTTTTACAACAGGATTTTGCACGTCGAGAAACATACCAAGAACTGCAGTCAAGTCTATCTCACTCCCTTCACACTGTTTAAAAGCCAACCATAGTCACCTCCTCCATCCAGCCTGGGACAACTTCTTTGAGATGGAAAAAGTATCCACAAAATTAATCAGAAAATAACATAATGGCTCCCAAAAATAATCTTTCTAAAACAACAAAAACAGTACATTACTGGAGATTGGAGATTGCAAACAAAAGAAACCTGTCTTCTAAAGATGGAAACCATTTAGTTAACAAGAAAATCATGCCTACGAATTTACTAGTTTATATCTTTGCACATACTGGATAAGAGACAGACAGGAAAAAGTAAATGGCACAAGTTGTTCAGAATTTATAGGAATGTATGTATAAGTAAAATAGAGTTCAAATGAGCACATCAAATTCAAAAATCACAGGAAATCACAGACATTAAAAACAAAAAATATCCAGTAATGTAGGCAAAAAAGAACATTATGCTTCCCATTCTTAAATCACCCTGCCAAAGGTTTCCTCCAGGATTCAATTCAACTCTAAAGCAAGAAATAACACAAATAAGAGATCATTTAAATTTGAAAGATGTTGATAATAGCATGACAGAATCATAAATTTTTGTCCTTACCATCTCTAGAAGAAGTAAGAAATCTGTTACTTTTTCTTCCCCCCTTTTCCATTTGTTTGTAGCGGCTTCTGCATTCGAGGTGATGGCGAACTCAGCTTGACATTGGTCAAGGCCGGCAGAGAATGCCGCATTGTGAAACCATTTTCAACCTCATCATCACATAACTTTTGGAATTCTTTGAGCTCTAAGCTTTGCCTTTGCAGATTCAGTTGCTTGCATATAGCTTGGCAAGGTGGGTGAGTTCTGCAAAACACTCTCAGGATATTCCTGCTTCACTTGGTAAGATCTTCTCCTCCTTGTTTTCCGGTTTTCCTTGCTAGTCTGATTTTGATCTTCCTTAGAGACTTGTTCATTGTTAACTATAGGAATGTTCTCGACCTTCCCACTGTTTCCTAAAGGATCTAGCTCGACAACAAAGAGATTATCACACAGCACGTCAAGTGGTTTGTCAACTGCCAATGATTCTAAAGGTGCTTCTGCCACAAGGCTATTTGGATAATGCAATAGATGAATTTAATTTTTCAGAAGTGTGATCTACAACCTACTCAGAATCATCAGGAGTGGCTGAGCACGTTTAACCTTTTCGAGTTCATTTTGAGGTTGCTCTTGCGCTGATTCTGGCTGATGACTCAATACTTTCCTTGGATTACGTTTAGGGTTTTCATAGTCTGAGGTATGCAATGAACTACTGTCACCATTTACTGTAGGGACTTTCCGGACACTTCTTTTTGGCCTTGCTGCTTCTATTTCTTCAGTTTGCATGTTAGCCTGCTTTCTCCTAGGCTTTGCCTGAAGAATCTTCTTTGGCTGTGCTAGTGGTACCCAAAAGTAATATGAGGACCAACGCTCAAGCCAGTTCCAAGCTGAATTAATTTGGACGGGCAGTTCTCTGATATAGTAAGTAGGTTAATCAAAGGCACCTGCCAATTCTTCATAATTATGAGCCATCAGGTGCAACATTTTACAAAGGTACTATAGGAGCTTAATAAATTAATATAAGTAAATATATATTACCCTCATCATCATTACAGGAAGGAAAAAAAGTTTATATTAATATATAATTACACCAAACATCAATCCTAGCATGTTGGTTTCAATAAAGGGAGTATTTGATAGTCTAGTTCACTTTTAATAAAGAAAATGAGGTCTCTTAATGATAAAACATGGCTAAATTTTCAGGTGCAGTTACTAGCCTATAATGCTTTCTCTGCACAACCTTGGTGCTACCAGGGAGTAAGGATGGCTAGGATTTTGCTTTAGATTCCCCCCCCCCCCCCCCTCCCCCCCCCCCTCCCCCAAAAAAAACAACCACCAACCCACCCAATAAAATCCCATTGAAAATGTTAAAGGAAATGTTTCATGCATATTAAATCAAACATAAAAGTTGAGAATACCTTCCTAACAAAAGGATTAGTTGATCGATTCATTGATTCGAGAAACAAATGTACTTGAGGCATGTCCACCCACTTATCCTGATAAATTATAGAACATGAAATACAGATAACACAAGTCCCATGAACGAAATAAAATAGTTTTAGTGAAGAAGACACAATGATGAAATTTACCAGAATGATAAAGATAGATGAAGAAAAATAACTAAGAACAAAGAGCATTTGAGTACCCAAGAAATAATCCAACATTTTAATCTTATCAATCCAAGACTTCTAGTGCAAGACATTAAATAAATTAATAAATACTGACAAGTATGAAAACTCATTTTTACCACTTGTTGTGAAGTTTAAACAGTTTCTCTTTTTTATTTAGCTAGTGTAGAAATATTGCCTATTCTGCTAATCTGCTTATCCTCTTGATGCTTTTTGAATTTTCAAGTGAAGACAAAGTCATTCAATAATAATTAAATGTAAACTGTTTGAACCTTATTTGAGACATTAAAGCGGTTACAGAAGAGTTACGTTTTGTAGTTGTGTTTGTCACTGGTTTTCTTTTTCTCTTTCTTTTTTTGTGTGTGGGGGAGGGGGGTGTTCTGATGGAGATTGCAAATGCATAACCCCCACACAAGAGAACATGTCCAACAGCTTGGAGGGGTATTGGTCCTTGCCTACCTTCATCCCTTCCCCAGTTTGCCCTTTTTCCTTTGCAGTTAAGATGGAGACCCAAACTTACACAACCTATCTACTTGTACAGCAAAATAAATCCCAAATAGAACAGAGTGGAAAAGAAATTTTACAACAATGTCACACTTGAAAAAGAGCGAAGCTTTTCTAGAAACTATGAGAAAGAAAGAATCAAAGAAAGCTTTTCTAGAAACTATGTACCTGATGAAGAATTAAAAAGATGCGAGAAGATTACCTAAGAGCTTGTGCTCGAGATGCAAGGAGCGAGTTGACTTGAAATCTTGTTGAATTCCTGCAGTACATCACACGGCAGCGTAAACCACGTATCCTAAGCTTCAGCCTCACATCATCTACTTTCTTTGCCTGCAGAAGACACAACCATGAATGTATATCAACCAATGAAACTACTTAGCAATTTTACTTCATGTTCTGTATTTATTTATTATAACTACCTTATTGGCATCGGTTATTAAGTAAGGAAAGACAATGGGAATCGCTTGATCTCACATCTTCCTCCATGGAATTTGAAGGTTTGGCAGATCTAACTTCATCTCCACCTTCAGGTGCATTCATAAGTTTCCAAATGGTTTTCTTTATACCATCAGAACTCCAACGGTAGTCTATAAGTGTTAAGTAATCTGCGTCCAGAAAAAGTGTTCCGTCCAGGAAACTCATTGTATCTGTAACTCAATGCAGATGATTAAATTATTGATAAACTTAATAACATAACCATTCACCATCATTTCCATAGTCTTAGACAAAAAAAAGTAAAACAAAAAGTCATTACTTATGCAAACTAAAGAAACTTCACTTCAAATTTAAAGTAAAGTGGCAGCTGTAACTGGACTTTCCCTATGAATTACTACATTCTCCAATTTTTGGTCCAAAAGAGAAAATAAATAATAAAAAAGAGTTTAACTTTTTGTTTCTCTTCAAGAAACACCATTGTCTAGAACCTTTTTCCCCTTCTCCCTCCCTTCCTACTCACCAAATCATACAAAAAGCGAAACACGTTTATATTCCCTAATAGTCCCTCCGTTCCACAAAAGAGCCTCATTTTGCAAAATTTGTGAATAAGTTGTTGCTTTAGTAGTGTAGTATTATAATGAAATAACAATGACATACTTGAGTATATTGTGCCATTTTATACTACTATCACTAAAAAGTGGACCCTTTTGTGGAAGAACTTTTTTTTGACAAATGGGACTCCTTTTGTGGCACATAGGTAGTATTTGTTATTATGCTTGACAAAATTTTCACTACTACAAAATGAAATACAAATGATAAGGAAATATATATCGCCAGCCTCCAAATGTCATAGCAGCTGAGAAAAGAATGAATGGCGAGCATTAGTTAGAATGCTTATTTCTAATGAATTCTTTAGTGTGCCTATGGTTTTTATAGTCTATAATTTTTCCAAGTTTATTCGTCCAAATTTTGTAGTTCAAGAAAACTCCCATAAAGATTTGAAAGGTAAACCGCATTGATTAGTTGTGAAGAGGTCTAACTAAGAGGGGCACAATATGCATCAACTGCCACACGAGTTAATGATATTCTGCTCAGAAAAAGTAAAGGAATTTAACTTTAAAAAGATAAACCCTCACAAAATAATTATAAAACTGGGGCTTACCCAAATTTTTTAATTGATTAACACGAGTGACGGTTCTGAGAACATCTGCATCCCTAAACCATGAAAACAGAAAAGACAAAAATTTGGCAATACAACTAAATCAACAAAATCGAATTTTAAGGCACGAAACACTAATTTACCTTCCACTGCTTCTTCCAAGAAGATAAAGAGTTGCAGCACTCAAGCAACAGGAGACTCCACCCTAAGGAACCATCTTTAACAGCTCCAAAAGGACCAAAACTTATTTTAAAAAAAAAAAGAAGAAAAAAAATTAACTTTCAATCATTGTGGCAAAAATAAGACATCAACTGAAACTGATCGATGAAGAACAATTAGGGTTTTTATTAGAAGCGATTCAGACTGTAAAAATCAATTTCGGGAAGATAGATATGGACGTATTATAAGGGGAAACTTGAATGGAGATGAAACGGAAAACAAAGGGAGAATCGGATGCTAGGAGTGGAAGAGAAGGTGGAGGAAATGAAGGAGAAAAGAGCCAGAGGGTGTAGCTTGGGATTTGGGAGAGCAAGGGGAGGGTTTTTAATTTCAATTTTTCCCTTCCGCGCAATTTATTTTGAAGCTCCGTCTTTTGACACAGATAATATTTTTTTTTTAAAAACGTTATCTATTAAAAACCAAAAATTACTCTTATAAATAAATAACATTTTTTCATATATATCTACAACGTTTTATTAAAAAAATTTGTGAAAAAAAATATCACAACATTTTTTATAAAAACATTGTTGTTTAATTGTTGTCTATTTATTATTTTGTACTAGTGATTCATGGATTTGATGAAAAGGGTGTTTAAATCATTCTTAGATAAATTTGTGGTGGTATTCATTAATGATATCCTGGTGTACTCCAAATCGCAAAAGGAACACGTAGAACATTTACGTTTGACGTTGGAGACGTTAAGAAGGGAAAAGTTATACGCGAAATTTTTTAAGTGTGAATTCTGTCTAGAACGCGTACAATTTCTTTGGCATGCGTTGACAAAGATGAGATTTCAGTGGATCCATCAAAGGTCGAAGCTGTAATAAATTAGGAACAACCAATGACTCCATCAGAGGTGAGGAGTTTCTTGGGACTGACAGGTTTCTACAGACGATTTATTCAAGACTTTTCCAAGATTACCATTCCGCTGACAAATTTGACAAGAAAAACTGTAAAATTTGTTTGGGCGAAAAAGTGCAAAGAGAGTTTTCAGGACTTGAAAAAGAAGCTTAGCATGGAACATGTGTTGTCATTACCGGATAATATAGAAAATTTTGTAGTGTATAGTGATGCATCACATAAAGGACTGGGCTGTGTGCTTATGCAAAATGACAAAGTCATTGCTTATACCTTAAGACAACTAAAAGACTATAAAAAAGGATACCCGACTCATAATTTAGAGTTGGGTGCGGTGGTATTTGCTCTGAAGATATGGAGACACTATCTATATGGGGAGAAATGTGAGATATATACGGATCATAAAAGTCTGAAGTATATTTTCACACAGAAGGATCTAAACATGCGTCAGAGGCGATGGCTAGAATTGATAAAAGATTATGATTGTGAAATCTTTTATCATCCGGGTAAAGCAAATGTGGTTGCTGACGCCTTAAGTAGAAAGGGTCGGGAGAAGTTGATGTTTTTAACCGCCCAGGAGGAGCTAATTTCAGCAATGGCAAAACTAGAGTTGGAAATCAAACTTCCGAAAGAATTGGATGAAAAATTGTTTCAGAAGGAAGCTGGTCCAACTTTAGTGGACAAAGTGAAGAACGCTCAACTACAAGATGAAGAATACAACAAAATTAAAGAAAGTGTGTCTGAGGGTAGTGAGGTGAAGTTCAAGACCGATGCTGAAGGACTACTAAGGTTCAAGGGAAGGATTTGGGTTCCGCAGTACCTGAAATTAAAGACGAAATTTTTAATAAAGCTCATAACTCAAGATATTCAATTCACCCGGGGAGTATGAAGATGTATCAGGATTTACGACAATATTTTTGGTAGCCGAATATGAAAAGAGATGTTGCAGAATGTGTCGCGAAATGCTTGACATGTCAAAAAGTCAAAGATGAGCATTAGAGACCAAGCGGATTACTTCAACCGTTGGAAATACCAGAATGGAAGTGGGAACATATCACAATAGATTTTATGGTAGGTCTTCCGACTACTCAAAAAGGGTACAATGCAATTTGGGTGATAGTGGATATGCTTACGAAATTAGCACACTGTTTACCAATAAAGATTAGATTCAAACTTGATCAGTTGGTAAAGTTGTACGTCAAGGAGATCGTTTTGAGACATGGAGTTTCAGTGTCAATTGTGTCAGACAGAGATCTGCGATTCATGTCAAACTTCTGAAAAAGATTACAAGAATGCATGGGAACACAGTTGAGAACGAGTATGGCATACCATCCTCAAACAAACGTCTCAAGCGAACGAAAAATCGAGACGTTAAAAGATATGCTAAGAGCATGCATTGTGAATTTCAAAGGAAATTGGGATGATCACTTACCGTTGGCTGAATTCGCCTACAACAATAGTTACCACGCGAGCATTGGCATGCCGCCTTACGAAGCATTGTCTGACAAAAAGTGCAGAACTCCACTGTGCTGGGATGAAATGGGTGAACGTCAACTGTTAGGACCGGAACTGGTACAGCAGACCGCTGAGGTTGTCAAACTCATCAAGGCAAGATTGGTAGCTGCTTAATTCAGACAGAAGAAGTATGCTGATCAACATAGACAAAGTCGCGAATTTGACGTAAGAAATTTCGTTTTCCAAAAAGTTTCTCCTTGGAAGGGGAAGATCCGATTTGGTAAGAAAGAAAAGCTGAGCCCAAGGTTTATTGGACCCTTTGAGGTGCTGCGAAGAGTAAGTGAAGTGGCTTACGAGGTAGCTCTACCTCCAGAATTAGAACATGTTCACAATGTTTTTCATGTCTCGATGTTACGACTGTATAAACCCGACTACAAGCATGTGATCGAGTAAGAACCGTTGCAGTTCGATAAAGATTTATCTTATGAGGAGATTCCTATCCAGATAGTTGACATGAAAGAACAAGTGGTCAAGAATAAAGTGATACCTTCTGTGAAGGTGATATATGAGAACCATAGTGCCGAGTAAGCTACGTGAGAACTCGAAGACAAAATGATGAAAAGTTATCTTGAGTTATTTGTTTGATCTGTGTCTTCGATTATGGGGACAAAATCCTTGTAAGGAGGTAAGGATGTAACAATCCAGAATTTTATGTGCAATTTCAAATATTTATTGAATGAATTATTTGAGTTGAGATTCTGGGGACAGAATCCTTATAAGGAGGGAAGGATGTAACAATCAAGAATTTATGTGCAATTTCAAATATTTATTGAATTAAATAAATATTTTAGCTGATGTGTTTATTGTTAAATAAATATTTGTTTAATTTGATTATTTATTAGTTAAATAAATAATTCGTGAGTTGTTAGAAATTAACTCAATTAAGGTAATATGTTAATTAAGTTGATAATTGGTAATTTGGTATTTTGAAGTTAATTAAAATAAAAGAGTGATGAATTATTTATTATGTAGTAATATTCTAATTTAATTTAATAATTAAATTAGAGAGTTGATAAGGATTAAATGAATTGTTATAATGTTGTTTTAATTAAATTTAGTAATGAAAGTAATGTACTAATTTATTAAATAAATTATAATTAAATTATAATTTTGTGGCAATGTGATTATGTGGCAAATTGATTTAATAAGGTGTTATTAACTTTAATTTAATTAAATTTGAGTATGAAAATTTAATTAAATAAAGTGTGACAATAAACTATATTGTAATTGAGTTAATAAAATAAGTTAAAAGAAGTTTTTAATGGGTTTTACCAAACAATGCTTAAGGGCTTGTTAATCCTTATTTTTTTTAATTTTGTTTTGCTAAACAAGCCCTAGTGGCTTTTGAATTTAAAAAGAAAAAAAATAATTGACATCAGTTTTGTTTTACATTAATACGTATTATATGTAATTATATATACGTTTATATTATATCATTTTATTTCTTTTAGTTACGTAAAGCTAAAATATGGAGAAAACATAAAAGTGAGAAAATAAGAAAATAAAGAGAAAAGGGAGAGAGCTCTAGGAAAATTGGGAGAATTTAGAGGTTTTCATAATCAACGGAGATTATCAGAGCTATTCTCATCATCTAACAAAGCATAATCAATAAATTTGAGGTAGTAATTTAACCCTTTTGTTCTTAGTTCTCTGTGTTTTTGAGTTTTCATAAAAAATCTCTGTAAATGAGTTTTGAGTATAATTGTTGAAAGCATGATGTTATATATGTTTATGGGTGTTGATAACATGTTTTATACCATTTATTCATGATGTAGAGTAATCAAATTCGTAGAAACATGTTTAGTATTGAAGAACTTGAATTACAGTGGTATATACATATGATATGGCTTATTTAGAATTAAAATTGATGTTAAATTCATGTGTTAAACTGTAAATTATTTGTTAATTGTGAAAATACATGAAGAAACTAAAATAATATGATTTTAATGGACTGTTTTGGTTATAAAACGAATTCACAATAAATTGTTTCGCTAAGAATGTCTAAAAGTGAAGAAATAGTAAAAACAGTGAATTTAAAGGTTGTAATTTTGATGATTATATTGTTTATATGGTTAGAAACATTAGTTTATGTTTTTGTAAACTTATTACAACTTGGGTAAGTTGGAATGGTTGTTAGAAAAGAACTTTTAGACTTAATTTGGCTTTTTGTTGTGTCCGTTCGCGAACAACAGAAGCTGATACTTGGTACCCCCGCCCCGGCGGCCGTTACCAGTATTTTTTAACCCGCTCTAGCCAGGACCCCGCCCCGACAGGCTTTTATAGCACAAAACCCCCGCCCCGATGGGGGGGGGGTAGGCAGACTTACAAATGTTAGAGAAAATCTAACCAGACATGTTTTACTAAAATGAGCATAACGTTTTCATACGAACTCCGATTGATGCGATTCAAGATGATCCGAAACGAGGACGAGTAGACCTACAATTTGTGTTCTTTAAGTGCTTCAATTTGATGTCGTTTATAGGGGTAAAAATGTCCATCGTTAGGACTATGTTGCACTCAGAGGCAATCGAAGAGCGTCGGGATGCACGTATGCTAGTGCAGTCCTTTGTGTGTTAGTATAACCTAATCTAAAGAGCATGATAACTTGTTGAACAAGTAATAGGATGTTATATCAGGTTATTAATGTGCATATGGTGCAATGACAAGATAATTTTTTAGTTGTAATAGAGCCAAAATGTAATGCTCATGAAAAGATGTGATGTTGTTTAAACTTTGAAAGTTCAATAATAATCTAGAAGGGGGGGTTGAATAGATTATTACAGGTTAAAAAAAATATATTAGGCCTTTTTGAATTTTTAATAATTAATTTGCAGTTTTAGAAATTAGCATGCAAGATAATAAAAATTCAATCACACAATGCACAGAGATTTATCTGGTTCACAACATACACCCCTTGCTATATTGCTACGTCCAGTCTTAAGTCCGTACTTGGAACTTGAGATCCTATTACTATCAGTAATAAAAACTCCTTCAACAGGCGGATAAGCCTTTACAAAATTTTATAGACAAACTTCCAACTTTTTTAACTATTCTATCTTGGACAGCAAGCTCCCCACTCCCTCCTCATGTTTAGTTGTTCCTTCTTTAGAGTTCAGTTCTATTCTATGATCTAGTCTTGAAACAACAACCTCTTCCTCACCTCACAAGTATACTAGAGACCCAACTTCCCGCTGACCTCTCTAAGACTCTGGTCTTGGTCGAAGAATTACTCGTCTTTCTCACAGGTACATAAAATAAACTAACTCTGATCTTTTGTCTTTTTACAAATGATTTTACAACAATGTGCTTCTTAAATAAGAAGATAAGAATTTAGTACAGATTGATGCTTCTCAAATAAGTAGATATCTATTAAAAAGCAAATTTATAAAAGTTCAAAGACTTTTATGCTTGAGAAAATATGATTCTTAGTAAGTAGATAGAAATTTATGTTTAGATCAAATGATGCTTCTGATTAAGCAGATATATAAAATATGCACAGTCATAAAGGTTCAAGTAGCTTTTATGTTTTCGAGAGATGCTTCTTAAATAAGCAGATAATAATTTTAGCTTTAACTTAACAATGCTTTGGTTTAAGCAGATATATAATTTTAATGCACTTTATGAAGAATTATTAACTCTTTAAAATAAAGAGTGTTTTTCTATGGATTAAATAAAATAGTTTCTCAGAAAATCTTTAACAAGTATTATATGAAAGATGTTTATGTATCAATACTTGTATAAAAAGAATAAATCAATTCAAACAATATTTGTCAAGTATAAAATTTAAGACATTTAAGCACCAACTGATATAGCAAATATTATTGTTTAACTTAGATAATATATAAGAATATTCTATCTATTATGTGATTTTTATAAATAAAGTCATTTAGTACTATAAGGAATCGTACGGTTCGATTCCCTCACTTAAGAGGAATATCTCCGTAGTCTTGCGGCGTCTAAGTACGACAAAATTTATAATTTCACAATTGATATTTATATAAATATTTTCAATAAATCACTACGATTCTCAATTTTAGTTCAGATGACTCCTCTTTTTGGAGGAATATCTCAGTGTCGTTTTGAGCTATCAAGTGTCATTTCTATTTTACGATATTTAAATAAATAATGTCGATAAAAGATTACTGAAAACTATAAGGAATCGTACGGTTCGAATTCCTCTCCGTAGAGATGTATCTTTGTAGCCTTGCAGCGCCCAAGTATCCTTTTATTTGACAAATAGATGAAATATAGATATATAAAATTGTGTATAACAATGTATATTCTTATATCTATATATATAAAAAACAATTAAGAAATAACTCAACAGAAATTAAACTCAAATGACTTATATCTGTACTTGGACCAATTTTCTCTTTTAAAATAATCAGAACTTTTGTAAGAAGAGATATAAAGCTTTTAGAGAGAATGTAGGCAAGGAGAGTATGCTTTGCTTTTCACTGAATTGGTAAAAACCAAATGAATGAAATACTTCATATTTATAGATGTTTGAAGTCGAGGGTAAAAATATAATTTGTAAAAACTGATTTTGAATGTATGGTTTGGATGATCAATTTTTGAATTCAACGGTCCAGATGAAAATAGTTTTTACGCGAAAGAGCTTAAGTTTTCACCCGGGCAAAAATCCATCCACTTAGCATTTATTACTCATTTTGATTGTGACAACCCCAAAATAGGTATACAACACCCATTCTGAGTCGCCAAATACATGGTACAGAAAATAACTACAAATTTATTACAACAATTATCGTGCAAAATACAATAACACATATGCTGTGAGTTTGAATACAAATATATACCAAATGTGACTCATATCACAACCGTGGACAGCATCTCACAATGACACCTTACATAAAGGTATAGTCAAAAACTGTTTTAAAAATTAGAATCTTTGGGAAGTGCTCAAGAAAACCCTTGTACATGGGAGGCCATGCGTCTAGGTTATGATAGATATCATATGGCCACAGAATTATCCTTGGTTGACCCAATAGACTCCAAAGAAAAACGAGAAGATTACTATCATATTCTTCCTAATAGTGAGTCTTCTCTTGACATATCATTATTTCTACTGTCTCTGATTGAGAATTATACGTCAAACAAACACCAAGATTATATAGGTAGTGCTCGTATATATACTCAGCAAGTGGATGAGCACATCCCTGTCTTATGATGACACGAGGTTGTATGTCGTTAGACATCTTGTATGATAGTGGCAAACCACCCTTCCAACGTTGGGTACACCTTACTCTATTGGATTCACCAAATAAAACTACTAAATGAACTTTTCTATACTGCTTCGGGAGAACATCCACAGCTAGATACCACCGTTCTATTTTCCCGTTACCCTCGCTCAACCCAGCTACACTCTTATTACCTGAAAGGAATTGTGAAGCAAAAGGGTGAGCACAACTAGCTCAGTAAAGAATATCATGACTAAAGATAATTAAATTATCAATAGCCTTCATCAATAATAAATCAGAGATTTAGAACATATGGTAAATGATAAAAATTTCAACCATAGTTGCAGCGGAACGAGCAATCCATTAGAAGAGTTAAATAGACTATAAAGTCTATTATCTTCTCCATGTTAAAAATTCACCAACAATATTTTATCCCTGTAACATCAATCAACAATTCTGGTCCACAATCATATGAATAACTCATAATCATAGCTGTAGTTCTAAATTCCTCTTCTCATCCAGGACGAAGATAATTTTCATCACATATCTTTACCTGAAACATCAAAGATCATGGTTACACCAAATCACATTTCCCGTTCATAATCATACTAATAACTTCATCTTTGCACTACGGCCAAAGATATTCATTTGTATCACCAGTTGGTTATGTTTATCTCAACATCTGTTCATCTTTGCACTACTGGCCAAAGATATTCAGCAACATGTCATCTTTGTACTACGGGCCAAAGATATTCATCAACAATTCATCTTTGCACTACAGGCCAAAGATATTCATCAATATTTCATCTTTGCACTACAGGCCAAAGATATTAATATCTCAAAGAAATATATAATCATTTCAGAAGTTATATAAACAATAATTATAACCATGTTGATCAATTCACCTTTGCACTGAAGCTAAAGATATTCACTTATAAATTCAATGGTCATGATCATATCAATCAACGATTCAACTTTGCACTACTGGCCAAAGATAACCCATAGTCATGATCATACCAAAAATCTACCCATCTTTACACTCAAGTCAAAGAGAAATATCATCATTAGGGTTATAAAAATGTTATATATAATAATAAAAATAATATGATCAACATCTAGTTTTAATCTCAATAGTAATATTCGTAAATCCACTATAATTTGGTTAGAAAAAGAAACCAATTTTTATCGTGAATAGTAACTCATAAATAGTAAACTCGACACAAAAAGGTAGAAATTCCACAATAAAATCCATACCAGTATTTTGGTATAATGATATTGAAAGAATAATATTTTTAAGCTTATAAACAATTTATTTAAATTGTTTACACTTTACTAAATAATGCATTTAATCATTCTAAAATACCAAACTCATAAGATTTTATCACCAATAATCAAAACCCTCATAAAAAATCTTCATATACCTCATATAGGATTCTCAAAGTCATAGAATCCTATTTTCTAATTTTCTTACTTCACAAAACATATTTAATTCATTTACTTATAACTAGACTATTTTCATGAAAAATACCAAATCAGTTTCAAAAATATTTCTTTTCTGAGATTTAGCATAATATAGTCCCATAGTGAACATATATTTTTCTCAGAATTTTTAAAAGTCATTTACTATTTTTCATATGGCCAAAATAGCCGAATATTTAGACATTTATCATAAATTGTACTTTTATCCAAAAATTCCGAAATTCACAGAGTATACTCCTATCATATACATGTACTCCCAATAAAAATTTCATCAATTTTGGAGTTAATCACAGGGAATTATAAGGGTTTACTTTTTAAAATAGTCTTTTCTCATAAAATTCATAACTCTTAATCTATACATCCAAAAATCGCCATTTTTGGACACAATCAAGAAAACTCATTAAATTATCATTTCAAATTTTTCTAGAATTTTCTGAAGGTCAGAAGAATTACGAACTGAAAAATATAGTAACCCTTAAAATCCCTTACTATCCCTTACCACAAAAGAGCAGTACTTCTGATCGGTATGCAAAGCCGAAAGAAACTTGCACTGAATAGCAACCCTCAAAGTATCTAAATACTCACAAAATATGCTTCATAATATAGAGAGAGAAAGAGAGAAAGCTTATGTTTCTGGTGTGATTTTCAATTCTAACTTAGCCCTCTATTTATAGGAAAATTTTAGTAGGCTTGACCTGCAACCTGATGGCTTTACCTGCTACTATTTCCACCCACCACATTTGAAATATAATTCAACACATTTCTTCACCAACCACAAGTGGGGCCCACCAATTCTAGAATTTTCCATCAAAATGATAAACTCCGAAAATTCAACAATTTCTGAACCAGTCATCTTGTAAAATTCATAATAAATCATACGTTCATTTTTAACGGTTCAAAATTTATGGGCATATACTCAACTTACATATGTATAACATATCCAAAAATTACCACGATCCAACGGTCGGATTAAAAATTATAACCCCCGCAAAATATCTCAAAAATCCTGATTTTTAATACTTCCATTCCGATAAAAATACTGATAAAAACCTCAACATTAACTCATTCATTTTTAACCACAAAAATATATCCCTCATTTATATCCACATAAAATAAATATTTCCGTATCATATGAATTAATAATTAATTATTCACAAATAATATTACAGAATCACATTTATGACAACCAGGCCGTTCCCAGGAAAGAGGGGGCTTTCCAATAAGGATTTCTCCTTACTGGCGCGCAATTAGATGACCAAACCTCTCCTTAGACAGAACTTTCTAGACATTTTCAATAATGTTATCTAATAATATTACTCAAATAATATGAATTATTGATCTGATAATGGGAAATACTGTGCAGTAACAATTATTGAAACAACAGTAATATAAAATATCAACGCAGCAATTATTGAATCAATAAAATAAAATATTGAACAGTAACTACTGTAACAATTATTGAGTAGTGCCTTCCCTTCGTAAGAATCAATAATTCAAAAATACTGTGCAATCAGTGTGCTACTGTGTAACAACGTGTATTACTGTATTTTAACCACCGGGTATTCTAACAGTGTTAACGGTAACAACTACGCCGTTAATTATAAAAACTCAATTTTTGTCGTTATCTTCATCCGACAGTTATTCGTTATGGGGCCCATAAATAGCTGCGCCGTCGTACGAATATTCTCTGACAGAAAGAATATTCCACGACCAAACGAATATTCCCCGACAACAATGAATATTTTATAGCCACTTGAAAAATTTTCACATTTCACCCATAACTTTAAACTTTTATCAATATAACCATTTACTGAATAGTAATTATAAGAAAAATTGAATACTTTTATTTCATAAAATTCGGGGTCTTACAATCTCCCCTCCTTATGAAATTTCGTCCTCGAAATTTGCGTACCTGGTATTTCGAAGAGTTGAGAATACTTTGCTTTTATTTCAGATTCCATCTTCCCTGTCATCATGATTTCTCCATTGCTCATCTCCTGTTTTTCAAATATCATTCTAAAATACAGCTTCAAAACAAGGGTTAATTGAACAAATTAACATATCACATAATATCCTGATATTATGACTGACCAATAAGTAAGCTTAGGTAGGACACACTAGCGAAGGATTTACTTATCTCTCCCCTCCTAGTTATATTTCTCGATTTCCGCCAGAGATCATATCCCTAAGCTCTGATACCAAATGTGACAACCCCAAAATAGGTATACAACACCCATTCTGAGTCGCCAAATACATGGTACAGAAAATAACTACAAATTTATTACAACAATTATCGTGCAAAATACAATAACACATATGCTGTGAGTTTGGATACAAAAATATACCAAATGTGACTCATATCACAACCGTGGACAGCACCTCACAATGACACCTTACATAAAGGTATAATCAAAAACTGTTTTAAAAATTAGAATCTTTGGGAAGTGCTCAAGAAAACCCTTGTACATGGGAGGCCATGCGTCTAGGTTATGATAGATATCATATGGCCACAGAATTATCCTTGGTTGACCCAATAGACCCCAAAGAAAAACGAGAAGATTACTATCATATTCTTCCCAATAGTGAGTCTTCTCTTGACATATCATTATCTCTACTGTCTCTGATTGAGAATTATACTTCAAACAAACACCAAGATTATATAGGTAGTGCTCGTATATATACTCAGCAAGTGGATGAGCACATCCCTGTCTTATGATGACACGAGGTTGTATGTCGTTAGACATCTTGTATGATAGTGGCAAACCACCCTTCCAACGTTGGGTACACCTTACCCTATTGGATTCACCAAATAAAACTACTAAATAAACTTTTCTATACTGCTTCGGGAGAACATCCACAGCTAGAGACCACCGTTCTATTTCTCCGTTACCCTCGCTCACCCAGCTACACTCTTATTACCTGAAAGGAATTGTGAAGCAAAAGGGTGAGCACAACTAGCTCAGTAAAGAATATCATGACTAAAGATAATTAAATTATCAATAGCCTTCATCAATAATAAATCAGAGATTTAGAACATATGGTAAATGATAAAAATTTCAACCATAGTTGCAGCGGAACGAGCAATCCATTAGAAGAGTCAAATAGACTATAAAGTCTATTATCTTCTCCATGTTAAAAATTCACCAACAATATTTTATCCCTGTAACATCAATCAACAATTCTGGTCCACAATCATATGAATAACTCATAATCATAACTGTAGTTCTAAATTCCTCTTCTCATCCAGGACGAAGATAATTTTCATCACATATCTTTACCTGAAACATCAAAGATCATGGTTACACCAAATCACATTTCCTGTTCATAATCATACTAATAACTTCATCTTTGCACTACGGCCAAAGATATTCATTTGTATCACCAGTTGGTTATGTTTATCTCAACATCTGTTCATCTTTGCACTACTGGCCAAAGATATTCAGCAACATGTCATCTTTGCACTACGGGCCAAAGATATTCATCAACAATTCATCTTTGCACTACAGGCCAAAGATATTCATCAATATTTCATCTTTGCACTACAGGCCAAATATATTAATATCTCAAAGAAATATATAATCATTTCATAATTTATAGAAACAATAATTATAACCATGTTGATCAATTCACCTTTGCACTTAAGCTAAAGATATTCACTTATAAATTCAATGGTCATGATCATATCAATCAACAATTCAACTTTGCACTACTGGCCAAAGAGAACCCATAGTCATGATCATACCAAAAATCTACCCATCTTTACACTCAAGTCAAAGAGAAATATCATCATTAGGGTTATAAAAATATTATATATAATAATAAAAATAATATGATCAACATCTAGTTTTAATCTCAATAGTAATATTCGTAAATCCACTATAATTTGGTTAGAAAAAGAAACTAATTTTTATCGTGAATAGTAACTCATAAATAGTAAACTCGACACAAAAAGGTAGAAATTCCACAATAAAATCTATACCAGTATTTTGGTATAATGATATTGAAAGAATAATATTTTTAAGCTTATAAACAATTTATTTAAATTGTTTACACTTTACTAAATAATGCATTTAATCATTCTAAAATACCAAACTCATAAGATTTTATCACCAATAATCAAAACCCTCATCAAAAATCTGCATATACCTCATATAGGATTCTCAAAGTCATAGAATCCTATTTTCTAATTTTCTTACTTCACAAAACATATTTAATTCATTTACTTATAACTAGACTATTTTCATGAAAAATACCAAATCAGTGTCAAAAATATTTCTTTTCTGAGATTTAGCATAATATAGTCCCATAGTGAACATATATTTTTCTCAGAATTTTTAAAAGTCATTTACTATTTTTCATATGGCCAAAATAGCCGAATATTTAGACATTTATCAAAAATTGTACTTTTATCCAAAAATTCTGAAATTCACAGAGTATACTCCTATCATATACATGTACTCCCAATAAAAATTTCATCAATTTTGGAGTTAACCACAAGGAATTATAAGGGTTTACTTTTAAAATAGTCTTTTCTCATAAAATTCATAACTCTTAATCTATACATCCAAAAATCACCATTTTTGGACACAATCAAGAAAACTCATCAAAATATCATTTCAAATTTTTCCAGAATTTTTGAAGGTCAGAAGAATTACGAACTGAAAAATATAGTAACCCTTAAAATCCCTTACTATCCCTTACCACAAAAGAGCAGTACTTCTGATCGGTATGCAAAGCCGAAGGAAACTTGCACTGAATAGCAACTCTCAAAGTATCTAAATACTCACAAAATATGCTTCATAATATAGAGAGAGAAAGAGAGAAAGCTTATGTTTCTGGTGTGATTTTCAATTCTAACTTAGCCCTCTATTTATAGGAAAATTTTAGTAGGCTTGACCTGCAACCTGATGGCTTTACCTGCTACTATTCCCACCCACCACATTTGAAATATAATTCAACACATTTCTTCACCAACCACAAGTGGGGCCCACCAATTCAAGAATTTTTCATCAAAATGATAAACTCCGAAAATTCAACAATTTCTGAACCAGTCATCTTGTAAAATTCATAATAAATCATACGTTAATTTTTAACGGTTCAAAATTTGTGTGCATATACTCAACTTACATATGTATAACATATCCAAAAATTACCACAATCCAACGGTCGGATTAAAAATTATAACCCCCGCAAAATATCTCAAAAATCCTGATTTTTAATACCTCCATTCCGATAAAAATACTGATAAAAACCTCAACATTAACTCATTCATTTTTAACCACAAAAATATATCCCTCATTTATATCCACATAAAATAAATATTTCCGTATCATATGAATTAATAATTAATTATTCACAAATAATATTACAGAATCACATTTATGACAACCAGGCCGTTCCCAGGAAAGAGGGGGCTTTCCAATAAGGATTTCTCCTTACTGGCGCGCAATTAGATGACCAAACCTCTCCTTAGACAGAACTTTCTAGACATTGTCAATAATGTTATCTAATAATATTACTCAAATAATATGAATTATTGATCTGATAATGGAAAATACTGTGCAGTAACAATTATTGAAACAACAGTAATATAAAATATCAACGCAGCAATTATTGAATCAATAAAATAAAATATTGAACAGTAACTACTGTAAGACCCCAACTTATTAATGAATAAAATCAAATTTTCTCTAAATATTATTGTGAATAATAAGGGGTTAATTTGATATAATACTTTGGTTATGGGTGAAATGTGCAAATTTTGCAAAATAAGCAAGTGGTTATAAAATATTTATTTTTGGTCGGTGAATATTCGGTTGGTCGTGGAATATTCTTGCTGTCGGGGAATATTCGTACGACGACGCAGCCTTGTGTGGGCCCCATAACGGAAAGCGATTGGATGAAGAAAACGACAAGTATAAGTTGTTTATAAATAACGGCGTAGTTGTTACCGTTAATACTGTTGGAATACCCGGTGGTTAAAATACAGTAGCACACGGTATTGCACCAATTATTGATTCTTACGTAAGAAGGCACTACTCAATAATTGTTACAGTAGTTATTATTCAATATTTTATTGATTCAATAATTGCTGCGTTGATATTTTATATTATTGTTGTTTCAATAATTGTTGCTGCACAGTATTTTCATTTATCAGATCAATAATTCATATTATTTGAATAATATTATTAGATAACATTATTGGCAATGTCTAGAAAGTTCTGTCTAAGGAGAGGTTTGGTCATCTAATTGCGCGCCAGTAAGGAGAAATCCTTATTGGAAAGCCCCCTCTTTCCTGGGAACGGCCTGGTTGTCATAAATGTGATTCTGTAATATTATTTGTGAATAATTAATTATTGATTCATATGATAAGGAAATATTTATTTTATGTGGATATAAATGAGGGATATATTTTTGTGGTTAAAAATGAAGGAGTTAATGTTGAGGTTTTTCAGTATTTTTGTCGGAATGGAGGTATTAAAAATCAGGGTTTTTGAGATAGTTTGCGGGGGTTATAATTTTTAATCCGACCGTTGGATCGTGGTAATTTTTGGATATGTTATACATATATAAGTTGAGTATATGTCCACAAATTTTGAACCGTTAAAAATGAACGTATGATTTATTACGAATTTTACAAGATGACTGGTTCAGAAATTGTTGAATTTTCGGAGTTTATCATTTTGGTGGAAAATTCTAGAATTGGTGGGCCCCACTTGTGGTTGGTGAAGAAATGTGCTGAATTATATTTCAAATGTGGTGGGTGGGAATAGTAGCAGGTAAAGCCATCAGGTTGCAGGTCAAACCTACCAAAATTTTCCTATAAATAGAGGGCTAAGTTAGAATTGAAAATCACACCAGAAACAAGTTTTCTCTCTTTCTCTCTCTAGATTATTGAGTGTATTTTGTGAGTATTTAGATACTTTGAGAGTTTCTATTCATCAGAGCAAGTTTCTTTCAGCCTTATACCGGTATTCCGACCAGAAGTACTGATATTTTGAGGTAAGGGATATTATTTTCTTCTTAATGATATTATTTTCTTCAATATCATTATGCTGAAATATTGATATGAGTTTTTATCAAATTTGGAACTTTTTGTGTCGGGGGTTACTATTCACGTATACGGCACTATTCACGTATACGGCACTATTCACGAATACGGCACTATTCACCGAAAAATAAAATTTTTCCTTTTTGTCCAAGATGTCTATTATGGTTACTATCTTTGATTGTATCCATGTTTTGATCTTTATTTTTGAATTCTGCTTCACAATTGATTATTATGAAGTATTATTGATCTTGGATAAACTGTTATACGAATCCCTACTATTTGTCCTTCTGTCTCATTGGATTCGTTCTCTTTAAGATATTTTTCATCATCCTCAGTCCTAAATGATGATATTACTGAATATCTTTGGCCTGTAGTGCAAAGATGTATAATTACTTGATGAATATCTTTGGCCTGTAGTGCAAAGATGAACAGGTGTTGAGATGAACATGACCGACTGATGATACAAATGAATATCTTTGGCCTGTAGTGCAAAGATGAATATTTGGTTAAAGATGATTATTAATTGATGTTACAGGGATAAAATATTGATGATGGACTTTTAAATCTTAGAAGATAGTAGAATTCTTTCTCTACTTGACTCTTCTAATGGTTTGCTGTTTCCGCTGCAGTTGTTGATCTAAAACTTGTTGTCGATTATATTTTATCAGATTTTTCCCTGTTGAAGACTAACGATAATTTGTTGTATATTATCTTAGTCATAATATTCTTTACTGGGCTAGTTGAGCTCACCCTTTTCCTTTTTGTTCCATTTTTCTTCTCAGGAGGTGAGAACATAGCAGGATCTAGTCGGGGTATGGAGTGATGGTTCTAGAAAGATGTTTTAGCAGTCCTCACTATTTCTGTAAAATAGTGTTTGAATAATTGTAATGAGGATTTATTTGAGTGTGGATATTGTCTAGAAGACAATATTTGTATTTAAACTCACAGTATGTGTTGTCGTATTTTGCACGACAATTGTATTATTGAAGTTGTAGTTTGCTTTCTGTACCATGTATTTGGCGACTCAGAATGGGTGTTGTATACCTATTCTGGGGGCGTCACAGTTGGTATCAGAGCTTAGGGATATGATCCCTGGCTGAGATGTGAGACAAGAACTAGGAGGGGAGAGACGGGGAATTCCTTCGCTAGTATGACCTGACTAAGTTTATTTGGTGTTTATTTGGTCGGTCAGAGTATAGGGATAATATATGACATGACTATTAACCCTTGTTTTATGGCAGTATTTAAGAATGGCAGCTGAGAACGTTAATAATGGAGTAAATCAGACCGTGGAGACACCTTTGATCACTACCCAGGGGAACGTGCAACAGGAAGGCAATATTCCTCCTGTAAACAACGTTACCGAGCAAACGATGAATGATGGAATGTTTAGGAGCTTTTTGCAGTTCATGCAAAATCAGACGAGGGAGACTCGTGTGCAGAATACGGGTGGAAATGATAACAACGCGCGGTTTGTCACAGCTAAGCAGTTCAAAGAATTGGGACCACCAGAATTTAAGGGAAAGCCGGATCCGATCATGGCGGAAACGTGGGTCAAGCAAATTACCAAGATATTTGATGTCTTGGGATGCACGGAGGAACAGAAGGTTCCATTCGCCACATTTATGTTCCGCGGTGAGGCAGACTACTGGTGGGAGTCTGTGAAGCGTACCCAGCCTGACGCACTCAACATGTCCTGGGAAACATTTCAAAAACTGTTCAATGACAAGTACTTTCCTGAAAGTATTCGTCATATGAAGGAGGTTGAGTTTATTAGACTGGAACAAAACAACATGACGGTGTCCCAGTACGAGGCGAAGTTTGCAGAGTTATCCAGGTTTGCACCTCATTTGGTCGAAAATGAGGAACGAATGACAAGGATGTTTCTGAGAGGTCTAAAACCCGAGATTCGGCAATATCTTATCTCTCATAAATTTTCTTTATATTCAGATGTTGTAAACAGGGCTCAATTATTAGAGCGAGATAATGAGTATGTGCAACCGAGGGACCACAACCAGGGTCATACCGGTGGCGGCAGTCATCGAAGCAATGAAAACCAGCAGGGAGGAAAACATTCGGACAAAAGCGGTAACCACTCTGGTGGTAATCGTGGTCGTGATAATAGAAGGAGCGAGTCGGGAGGAGATTTCAAGAAGAGAAGGTACAACAATGATAACGTGAAGACGTCAGCACAAACATCAACTGTTTCTAGGGGAGGAGAACGACCACCGGTCGTATGTTACAAATGTGGGAAAGAGGGACATATCAGCCCAAACTGCCCACAACAATCCAAGGTATGTTATAACTGTGGAAAGGAAGGTCATATAGCTCGAGAGTGTTCTGTAGCAAAACCAAGTTCAGCGGGGATGGTGACTCCAAAAGTTATCCCGGATAAGTCGAAATCAGCGGTTCCTGGAAGGGCGTTTGTCGTTACTGGCCAAAACGCGAGAAACCCGAACGAGGTGATCACGGGTAAGCTAATCTTGAATTCTTGCGAAGTTTATACTTTACTAGATACCGGTTCTACCCATTCTTTTATCTCTCCTGCTTGTGCTCAACGTTTAAACTTGACTCCGGAGAAATTGGACTTTAACTTATCTGTTGAAACTCCGTTGGGTGAAACCTTCGTTACATCTACAGTTTATAAATCTTGCATGATCCAAGTTGGCACTATCACATTACCTGTTGATCTTATCTCTTTAAAGATACTTGCTTTTGATGTGATTTTAGGAATTGATTGGTTAACCACTCATCATGCTAAAATTGATTGTTTTCGTAAGGTTGTTAGTTTTCATATTCCTAACCAACCTGTCATACGAATTCAAACTACTAAACCACTAAAATCAGTCACTGTCATATCAAGCCACAAAGCTATTCGTTTATTGAAAAACGGATGTCAAGCTTTCTTAGCCCATGTTATGGATTTGAACAAAGACAAGTCAGATTTGAATAATATTTCTATTGTTAGAGAATTTTCCGATGTATTTCCTGAAGAACTTCCCGGTCTACCCCCGGAACGAGAAATTGAATTCTTTATTGACCTTGAACCCGGTACAAAGCCCATTTCTAAAACCCCATATCGAATGGCTCCTATTGAACTTCAGGAGTTAAAAGTCCAACTACAGGAGTTGTTGGACATCGGTTTTATTCGTCCTAGTACGTCTCCTTGGGGTGCTCCTGTTTTATTCGTAAAGAAGAAAGACGGGAGTATGCGACTTTGTATTGACTATCGAGAATTGAACCATGTCACCATCAAGAATAGGTATCCGCTACCTCGCATTGATGACCTGTTTGACCAGTTGCAAGGAGCACAATTCTTTTCAAAGATCGATCTTCGTTCTGGATATCATCAGCTGAAGATTAAAACTGAGGATATTCCAAAGACTGCCTTCAGAACTCGGTACGGGCATTATGAATTCTTAGTAATGTCTTTTGGATTGACTAATGCTCCTGCTGCCTTCATGGATATGATGAACCGTGTATTCAAAGAATATTTGGATCAGTTCGTTGTTGTCTTTATTGATGACATCCTCATCTATTCCAAAAGCCGTGAAGATCATGAGCGCCATTTGAAGCTGGTACTGCAAAGGCTTCGTGAAAACAAGCTATATGCCAAACTGAAGAAATGCGAGTTCTGGCTTGAGGAAGTAGCATTCCTTGGGCACGTGGTGTCAAAACATGGAGTATCTGTCGACCCGGCGAAGATTGAAGCCATACAAAGTTGGGAGCAACCGAAGTCGGTAACCGAAGTACGTAGCTTTCTGGGCTTAGCTGGTTATTATCGGAGATTTGTGGAAGGATTTTCTCGAATCGCTACTCCGTTAACTCAGCTGACTCGGAAAGATACAAAATTCGTATGGAGTGAGGAATGCGAGAAGAGTTTCCAAGAACTCAAGAGGAGACTCATTTCGGCACCTGTTTTGACAATACCATCTGGTTCGGATGGATTTGTTATCTACAGCGATGCTTCAGGCAAAGGGTTAGGATGTGTTCTCATGCAACATGGGAAAGTCATAGCCTATGCCTCACGACAACTCAAAGAATATGAGAGGAATTATCCTACTCATGATTTGGAGTTGGCAGCAGTCGTTTTTGCGTTGAAGATCTGGAGACACTACCTGTATGGGGAGAAAGTGGAGATCTATACAGATCATAAAAGCCTCAAATATTTCTTCACCCAAAAGGAACTCAACATGCGGCAACGACGTTGGCTTGAGCTGTTGAAAGATTACGATCATACCATCCAATACCATCCTGGAAAAGCAAACGTAGTAGCTGACGCATTGAGTAGAAGATCATATGCGGGTACGAGTGCAATGTTTTTAACACAAAGGCCCATTTTGTATGACTTGCAAAGGATGGAGATAGAGATGAAGGCTCCAAGTACCCACATGATGATATCAAATATACGAGTAGAACCGACTTTAATCGATAAAGTTAAAGCTGCTCAAGCTACGGATATAGAGCTGATGCGTATGAAGAAGAAAGTGCAAGAAGGTGCTATTCCAGAAGCAAGAATCGATGAAGAAGGAATACTTCGAGTCAACTCCAGACTTTGTGTTCCTAACGATTTTGACTTGAAGCATAGAATAATGATGGAGGCACACAACACACCGTTTGCAATCCATCCTGGGAGTACCAAAATGTATCACGATCTTCGACATACATTTTGGTGGAGCAATATGAAAAGAGAGATCGCGGAGTTTATCTCGAGATGTTTAACTTGTCAACGTGTAAAAGCGGAGCATCAAGTACCAAAGGGTCCATTGCAACCACTTGAGATTCCGAAATGGAAGTGGGAACACATTACTATGGATTTTGTTACAGGTCTTCCCAAGGTTTCTCAAGGCATAGATGCGATTTGGGTTATTGTTGATAGATTAACCAAGTCCGCTCATTTCTTGCCGATACGTGAGACTTATTCCCTTGAACGTCTTGCTAGTATGTACGTGAACGAGATTGTGAGATTGCATGGCATGCCAGTATCCATAGTTTCGGATCGTGACCCAAGATTCACTTCACGATTTTGGGTTAGCTTGCAGAAAGCTATGGGCACGGATTTACGATTCAGTTCAGCATACCATCCTCAAACGGACGGACAATCAGAGAGGACTATTCAAACTCTTGAAGATCTATTAAGACTTTGTGTCTTAGATCTCAAAGGGAGTTGGGATAAGTACCTACCATTGGTGGAATTCTCCTACAACAACAGTTATCAGGCGAGCATAGGTATGGCTCCATTTGAGGCGTTGTATGGAAGAAAATGTCGTTCTCCAGTATGCTGGGACGAGGTGGGTGAAGCAACATTGTTGGGACCAGAATTGGTACGCATTACTACAGAGAAGATCCAAACGATTCGACAACGTATACAAACGGCACAGGATCGACAAAAGAGTTATGCGGATCTTCATCGGAAGGACGTGGAATTTAATATTGGGGATCATGTATTGTTACGTGTTGCACCATGGAAGGGAGTTACAAGATTTGGGAAGAGAGGAAAGCTCAATCCAAGATTTGTTGGTCCATTTGAGATTCTTGAGCGAATAGGAAATGTGGCATATAGACTCGCATTACCTCCAAGCATGTCTCGTGTTCATAATGTTTTTCACATATCTATGCTTCGTAAATATGTTAAAGACCCGAACCACATTATTGAGTTAGAACCAGACGAGATAGCTGAAGATTTAACGTACGAGGAGGTACCTGTTAAGATCTTGGATAGGAAAGAGCATGTCCTACGCACGAAGGTTATACCACAAGTTAAGGTTTTGTGGAGAAACCATGCTATTGAAGAAATGACCTGGGAGTTGGAATCAGAAATGAAAGCGAGGTATCCTCACCTTTTTGAAACATCAGGTACGTACGTCAATTTCGAGGACGAAATTTCATAAGGAGGGGAGGTTGTAAGACCCCAACTTATTAATGAATAAAATCAAATTTTCTCTAAATATTATTGTGAATAATAAGGGGTTAATTTGATATAATACTTTGGTTATGGGTGAAATGTGCAAATTTTGCAAAATAAGCAAGTGGTTATAAAATATTTATTTTTGGTCGGTGAATATTCGGTTGGTCGTGGAATATTCTTGCTGTCGGGGAATATTCGTACGACGACGCAGCCTTGTGTGGGCCCCATAACGGAAAGCGATTGGATGAAGAAAACGACAAGTATAAGTTGTTTATAAATAACGGCGTAGTTGTTACCGTTAATACTGTTGGAATACCCGGTGGTTAAAATACAGTAGCACACGGTATTGCACCAATTATTGATTCTTACGTAAGAAGGCACTACTCAATAATTGTTACAGTAGTTATTATTCAATATTTTATTGATTCAATAATTGCTGCGTTGATATTTTATATTATTGTTGTTTCAATAATTGTTGCTGCACAGTATTTTCATTTATCAGATCAATAATTCATATTATTTGAATAATATTATTAGATAACATTATTGGCAATGTCTAGAAAGTTCTGTCTAAGGAGAGGTTTGGTCATCTAATTGCGCGCCAGTAAGGAGAAATCCTTATTGGAAAGCCCCCTCTTTCCTGGGAACGGCCTGGTTGTCATAAATGTGATTCTGTAATATTATTTGTGAATAATTAATTATTGATTCATATGATAAGGAAATATTTATTTTATGTGGATATAAATGAGGGATATATTTTTGTGGTTAAAAATGAAGGAGTTAATGTTGAGGTTTTTGTCAGTATTTTTGTCGGAATGGAGGTATTAAAAATCAGGGTTTTTGAGATAGTTTGCGGGGGTTATAATTTTTAATCCGACCGTTGGATCGTGGTAATTTTTGGATATGTTATACATATATAAGTTGAGTATATGTCCACAAATTTTGAACCGTTAAAAATGAACGTATGATTTATTACGAATTTTACAAGATGACTGGTTCAGAAATTGTTGAATTTTCGGAGTTTATCATTTTGGTGGAAAATTCTAGAATTGGTGGGCCCCACTTGTGGTTGGTGAAGAAATGTGCTGAATTATATTTCAAATGTGGTGGGTGGGAATAGTAGCAGGTAAAGCCATCAGGTTGCAGGTCAAACCTACCAAAATTTTCCTATAAATAGAGGGCTAAGTTAGAATTGAAAATCACACCAGAAACAAGTTTTCTCTCTTTCTCTCTCTAGATTATTGAGTGTATTTTGTGAGTATTTAGATACTTTGAGAGTTTCTATTCATCAGAGCAAGTTTCTTTCAGCCTTATACCGGTATTCCGACCAGAAGTACTGATATTTTGAGGTAAGGGATATTATTTTCTTCTTAATGATATTATTTTCTTCAATATCATTATGCTGAAATATTGATATGAGTTTTTATCAAATTTGGAACTTTTTGTGTCGGGGGTTACTATTCACGTATACGGCACTATTCACGTATACGGCACTATTCACGAATACGGCACTATTCACCGAAAAATAAAATTTTTCCTTTTTGTCCAAGATGTCTATTATGGTTACTATCTTTGATTGTATCCATGTTTTGATCTTTATTTTTGAATTCTGCTTCACAATTGATTATTATGAAGTATTATTGATCTTGGATAAACTGTTATACGAATCCCTACTATTTGTCCTTCTGTCTCATTGGATTCGTTCTCTTTAAGATATTTTTCATCATCCTCAGTCCTAAATGATGATATTACTGAATATCTTTGGCCTGTAGTGCAAAGATGTATAATTACTTGATGAATATCTTTGGCCTGTAGTGCAAAGATGAACAGGTGTTGAGATGAACATGACCGACTGATGATACAAATGAATATCTTTGGCCTGTAGTGCAAAGATGAATATTTGGTTAAAGATGATTATTAATTGATGTTACAGGGATAAAATATTGATGATGGACTTTTAAATCTTAGAAGATAGTAGAATTCTTTCTCTACTTGACTCTTCTAATGGTTTGCTGTTTCCGCTGCAGTTGTTGATCTAAAACTTGTTGTCGATTATATTTTATCAGATTTTTCCCTGTTGAAGACTAACGATAATTTGTTGTATATTATCTTAGTCATAATATTCTTTACTGGGCTAGTTGAGCTCACCCTTTTCCTTTTTGTTCCATTTTTCTTCTCAGGAGGTGAGAACATAGCAGGATCTAGTCGGGGTACGGAGTGATGGTTCTAGAAAGATGTTTTAGCAGTCCTCACTATTTCTGTAAAATAGTGTTTGAATAATTGTAATGAGGATTTATTTGAGTGTGGATATTGTCTAGAAGACAATATTTGTATTTAAACTCATAGTATGTGTGGTCGTATTTTGCACGACAATTGTATTATTGAAGTTGTAGTTTGTTTTCTGTACCATGTATTTGGCGACTCAGAATGGGTGTTATATACCTATTCTGGGGGCGTCACAACTACTGTAACAATTATTGAGTAGTGCCTTCCTTCGTAAGAATCAATAATTCAAAAATACTGTGCAATCAGTGTGCTACTGTGTAACAACGCGTATTACTGTATTTTAACCACCGGGTATTCCAACAGTGTTAATGGTAACAACTACGCCGTTAATTATAAAAACTCAATTTTTGTCGTTATCTTCATCCGACAGTTATTCGTTTTGGGGCCCACAAATAGCTGCGCCGTCGTACGAATATTCTCTGACAGAAAGAATATTCCACGACCAAACGAATATTCTCCGACAACAATGAATATTTTATAGCCACTTGAAAAATTTTCACATTTCACCCATAACTTTAAACTTTTATCAATTTAACCATTTACTGAATAGTAATTATAAGAAAAATTGAATGCTTTTATTTCATAAAATTCGGGGTCTTACATTGACCATGTGTGGAAAATTGATACACGATTTCAAGCCAGCACACACACACGATTTTTTAAGTCCCAAAATGAATGACTCACACGGTTTGTAAAAGAATTGCCAGTGCATGCCTACACTTGGTATATACATACATGATTTATAATACATATAAAGCACATGCATTCAAACCTTATATACATATACATAAAATTGATATATATATATATATATATATATATATATATATATATATATATATATATATATATATATATATATAAAAGATATATAAATACATAATATATTTAAAACACATATGATATATGTATACATGCAAAAATATTTTTGCCCAACTTTGATTTGGAAAACAAATAGGATGCCCTTGCCTTAAATATTATATGAATCATTTTATTTAACACTTGACATTTAATTTATCAAGGTTAATAAAAATTAATTCAAATAAAATCAGAAAATAGTTTAGATAAAAATATATAAAAATAATTAAATAATTTATAGATTTATTTAATTACTACATAATTTGTTATCATCAAAATATATAAAATAATATGAAACCTATCGAACTTAAACTAAGTTAACGAGCTATACTAAAACTGGGAACTAAACTAATGAAGTTAATATTATTATTAGTAATGAGTGTTGTCAATACATATGGTATGTGTAGGACTTGTGGTGAACGTGAGTAGTGATCGTTTAACCTAAGCACGAGGCAAGTTTTCTTTGCCCTATCTTGTTTACAATTGGGCAAGTTACCGAACCCTAATCTCTATTTGAGTTTAATCCTATCTTATTTATGCAAGTTTTCTTTGCCCTATCTTGTTTATAACATTACTTAAGTTCTTGAATTCTATTGAGCAAAGTTCTTAATTTTGTTTCCTTATGTAACCTTAGCTTATCATTGTTGTTCAAGCTAGGTTCATTATATATTTTAATGCTTTGAAAGTTATTCTTAAAGCATGACTTTGATGTATCATATTATTCATTTATGGTTCATAACTACCTTGTATTACGTTGTTATCGAACTTTTGCATTGTCATTACACTTTTGATTCAACTAATACTTAGTTGATGTTCGCTGAACTCTAAATTACCCTTCAAACTTATCCAAACTAAGATTACTATGGTGTGGACTTATATATTAAAACTGAGATGAACAACCATATTATATGGGATTATTTATGCAGAAGCGTTTAGATGTTTGTGCACAATACATGGTACGAATGGCTGATCACCCTAAGTACGGGGAGTCCCTACAATCTAATGATTGTTTAGGTTTAAGTTGAAAGAAATACTTATAACCTTAGACATAGTTCGTGGTCTTGTGACCCTCAGATAATTTCCAGTATCAGTTATTGATTATCGATGTTAAGATATATTATTCAATTCAAATGAGTTTATTCATTGCCTGCCATTGTATTCTTTCAAGTGAGCTTTTGTTTTGCTCACTCTTGCATATATATAACCATTACAGCTAAAGTAGAGAAGGTTGACGAGCCAACCACTAGTAAAGGGAAAGGCAAGATGAACAAGTGTTGAAGACTTGTAAATCTATTGACATTTATGTTTTCAGATTTGGTTAAATTATGTGATGTAATTATTTACTTTTCCGCATTTGATGAATGATTTAAGGTTAGATAACCTAGGAGATTTTATTGAATTTAATTATGTAACCCTTTAATGGGAAGATTTATTGTTTAAATTTATTATATTTGGGTAGTTAGAAATGAATGATTTGACATTGAACACCAAATCATATGGGAATGAAGTACCCATATTTGGGAGTGTCACAATGTATGTATCATGAATTTGCCCAACACTTTTCTCTCTACTCCTTATCTTTAATTTTGCATGCACAATTAAATAATTAAATGGCTAAATGGTGGAGTAACACATGTGATAATGATTAAAGAAAATGATTAATCTTCACATGAGCTTCTCTATCCCTATTGGTCAAAAATGAGGCTCCCCAATCCCCCATTTTTGGTTTATTTGTAATGCCAATACTTGATTAATCAAATGTTCAAAAAGTCCTTTAACCATTAGGCTAAAGATTAGGCTTTCAAGTTAATCCTTTTGAGCTTCCTAATTAATTGTTTGGGCCATATAAATAACATAGTCTAATACTTTTAATTTTATCTTATCCTAATTATTTAATTAGGGTTTCCATTTTCTCACATTTGTAATTCAAATCCTTACTCATGTACATTTAATTTCTTAACCCAATTAGACTTCTTTAATTAGGTTATAAAATTAGCTAATTGAGATGTATAAAATAAATCTCTTAGGGTTAGTATATATTTTAAATACTAACATTCTTCCATATTATAACCCTTAGGTTATTAAATTTTCATACTTAATGTATAATTAGGTTATAAAACTTTATTCTTAACACTCTTTATATGCTAAATAAATATATATACATTATATAATGTATATTTATTTAATCACGTACATAATCCACATAAGTTATAACATATTCCATTAATTTATTAACTTAACTAGCCCTATTTGGCTTGATAAGTTATTACTGCTCATGTAATCACTATATATAATTCATATAGATAATTAATCACTTAAAGATTTGTAAATCTTTTTAATTTACCATTCAAGGTTAACATTTAAACTATGTTAATTTTTAACATAACTTATCTTATTCTTCCTTAATCAAATTGATTAAGTATTCACATTAGTTAACTTAAAATAAATAAATTAACTATCTTGCTTAATTCACATATTCACTTATATGGTCCAAGTACTTCTAGAAAAAATTTAATCGTAAAAATTACATATATAATCAAATAAAATTCTCGGTCCTTACATTCTCCCCTCCGTATAAGGATTCCGTCCAAGTAATCAATATAACCGTACCATTAATATATGTTTATCCTAGACCTTTATTCCGTTTCCCATCCCATTCAGGAATGGAAATTCATTGTTTGACATAGGTCTTACTTGACTTATCCTAGTTCATAATTTTCTTAGCGAAACATAGCTCATAACGAGTCATAGCTCAGTATTCATACATAGTTAATTAAAATTTATATTAGAAATAAAAATTAAAATATATGTTAAAATTTTGAATTATTATATCCTCCCCTCCTTATAAAGATTCCGTATTACAAGTCTTGAACTACTATGTGTCTTGATCTTTTGCTTGCGGTCTGCTTGCACCAATCATGGTCCTTGCACTGTGTCGTTTAGCATTTTCTTTCGTACTTGCTCTTGCTTGCTACTTGATATGATCCGATACGATTGAAATTATCATGTGGTATATCAAAATCTTCCTACCAACGAAACTCAAATTCCTCCTTCAAAATCCTTTTATTAACGAGTTATTTATATAATCTATGTCTTTTACGTAAATTTTCTTTCATATGTCTATATTCAAGGGGTTTTAGGTTTTACAAGGGTAAACACACCTATCTTAACAAACTTATGATAAGGTAAATAGATTATATCCTAATCAAACATATATATTGATATATTTGATCAGAATTATACCTGGAACTCCATCTCCGGATGCTACTGTATCTTGGACCATCATATTGAAGGTCCTTGCGGTTGGGTTTATTCAGTGGAGTTGGACCAGTTATTGCAAGTCTTCCGTTGTTATTCCCGGCATTGGTATTTCCCCCATCGGTTCTCCTTTTTGGACAATCCCTTACCATATGATCTATTGATTCACAAATGAAACAACCACTATTTTTCCTTGGATTGGGCCAGTTAGGAGAGGTGTCCCTACTGCCCACATTTAAAACACACAAACTTCCCTTTCAGACATTCTCCCGATTAATTTTTCCCACAATTACCACACTTCTCAACCTGCTTCCTTATGCCTCTCTGCCTATTATTAGTATTCCCTGAATTATTCCACTTTCTTTTCCCACTTCCACTTTCACTTCTTCCTTCAACCTTGACAGCTCCCTCGATCTTAACCTTATTCTTCCTTTCTTTATTTTAGAGGCTCATGGTCTGACTTCCTCTTTCGGCTATAATAGCCTTTTCCAGAATTGATCCGTAAGAATTAATCTGCTATACCACAACCTTGTTGTAGAGCCAGGGTTTTAGGCCTAGCTCAAACCTTCTTGCCTTCCTTGCTTTCGTATCCACTTGGTGTGGAGCGAATCTAGCTAACTTATTGAATTTAGCTGCGTATTCCGACACAGACATATTTTCCTACTTTAATTCTAAAAATTTCACCTCCATCCTAGCTTGCATACTGGTCGAGAAATAATTCTGAAAGAATAGTTCCTTAAACCTAGTCCATGTAACCACTTCTGCTCTTGCCCTACTTTGATTTGCCTCACACCAAAAAATTGCCTCCCCCTTCATCATATAGGTAGCAAAAGCTATTTTTTACTCCTCTGCTACCCTAGCAATAACAAATGCTTTCTCCATCTCCTTTACCCAAGTATGAGCTTCTATAGGGTTAGTTGTCCCTCTAAATTCGGACGGTCTTACTGCCTTGAAGTCTTTGAAGTTGGCCAACCTATTATCTGGTCGATTTCTTGCTGTTGGTGCTCTATTCTACATTGCTTGTGCTAACATATTAGCAAGATTCTGCATCGGGTCTACATTATTATTTTAACTCTAAAAACTTATTTATTAATCAAACATATACTCATATTCATTCAACTAGTTCATAGTACTCGATGTCATATATGCGACGCCCCCCAAAATATGTATACATCACCCATTCTGAGTCGTCAAATACATGATACATAATACAAATACAACTTAATTATACAACTGTCGTGTAAAATACAACAAAATATAGCTAAGAGTTTTAACACGAATATTGTCTTTCAGACAATATCCAAACTCAAATGAAGTCCTCATTACAATTATTATCACACTATTTTATAAAATAGTGAGTCCCTACAGCCACCATCTCGGATCGTCACTCCATTCCTCGACTAGTCTCGGCTACGTTGTCATTTCCTAAAGAGAACAATGAAAGTAAAAGGGTGAGCTCAACTAGCCCAGTAAGAAATATTATGACTAAGATAATGTAGAATAAATTATCGTTAGCCTTCAACAGTGTTAAACTGATAGAATACAATAAACAACAAGTTTAACTGCAGCGGAATAAGCAATCCATTAGAAGAGTCAAGTAAAGCATGATATTTACTATCTTCTATGATTTAAAAAGTTTATCATCAATTTTATCGCTGAGACTCAGCTGAATAAATAATCCACATCATTGAATTATCCATGCACTACGGGCCAAGGATATTCATTAGTATCACATCCGCGAATTATCCATGCACTACGGGCCAAGGATGTTCGTGTTATCATCAATGGTCATGATCATGCCAACAACTGTCCATCAATGCACTACGGGCCAATGAGGACGTTTACCACATCGTTTGTAACATTACAGGTCATGATTATACTGAATAATTCCTGGTCATAATCATATCAATCAACAGTCCATCTAAGCACTACTGGCCAAAGATGACTTTAATCACAATATAAGCATGAGAATGATGACAATGATATAAGAATTCAATTAAATGAGAGCAATGATAAATTTTAAAGATTTATAATTCAATTTATCCAGAATTCAATAATGTCCAAATTGTCAATATGATACTGCTTTGTGGAGCAAAATTCAAGAATAATATTGCATCAAAAATGATTTGGACCGAAAAAAAATTAATTTTTGTCATGAATAGTACCCCGGATGAATAGTACCTGAGTGAATAGTATCCCATGAATAGTACTTCGGGAATAGTACTCCGACATGAAAAGATTAAAAATTATCAAGAATGCTCAGAATAATATTTTCATGAAAAGATACTAGATGAAGCGCAAATTTCAAGGATATTCTACTAATTTCAAGGAGTGTAGAAGCAATACTTTAACAAAATGAGTGTAGAATTAGGAATCTGAAACAAAATAATATTACTTACATACTACAGAGTATGGAAGAAAATATTATTTCTTAAGAATATTGAACAAAAATAATATCACTTACCTTAAAAGGAGAGTATTTCTGACTAGTAGAGCGGGGATATTCTTGAAGAAAACTTGCATTCTTTTCTGCGCTCAAAGCTTCCTTAAACTCTAAAGAAATACGCTCAATATTATAGAAGAAGAATTCTCTGATTCTGGTGTGATTTTCAATTCTAAACTAAGCATCCTATTTATAATAGAATGGCAGGATACTATTTGAAAAAGAAAATCACAGACTGCACAGTAGAAGTTTCACGGGCGCACACCGGCGAAGAATTTTTTTATTTTTTTACTATGCAAATACTATGCAGATATTATGCAAATACTATGCATAATAAAATATAATATATTCTATTTTTAATAAAAAATAAAACTTATTATATATATATATATATATATATATATATATATATAATATATATATAAATCGAGATAACTTCTCCCGACAGTTTTGAAAAATGGGTAAGTGGGCGTCCATATAATAAGCAAAATTTATAACACATACTTCATAAAAATCTTCTCTATTTATCTCAATTTAGTAGGCTTCACAAAATACATTTTTAAACAACAATTATTCATCAATAATATAACTTGCAATATTAACAACAAGATTATTCACAGGAAAGAGGGGGGCTTTCCGATAAGGATTTCTCCCTATTGGCGCGCAATTAGGTGACCAAACCCATTTTCTCGACAGAACTTTCTATACATTATCAATAATGCAAATAATAATATAAATAACTGTCATTTTAATTATTGATTTTATAATATAAAATATTATGACAATAATTGAATCAATAACGTGAGATACTATGTTGCAATTAATGTAGCAATAATTGAGTATAACTAAGTGACTTCTCACATAAGCATCAAATACCGTGTGTAACTATGTAACTACGCATATTACAATACTTTTATCACCGGGTATTTCTGTGACGCCCCCAGAATAGGTATACAACACCCATTCTGAGTCGCCAAATACATGGTACAGAAAACAAACTACAACTTCAATAATACAATTGTCGTGCAAAATACGACCACACATACTATGAGTTTAAATACAAATATTGTCTTCTAGACAATATCCACACTCAAATAAATCCTCATTACAATTATTCAAACACTATTTTACAGAAATAGTGAGGACTGCTAAAACATCTTTCTAGAACCATCACTCCGTACCCCGACTAGATCCTGCTATGTTCTCACCTCCTGAGAAGAAAAATGGAACAAAAAGGAAAAGGGTGAGCTCAACTAGCCCAGTAAAGAATATTATGACTAAGATAATATACAACAAATTATCGTTAGTCTTCAACAGGGAAAAATCTGATAAAATATAATCGACAACAAGTTTTAGATCAACAACTGCAGCGGAAACAGCAAACCATTAGAAGAGTCAAGTAGAGAAAGAATTCTACTATCTTCTAAGATTTAAAAGTCCATCATCAATATTTTATCCCTGTAACATCAATTAATAATCATCTTTAACCAAATATTCATCTTTGCACTACAGGCCAAAGATATTCATTTGTATCATCAGTCGGTCATGTTCATCTCAACACCTGTTCATCTTTGCACTACAGGCCAAAGATATTCATCAAGTAATTATACATCTTTGCACTACAGGCCAAAGATATTCAGTAATATCATCATTTAGGACTGAGGATGATGAAAAATATCTTAAAGAGAACGAATCCAATGAGACAGAAGGACAAATAGTAGGGATTCGTATAACAGTTTATCCAAGATCAATAATACTTCATAATAATCAATTGTGAAGCAGAATTCAAAAATAAAGATCAAAACATGGATACAATCAAAGATAGTAACCATAATAGACATCTTGGACAAAAAGGAAAAATTTTATTTTTCGGTGAATAGTGCCGTATTCGTGAATAGTGCCGTATACGTGAATAGTGCCGTATACGTGAATAGTAACCCCCGACACAAAAAGTTCCAAATTTGATAAAAACTCATATCAATATTTCAGCATAATGATATTGAAGAAAATAATATCATTAAGAAGAAAATAATATCCCTTACCTCAAAATATCAGTACTTCTGGTCGGAATACCGGTATAAGGCTGAAAGAAACTTGCTCTGATGAATAGAAACTCTCAAAGTATCTAAATACTCACAAAATACACTCAATAATCTAGAGAGAGAAAGAGAGAAAACTTGTTTCTGGTGTGATTTTCAATTCTAACTTAGCCCTCTATTTATAGGAAAATTTTGGTAGGTTTGACCTGCAACCTGATGGCTTTACCTGCTACTATTCCCACCCACCACATTTGAAATATAATTCAGCACATTTCTTCACCAACCACAAGTGGGGCCCACCAATTCTAGAATTTTCCACCAAAATGATAAACTCCGAAAATTCAACAATTTCTGAACCAGTCATCTTGTAAAATTCATAATAAATCATACGTTCATTTTTAACGGTTCAAAATTTGTGGACATATACTCAACTTATATATGTATAACATATCCAAAAATTACCACGATCCAACGGTCGGATTAAAAATTATAACCCCCGCAAAATATCTCAAAAACCCTGATTTTTAATACCTCCATTCCGACAAAAATACTGATAAAAACCTCAACATTAACTCCTTCATTTTTAACCACAAAAATATATCCCTCATTTATATCCACATAAAATAAATATTTCCTTATCATATGAATCAATAATTAATTATTCACAAATAATATTACAGAATCACATTTATGACAACCAGGCCGTTCCCAGGAAAGAGGGGGCTTTCCAATAAGGATTTCTCCTTACTGGCGCGCAATTAGATGACCAAACCTCTCCTTAGACAGAACTTTCTAGACATTGCCAATAATGTTATCTAATAATATTATTCAAATAATATGAATTATTGATCTGATAAATGAAAATACTGTGCAGCAACAATTATTGAAACAACAATAATATAAAATATCAACGCAGCAATTATTGAATCAATAAAATATTGAATAATAACTACTGTAACAATTATTGAGTAGTGCCTTCTTACGTAAGAATCAATAATTGGTGCAATACCGTGTGCTACTGTATTTTAACCACCGGGTATTCCAACAGTATTAACGGTAACAACTACGCCGTTATTTATAAACAACTTATACTTGTCGTTTTCTTCATCCAATCGCTTTCCGTTATGGGGCCCACACAAGGCTGCGTCGTCGTACGAATATTCCCCGACAGCAAGAATATTCCACGACCAACCGAATATTCACCGACCAAAAATAAATATTTTATAACCACTTGCTTATTTTGCAAAATTTGCACATTTCACCCATAACCAAAGTATTATATCAAATTAACCCCTTATTATTCACAATAATATTTAGAGAAAATTTGATTTTATTCATTAATAAGTTGGGGTCTTACAACCTCCCCTCCTTATGAAATTTCGTCCTCGAAATTGACGTACGTACCTGATGTTTCAAAAAGGTGAGGATACCTCGCTTTCATTTCTGATTCCAACTCCCAGGTCATTTCTTCAATAGCATGGTTTCTCCACAAAACCTTAACTTGTGGTATAACCTTCGTGCGTAGGACATGCTCTTTCCTATCCAAGATCTTAACAGGTACCTCCTCGTACGTTAAATCTTCAGCTATCTCGTCTGGTTCTAACTCAATAATGTGGTTCGGGTCTTTAACATATTTACGAAGCATAGATATGTGAAAAACATTATGAACACGAGACATGCTTGGAGGTAATGCGAGTCTATATGCCACATTTCCTATTCGCTCAAGAATCTCAAATGGACCAACAAATCTTGGATTGAGCTTTCCTCTCTTCCCAAATCTTGTAACTCCCTTCCATGGTGCAACACGTAACAATACATGATCCCCAATATTAAATTCCACGTCCTTCCGATGAAGATCCGCATAACTCTTTTGTCGATCCTGTGCCGTTTGTATACGTTGTCGAATCGTTTGGATCTTCTCTGTAGTAATGCGTACCAATTCTGGTCCCAACAATGTTGCTTCACCCACCTCGTCCCAGCATACTGGAGAACGACATTTTCTTCCATACAACGCCTCAAATGGAGCCATACCTATGCTCGCCTGATAACTGTTGTTGTAGGAGAATTCCACCAATGGTAGGTACTTATCCCAACTCCCTTTGAGATCTAAGACACAAAGTCTTAATAGATCTTCAAGAGTTTGAATAGTCCTCTCTGATTGTCCGTCCGTTTGAGGATGGTATGCTGAACTGAATCGTAAATCCGTGCCCATAGCTTTCTGCAAGCTAACCCAAAATCGTGAAGTGAATCTTGGGTCACGATCCGAAACTATGGATACTGGCATGCCATGCAATCTCACAATCTCGTTCACGTACATACTAGCAAGACGTTCAAGGGAATAAGTCTCACGTATCGGCAAGAAATGAGCGGACTTGGTTAATCTATCAACAATAACCCAAATCGCATCTATGCCTTGAGAAACCTTGGGAAGACCTGTAACAAAATCCATAGTAATGTGTTCCCACTTCCATTTCGGAATCTCAAGTGGTTGCAATGGACCCTTTGGTACTTGATGCTCCGCTTTTACACGTTGACAAGTTAAACATCTCGAGATAAACTCCGCGATCTCTCTTTTCATATTGCTCCACCAAAATGTATGTCGAAGATCGTGATACATTTTGGTACTCCCAGGATGGATTGCAAACGGTGTGTTGTGTGCCTCCATCATTATTCTATGCTTCAAGTCAAAATCGTTAGGAACACAAAGTCTGGAGTTGACTCGAAGTATTCCTTCTTCATCGATTCTTGCTTCTGGAATAGCACCTTCTTGCACTTTCTTCTTCATACGCATCAGCTCTATATCCGTAGCTTGAGCAGCTTTAACTTTATCGATTAAAGTCGGTTCTACTCGTATATTTGATATCATCATGTGGGTACTTGGAGCCTTCATCTCTATCTCCATCCTTTGCAAGTCATACAAAATGGGCCTTTGTGTTAAAAACATTGCACTCGTACCCGCATATGATCTTCTACTCAATGCGTCAGCTACTACGTTTGCTTTTCCAGGATGGTATTGGATGGTATGATCGTAATCTTTCAACAGCTCAAGCCAACGTCGTTGCCGCATGTTGAGTTCCTTTTGGGTGAAGAAATATTTGAGGCTTTTATGATCTGTATAGATCTCCACTTTCTCCCCATACAGGTAGTGTCTCCAGATCTTCAACGCAAAAACGACTGCTGCCAACTCCAAATCATGAGTAGGATAATTCCTCTCATATTCTTTGAGTTGTCGTGAGGCATAGGCTATGACTTTCCCATGTTGCATGAGAACACATCCTAACCCTTTGCCTGAAGCATCGCTGTAGATAACAAATCCATCCGAACCAGATGGTATTGTCAAAACAGGTGCCGAAATGAGTCTCCTCTTGAGTTCTTGGAAACTCTTCTCGCATTCCTCACTCCATACGAATTTTGTATCTTTCCGAGTCAGCTGAGTTAACGGAGTAGCGATTCGAGAAAATCCTTCCACAAATCTCCGATAATAACCAGCTAAGCCCAGAAAGCTACGTACTTCGGTTACCGACTTCGGTTGCTCCCAACTTTGTATGGCTTCAATCTTCGCCGGGTCGACAGATACTCCATGTTTTGACACCACGTGCCCAAGGAATGCTACTTCCTCAAGCCAGAACTCGCATTTCTTCAGTTTGGCATATAGCTTGTTTTCACGAAGCCTTTGCAGTACCAGCTTCAAATGGCGCTCATGATCTTCACGGCTTTTGGAATAGATGAGGATGTCATCAATAAAGACAACAACGAACTGATCCAAATATTCTTTGAATACACGGTTCATCATATCCATGAAGGCAGCAGGAGCATTAGTCAATCCAAAAGACATTACTAAGAATTCATAATGCCCGTACCGAGTTCTGAAGGCAGTCTTTGGAATATCCTCAGTTTTAATCTTCAGCTGATGATATCCAGAACGAAGATCGATCTTTGAAAAGAATTGTGCTCCTTGCAACTGGTCAAACAGGTCATCAATGCGAGGTAGCGGATACCTATTCTTGATGGTGACATGGTTCAATTCTCGATAGTCAATACAAAGTCGCATACTCCCGTCTTTCTTCTTTACGAATAAAACAGGAGCACCCCAAGGAGACGTACTAGGACGAATAAAACCGATGTCCAACAACTCCTGTAGTTGGACTTTTAACTCCTGAAGTTCAATAGGAGCCATTCGATATGGGGTTTTAGAAATGGGCTTTGTACCGGGTTCAAGGTCAATAAAGAATTCAATTTCTCGTTCCGGGGGTAGACCGGGAAGTTCTTCAGGAAATACATCGGAAAATTCTCTAACAATAGAAATATTATTCAAATCTGACTTGTCTTTGTTCAAATCCATAACATGGGCTAAGAAAGCTTGACATCCGTTTTTCAATAAACGAATAGCTTTGTGGCTTGATATGACAGTGACTGATTTTAGTGGTTTAGTAGTTTGAATTCGTATGACAGGTTGGTTAGGAATATGAAAACTAACAACCTTACGAAAACAATCAATTTTAGCATGATGAGTGGTTAACCAATCAATTCCTAAAATCACATCAAAAGCAAGTATCTTTAAAGAGATAAGATCAACAGGTAATGTGATAGTGCCAACTTGGATCATGCAAGATTTATAAACTGTAGATGTAACGAAGGTTTCACCCAACGGAGTTTCAACAGATAAGTTAAAGTCCAATTTCTCCGGAGTCAAGTTTAAACGTTGAGCACAAGCAGGAGAGATAAAAGAATGGGTAGAACCGGTATCTAGTAAAGTATAAACTTCGCAAGAATTCAAGATTAGCTTACCCGTGATCACCTCGTTCGGGTTTCTCGCGTTTTGGCCAGTAACGACAAACGCCCTTCCAGGAACCGCTGATTTCGACTTATCCGGGATAACTTTTGGAGTCACCATCCCCGCTGAACTTGGTTTTGCTACAGAACACTCTCGAGCTATATGACCTTCCTTTCCACAGTTATAACATACCTTGGATTGTTGTGGGCAGTTTGGGCTGATATGTCCCTCTTTCCCACATTTGTAACATACGACCGGTGGTCGTTCTCCTCCCCTAGAAACAGTTGATGTTTGTGCTGACGTCTTCACGTTATCATTGTTGTACCTTCTCTTCTTGAAATCTCCTCCCGACTCGCTCCTTCTATTATCACGACCACGATTACCACCAGAGTGGTTACCGCTTTTGTCCGAATGTTTTCCTCCCTGCTGGTTTTCATTGCTTCGATGACTGCCGCCACCGGTATGACCCTGGTTGTGGTCCCTCGGTTGCACATACTCATTATCTCGCTCTAATAATTGAGCCCTGTTTACAACATCTGAATATAAAGAAAATTTATGAGAGATAAGATATTGCCGAATCTCGGGTTTTAGACCTCTCAGAAACATCCTTGTCATTCGTTCCTCATTTTCGACCAAATGAGGTGCAAACCTGGATAACTCTGCAAACTTCGCCTCGTACTGGGACACCGTCATGTTGTTTTGTTCCAGTCTAATAAACTCAACCTCCTTCATATGACGAATACTTTCAGGAAAGTACTTGTCATTGAACAGTTTTTGAAATGTTTCCCAGGACATGTTGAGTGCGTCAGGCTGGGTACGCTTCACAGACTCCCACCAGTAGTCTGCCTCACCGCGGAACATAAATGTGGCGAATGGAACCTTCTGTTCCTCCGTGCATCCCAAGACATCAAATATCTTGGTAATTTGCTTGACCCACGTTTCCGCCATGATCGGATCCGGCTTTCCCTTAAATTCTGGTGGTCCCAATTCTTTGAACTGCTTAGCTGTGACAAACCGCGCGTTGTTATCATTTCCACCCGTATTCTGCACACGAGTCTCCCTCGTCTGATTTTGCATGAACTGCAAAAAGCTCCTAAACATTCCATCATTCATCGTTTGCTCGGTAACGTTGTTTACAGGAGGAATATTGCCTTCCTGTTGCACGTTCCCCTGGGTAGTGATCAAAGGTGTCTCCACGGTCTGATTTACTCCATTATTAACGTTCTCAGCTGCCATTCTTAAATACTGCCATAAAACAAGGGTTAATAGTCATGTCATATATTATCCCTATACTCTGACCGACCAAATAAACACCAAATAAACTTAGTCAGGTCATACTAGCGAAGGAATTCCCCGTCTCTCCCCTCCTAGTTCTTGTCTCACATCTCAGCCAGGGATCATATCCCTAAGCTCTGATACCAACTGTGACGCCCCCAGAATAGGTATACAACACCCATTCTGAGTCGCCAAATACATGGTACAGAAAGCAAACTACAACTTCAATAATACAATTGTCGTGCAAAATACGACAACACATACTGTGAGTTTAAATACAAATATTGTCTTCTAGACAATATCCACACTCAAATAAATCCTCATTACAATTATTCAAACACTATTTTACAGAAATAGTGAGGACTGCTAAAACATCTTTCTAGAACCATCACTCCATACCCCGACTAGATCCTGCTATGTTCTCACCTCCTGAGAAGAAAAATGGAACAAAAAGGAAAAGGGTGAGCTCAACTAGCCCAGTAAAGAATATTATGACTAAGATAATATACAACAAATTATCGTTAGTCTTCAACAGGGAAAAATCTGATAAAATATAATCGACAACAAGTTTTAGATCAACAACTGCAGCGGAAACAGCAAACCATTAGAAGAGTCAAGTAGAGAAAGAATTCTACTATCTTCTAAGATTTAAAAGTCCATCATCAATATTTTATCCCTGTAACATCAATTAATAATCATCTTTAACCAAATATTCATCTTTGCACTACAGGCCAAAGATATTCATTTGTATCATCAGTCGGTCATGTTCATCTCAACACCTGTTCATCTTTGCACTACAGGCCAAAGATATTCATCAAGTAATTATACATCTTTGCACTACAGGCCAAAGATATTCAGTAATATCATCATTTAGGACTGAGGATGATGAAAAATATCTTAAAGAGAACGAATCCAATGAGACAGAAGGACAAATAGTAGGGATTCGTATAACAGTTTATCCAAGATCAATAATACTTCATAATAATCAATTGTGAAGCAGAATTCAAAAATAAAGATCAAAACATGGATACAATCAAAGATAGTAACCATAATAGACATCTTGGACAAAAAGGAAAAATTTTATTTTTCGGTGAATAGTGCCGTATTCGTGAATAGTGCCGTATACGTGAATAGTGCCGTATACGTGAATAGTAACCCCCGACACAAAAAGTTCCAAATTTGATAAAAACTCATATCAATATTTCAGCATAATGATATTGAAGAAAATAATATCATTAAGAAGAAAATAATATCCCTTACCTCAAAATATCAGTACTTCTGGTCGGAATACCGGTATAAGGCTGAAAGAAACTTGCTCTGATGAATAGAAACTCTCAAAGTATCTAAATACTCACAAAATACACTCAATAATCTAGAGAGAGAAAGAGAGAAAACTTGTTTCTGGTGTGATTTTCAATTCTAACTTAGCCCTCTATTTATAGGAAAATTTTGGTAGGTTTGACCTGCAACCTGATGGCTTTACCTGCTACTATTCCCACCCACCACATTTGAAATATAATTCAGCACATTTCTTCACCAACCACAAGTGGGGCCCACCAATTCTAGAATTTTCCACCAAAATGATAAACTCCGAAAATTCAACAATTTCTGAACCAGTCATCTTGTAAAATTCATAATAAATCATACGTTCATTTTTAACGGTTCAAAATTTGTGGACATATACTCAACTTATATATGTATAACATATCCAAAAATTACCACGATCCAACGGTCGGATTAAAAATTATAACCCCCGCAAACTATCTCAAAAACCCTGATTTTTAATACCTCCATTCCGACAAAAATACTGATAAAAACCTCAACATTAACTCCTTCATTTTTAACCACAAAAATATATCCCTCATTTATATCCACATAAAATAAATATTTCCTTATCATATGAATCAATAATTAATTATTCACAAATAATATTACAGAATCACATTTATGACAACCAGGCCGTTCCCAGGAAAGAGGGGGCTTTCCAATAAGGATTTCTCCTTACTGGCGCGCAATTAGATGACCAAACCTCTCCTTAGACAGAACTTTCTAGACATTGCCAATAATGTTATCTAATAATATTATTCAAATAATATGAATTATTGATCTGATAAATGAAAATACTGTGCAGCAACAATTATTGAAACAACAATAATATAAAATATCAACGCAGCAATTATTGAATCAATAAAATATTGAATAATAACTACTGTAACAATTATTGAGTAGTGCCTTCTTACGTAAGAATCAATAATTGGTGCAATACCGTGTGCTACTGTATTTTAACCACCGGGTATTCCAACAGTATTAACGGTAACAACTACGCCGTTATTTATAAACAACTTATACTTGTCGTTTTCTTCATCCAATCGCTTTCCGTTATGGGGCCCACACAAGGCTGCGTCGTCGTACGAATATTCCCCGACGGCAAGAATATTCCACGACCAACCGAATATTCACCGACCAAAAATAAATATTTTATAACCACTTGCTTATTTTGCAAAATTTGCACATTTCACCCATAACCAAAGTATTATATCAAATTAACCCCTTATTATTCACAATAATATTTAGAGAAAATTTGATTTTATTCATTAATAAGTTGGGGTCTTACAATTTCAATAGTTAACGGTAAAACTTTCGCCGTTATTTTTATAAAAAGATATTTCTGTCATTTTCTAACTCCGACAGTAATTCCGTTGTGGGGTCCACCAATGATTGTGCCGTTGTACGAATATTCCTTGATAAAATGAATATCCCGCGACCAATCGAATATTTTATAACAACTTACTTACTTTTTAAAATTTATAAATATTACCCAGAACTATAACATTATATCAAATCCACACCTTAATATTCAAAAAGATATTTAGAGAAAATTAATCCGTATTCATAAAAGTTGGGGTCTTACAACTTCCCCTTCTTATGAAATTTCGTCCTCGAAATTGGTGTACATACCTGGCATGTCGAAGAGGTGAGGATACCTTGATTTCATTTCAGATTCTAACTCTGAGGTCATTTCCTTAACATCGTGGTTTCTCCATAAAACTTTGACTTAAGGTATAACCTTGGAGCGTTGAATGTGTTCCTCCTTATCTAAGATTTTAACAGTTACTTCTTCATACGTTAAATCTTCCGCTATCTTGTCTGGTTCTAATTCAATAATGTGGTTCGGGTCTTCCACATATTTACGTAACATAGATATGTGAAAAATATTATGAACACAAGATATATTTGGTAGTAAAGCGAGTCTATAGGCCACCGTTCCTACTCGGTCAAGGATTTTGAATGGGCCAATGAATCTAGGATTGAGCTTTCCTCTCTTTCCAAATCTCGTGACTCCTTTTCATGGAGCAACACATGATCTCTAACATTGAATTCCATGTCCCTTCGATGAAGATCAACATAACTCTTTTGTCGATCTTGTGAGATTTTTATACGTTGTCGGATCATTTGAATCTTTTCTGTAGTCATGCCGTATCAATTTGGGTCGCAACAATGTTGCTTCACCCACATTATCCCAGCATACTGGAGAATGACACTTGCATCCATACAACGTCTCGAATGGAGCCATGCTTATACTTGCTTGATAACTGTTGTTGTAGGAGAATTCCATCAATGGCAATAACTTGTCCCAACTTCCTTTAAAGTTAAGGACACATAGTCTTAATAGATCTTCAAGAGTTTGAATAGTCCTTTAGAAATTATGAATACTGGCATACCATACTGTTTTACAACCCAAATTGCATCTATGCCTTGAGAAACCTAGGGAAGACCAGTAACAAAATCCATGGTAATGTGCTCCCACTTCCATTCTGAAATTTCAAGTGGTTTCAATATCTTTTGGCACTTGATGCTCTGCCTAGACACGTTGACAAGTTAGACACCTTGAGATAAACTCTGCGATATATATTTTTATATTGCTCCACCAAAATGTATGTCGAAGATCACGATACATTTTGGTACTCCCAAGATGGATTGCAAACGGTGCGTTGTGCGCCTCCATCATGATTTTATACTTTAAGTCAAAGTCGTTAGAAACACAAAGTCTGGAGTTGACTCGAAGTATTCATTCTTAATCGATTCTTGCTTCCAGAATAGAACCTTCTTGTACTTTCTTCCTCATACGCATCAGCTCCAAGTCTATAGCTTGAGCAGCTTTAACTTTATCAATTAAAGTCAGTTCTACTCGTATATTTGTCATCATCACGTGGGTCCTTGGAGTCTTTAACTCTATCTCCATCTTTTGCAAGTCATACAAAATGGGCCTTTGCATTGACAATATCACACTCGTACCCGCATATGATCTTCTACTCAATGTGTCAGCTACTACGTTCACTTTTTCAGGGTGGTATTAAATGGTATGATCTTAATCTTTCAACAGCTCGAGCCAACGTTGTTGCCGCATGTTGAGTTCCTTTTGGGTGAAGAAATATTTGAGGCTTTTATTGTGACGCCCCCAAAATAGGTATACAACACCCATTCTGAGTCGCCAAATACATGGTACAAAAAGTAAACTACAACTTCAATAATACAATTGTCGTGCAAAATACGACAACACATACTGTGAGTTTAAATACAAATATTGTCTTCTAGACAATATCCACACTCAAATAAGTCCTCATTACAATTATTCAAATACTATTTTACAAAAATAGTGAGGACTGCTAAAACATCTTTCTAGAACCATTACTCCATACCCCGACTCGATTCTGCTATGTTCTCACCTCCTGAGAAGAAAAATGGAACAAAAAGGAAAATGGTGAGCTCAACTAGCCCAGTAAAGAATATTATGACTAAGATAATATACAACAAATTATCATTAGTCTTCAACAGGGAAAAATCTGATAAAATATAATAGACAACAAGTTTTAGATCAACAACTGCAGCGGAAACAACAAACCATTAGAAGAGTCAAGTAGAGAATGAATTCTACTATCTTCTAAGATTTAAAAATCCATCATCAATATTTTATCCCTGTAACATCAATTAATAATCATCTTTAACCAAATATTCATCTTTGCACTACAGGCCAAAGATATTCATTTGTATCACCAGTCAGTCATGTTCATCTCAACACTTGTTCATCTTTGCACTACAGGCCAAAGATATTCATCAGGTAATCATACATCTTTGCACTACATGCCAAAGATATTCAGTAATATCATCATTTAGGACTGAGGATGATGAAAAATATCTTAAAGAAAACGAATCCAGTGATACAGAAGGACAAATAGTAGGGATTCGTATAACAGTTTATCCAAGATCAATAATACTTCATAATAATCAATTGTGAAGCAGAATTCAAAAATAAAGATCAAAACATGGATACAATCAAAGATAGTAACCATAATAGACATCTTGGACAAAAAGGGAAAATTTTGCTTTTCGGTGAATAGTGCCGTATACGTGAATAGTGCCGTATACGTGAATAGTAACCCCGACACAAAAAGTTCCAAATTTGATAAAAAAACTCATATCAATATTTCAGCATAATGACATTGAAGAAAATAATATCATTTAAGAAGAAAATAATATCCCTTACCTCAAAATATCAGTACTTCTGGTCGGAATACCGGTATAAGGCTGAAAGAAACTTGCTCTGATGAATAGAAACTCTCAAAGTATCTAAATACTCACAAAATACACTCAATAATCTAGAGAGAGAAAGAGAGAAAACTTGTTTCTGGTGTGATTTTCAATTCTAACTTAGCCCTCTATTTATAGGAAAATGTTAGCATGCCGAAGCAGACTTGACCTGCAACCTGATGGCTTTACCTTCTACTATTCCCACTCACCACATTTGAATAAAAATTTCAGCACATTTTTTCACCAACCAAGAGTGGGGCCCACCAATTCTAGAATTTTCCACCAAAATGATAAACTCCGAAAATTTAACAATTTCTGAACCAGTCATCTCGTAAAATTTATAATAAATCATACGTTCATTTTTAACGGTTCAAAATTTGTGGACATATACTCAACTTATATATGTATAATGTAAGACCCGAACTTATTAATGAATAAAATTAAATTTTCTCTAAATATTATTGTGAATAATAAGGGGTTAATTTGATATAATACTTTGGTTATGGGTGAAATGTGCAAATTTTGCAAAATAAGCAAGTGGTTGTAAAATATTTATTTTTGGTCGGTGAATATTCGGTTGGTCGTGGAATATTCTTGCTGTCGGGGAATATTCGTACGACGACGCAGCCTTGTGTGGGCCCCATAACGGAAAGCGATTGGATGAAGAAAACGACAAGTATAAGTTGTTTATAAATAACGGCGTAGTTGTTACCGTTAATACTGTTGGAATACCCGGTGGTTAAAATACAGTAGCACACGGTATTGCACCAATTATTGATTCTTACGTAAGAAGGCACTACTCAATAATTGTTACAGTAGTTATTATTCAATATTTTATTGATTCAATAATTGCTGCGTTGATATTTTATATTATTGTTGTTTCAATAATTGTTGCTGCACAGTATTTTCATTTATCAGATCAATAATTCATATTATTTGAATAATATTATTAGATAACATTATTGGCAATGTCTAGAAAGTTCTGTCTAAGGAGAGGTTTGGTCATCTAATTGCGCGCCAGTAAGGAGAAATCCTTATTGGAAAGCCCCCTCTTTCCTGGGACCGGCCTGGTTGTCATAAATGTGATTCTGTAATATTATTTGTGAATAATTAATTATTGATTCATATGATAAGGAAATATTTATTTTATGTGGATATAAATGAGGGATATATTTTTGTGGTTAAAAATGAAGGAGTTAATGTTGAGGTTTTTGTCAGTATTTTTGTCGGAATGGAGGTGTTAAAAATCAGGGTTTTTGAGATAGTTTGCGGGGGTTATAATTTTTAATCCGACCGTTGGATCGTGGTAATTTTTGGATATGTTATACATATATAAGTTGAGTATATGTCCACAAATTTTGAACCGTTAAAAATGAACGTATGATTTATTACGAATTTTACAAGATGACTGGTTCAGAAATTGTTGAATTTTCGGAGTTTATCATTTTGGTGAAAAATTCTAGAATTGGTGGGCCCCACTTGTGGTTGGTGAAGAAATGTGCTGAATTATATTTCAAATGTGGTGGGTGGGAATAGTAGCAGGTAAAGCCATCAGGTTGCAGGTCAAACCTACCAAAATTTTCCTATAAATAGAGGGCTAAGTTAGAATTGAAAATCACACCAGAAACAAGTTTTCTCTCTTTCTCTCTCTAGATTATTGAGTGTATTTTGTGAGTATTTAGATACTTTGAGAGTTTCTATTCATCAGAGCAAGTTTCTTTCAGCCTTATACCGGTATTCCGACCAGAAGTACTGATATTTTGAGGTAAGGGGTATTATTTTCTTCTTGATGATATTATTTTCTTCAATATCATTATGCTGAAATATTGATATGAGTTTTTATCAAATTTGGAACTTTTTGTGTCGGGGGTTACTATTCACGTATACGGCACTATTCACGAATACGGCACTATTCACCGAAAAATAAAATTTTTCTTTTTTGTCCAAGATGTCTATTATGGTTACTATCTTTGATTGTATCCATGTATTGATCTTTATTTTTGAATTCTGCTTCACAATTGATTATTATGAAGTATTATTGATCTTGGATAAACTGTTATACGAATCCCTACTATTTGTCATTCTGTCTCATTGGATTCGTTCTCTTTAAGATATTTTTCATCATCCTCAGTCCTAAATGATGATATTACTGAATATCTTTGGCCTGTAGTGCAAAGATGTATAATTACTTGATGAATATCTTTGGCCTGTAGTGCAAAGATAAAACAGGTGTTGAGATGAACATGACCGAGTGATGATACAAATGAATATCTTTGGCCTGTAGTGCAAAGATGAATATTTGGTTAAAGATGATTATTAATTGATGTTACAGGGATAAAATATTGATGATGGACTTTTAAATCTTAGAAGATAGTAGAATTCTTTCTCTACTTGACTCTTCTAATGGTTTGCTGTTTCCGCTGCAGTTGTTGATCTAAAACTTGTTGTCGATTATATTTTATCAGATTTTTCCCTGTTGAAGACTAACGATAATTTGTTGTATATTATCTTAGTCATAATATTCTTTACTGGGCTAGTTGAGCTCACCCTTTTCCTTTTTGTTCCATTTTTCTTCTCAGGAGGTGAGAACATAGCAGGATCTAGTCGGGGTACGGAGTGATGGTTCTAGAAAGATGTTTTAGCAGTCCTCACTATTTCTGTAAAATAGTGTTTGAATAATTGTAATGAGGATTTATTTGAGTGTGGATATTGTCTAGAAGACAATATTTGTATTTAAACTCATAGTATGTGTGGTCGTATTTTGCACGACAATTGTATTATTGAAGTTGTAGTTTGTTTTCTGTACCATGTATTTGGCGACTCAGAATGGGTGTTGTATACCTATTCTGGGGGCGTCACATATAACATATCCAAAAATTACCACGATCCAACGGTCGGATTAAAAATTATAATCCCCCGTAAAATATCTCAAAAACCCTAATTTTTAATACCTCAATTCCGATAAAAATACTGATAAAAATCTCAACATTAACTCCTTTATTTTTAACCACAAAAATATATCCCTCATTTATATCTACATAAAATAAATATTTCCTTTCACAAATAATATTACAGACTCAGATTTATGACAATCAGGCCGTTCCCAAGAAAGAGGGGGCTTTCCAATAAGGATTTCTCCTTACTGGCGCGCAATTAGATGACCAAACCTCTCCTTAGACAAAACTTTCTAGACATTGCCAATAATGTTATTTAATAATATTATTCAAATAATATGAATTATTGATCTGATAATAGAAAATATTATGCAGCAACAATTATTGAAACAACAATAATATAAAATATCAATGCAGCAATTATTGAATCAATAAAATAAAATATTGAACAATTACTACTGTAACAATTATTGAGTAGTGCCTTCTTACGTAAGATTCAATAATTGGTGCAATACCGTGTGCTATTGTATTTTAACCAACGGGTATTCCAACAGTATTAACGGTAACAACTACGCCGTTTATTTATAAACAACTTATACTTGTCGTTTTCTTCATCCAATCGCTTTCCATTATGGGGCCCACACAAGGCTGCGCCGTCGTACGAATATTCCCCGACAGCAAGAATATTCCACGACCAAACGAATATTCCCCGACAACATGAATATTTTATAACCACTTGCTTATTTTGCAAAATTTGCACATTTCACTCATAACCAAAGTATTATATCAAATTAACCCCTTATTATTCACAATAATATTTAGAGAAAATTTGATTTTATTCATTAATAAGTTGGGGTCTTACATTTATAATCCGTATAGATCTCCACTTTCTCCCAATACAGGTAATACCTCAAGATTTTAAGTGCGAAATCGACAGCTACCAACTCTAGATCATGAGTAGGATAATTCATCTCATATTCCTTGAGTTGTCGTGAGGTAACTATGACTTTCTGTTGGTCAAAATCTAATTACGCTCACACGCAAGTGCACATGGTCAACAAGTAATATAATGATAAGTCGAGTATCGTTCCCACGGAGAATATTATGAAATTAATCTAACAACTACCAGGTTTATATTAATTCAAATTTTATCAAACTATCCAAATCAATGATTATAATTATTAAAAACTAAACAATCAACACAACTAAAAACCTTTAATTTCAAGCAAATATTAGAGAATTAGGCTTACAACTTCACTTTAAGTCTTAATCTGATTATTACACCTTAATTCAGTTCAATTTACTATCCCATTTTATTAATCAAGAACACTTAAGTAGAACTAGCCATCTCTCGATGCACTAATACCATATTAACTTAAATCATCAAATTAGATAGAATTAATCTAAACACCTTAATAAACTAATTCACTATATCTCTATGTGAATTACAATCAAATAAGGTTTAAGTTTAAGTTTTCTACCCGATTACATGCGATGTTAAGCATATCTCTACCCTAACATTCATCAAGATTCCATTCAAACACAGAATTCAAGAACACATGCTATAGTGACTACGTCTAGATTCATTTATCATCTCTCGAGTACATACAAATGAACATAGAATTGGTGATCAAGCAATTCATAAATTAAAGCACAAATCACAATAGATAAACTGAATGATAGATTATTAAACTGAAATTAAGGCTACATAATCATCCTTCAACTATAAAGATCCGTCATAAGCCTAACAAGTAAGTTAGTTAATCACAAATGAAATAAAAACTGAAATCATCATCCCAATTACAACAATTAAATTAAAAAAGTAGAATGAATACAAAACCACCCTTATCCTTAGCTCCAACTTGTAATTTTTGTGACTCTAACCTTCAATCCTTCCTCCAATGCTTTTCTCCAAATTAAGGCTTCAAATTACTAATTGATTGTATGTTGTTAATCTCCCTATGTTTTCTCTTGTTATCTCCAGCATAGGACACGTAACTCGGCTATAAACTGATGCCAAATACTGTTCCAAACCATACCAATTTCCTTCCTTCACGCCACTACAACACTACAATTGAAACGGGAGTCTTTGTCTTGCCTCGTACCCTCGCCCCAGTGGGGGTTTTCCATCTCTTAATGCGCACCCCGACGGGGGGTCTTTTTGTTCTTGACTAAGTACCCCCGCCTCGGCGGGGGCTCATTCTGTAGAAGTCCAGTTTTTGCTCTTTTACTTGCCAAGTTTCGCCACGAAACCACCTTTTAAGCCACACATGGTATGCCACCATACCTAAACATAAAACAACAATAAACAAGTAAAACAAATCATAAAAATAAAGAATTAACACTGTTTAAGCTCGAATTAGAGGCTGATTCTGTGACACCCCCAAATTCCGGTACTTCATTACCTCAAAATTTGGTGTTCACGTAATCAAAACATTCATTTCTAACTACCCAATCATAATAGAATTGAATAATAAAAGAAAACCTGCCCATACAGGATTAAACTTAAATAAAAGAAATCTCCCAGGTTATCCAACCTTTAATAACAATCATTCAAATGCGGAAAATTAAATAACTTCATTACAATCTTTAAATCAAATTCTGAAAGTAAACTATCAAAATTATTGCAAGTCTTCAGTATTTATTCATCTTTCCTTTTCCCTTACTGGTGCTATGTACGTCACCCGTTTCAACTTTAGCTATAAGCAATTTTACAGGCAAGAGTGAGCAAACAAGGCCCACTTGAAATAACAATAAGTGAATCTTTAAACTTTCACATCAATTGCCAATATTAGGCTCAATAGAACTGAACAATATATTCTATTAACTTCTGAAAATTATAACATTCACTGAGGGTCTAACGACCACGAATCATGTCCACAGTTATAAGTAATCTTTCAACTTTAACTTTAACAGTCATAAGACTATAAGGACTCCACGTACTTAGGGGGATCAACCCTTCGTACAATGTATTGTGCACAACCATTTCAACGCTAAGCGTAAACCTCTATTAAAAGAGTTGTTCATCTCAGTATTTAGAATACAAGTCTGCACCAAAGTAAGTTTGGTTTGGATAAGCTTTCAAGGTAATTTGGAGTTCAACGGACATCAACTAAGGATTAGTTGAATACAAGATAATAACATTATGTTATTGAATGATCATACTGAATAAACATTTCGTTCTAAGTTCATGCTTTAGGAATAATCTAATAGCATAACAATTGAATAATTTATCATACCTTGCTTTGAACAACGTTAAGCTAAGGTTACATTTTAGAATCATGCACAACAAATAATAACTTGAACGATAAACTAAAGGTACTTGCATGCTAATATAACTAGTTTAGAGTTAAGAAAACTTGCCCAATTATAAAAGTAGAGTTAGAGAACTTGCATAAGTATAACATAACAGTGAAAAGTAACCTTGCTGAATAATAAAGTAGCAAATGTTAGGGAACTTGCCTCGTGCGTAGGTTAAATAATTACTATTCACGTTCACCCCAAGTCCTACACATACCATATGTATTGATAATACACATTAGTTACACTAACATTACCTTTATGAGTTCCTTTATTACTCTTAGTATAGCTACTAACTAAGTTTAAGTTTAAACAACAACACATCTTTTCATGAACATTACTTTTTAGCTTTATTACAACTACTTAAGTGATCATGTCATTGCACCACATGTACATTAACAACTTGATACAACATCCTAATACATGTCCAACATGTTATCATTAAGTTATACTAATACCCAAAGGGTTGCACTTGCATTCGTGCATCCCGACGCCCTCTGATTGGCTCTAAATACACAACAGTCCTAAAGATGGCCATTTTGACTACTATTACAGAACTCAAATTAAAAAACTTAAAGCATGAAAGTTGTAGGTCTACTCGTCCTCTTTCCGAATCATCTTGAATTACCTTAATCGGAGTTCGTATGAAAAAGTTATGGCCGTTTTACTACAGGAGGTCAAAACTGCCCAACTAGGACACTTTTCCGGCGCCGGGGCGCGGAACAGTGGCGCTGGGGCGCGAGCTACGGCGCTGGGGCACGAGCTTTAGCGCTGGGGCGCGAGCTACAGCGTTGGGGCGCGAACTACTGGCCTATTTTGGCGCTGGGGCGCGAAATTTGGCGCCAGGGCGCGAAATTTGGTGCTGGGGCGTGAATTTTGACGCTGGGGCGCCGAAACTCACAGAACCAAACCCGAAAGACAGAGCAAAGCTACTGTCTAATTTATTTTTAACAACCAATGACATCTAACAACATGTATAACTTCATGAAAATTACACATAAAAGTTATGAAGCATTTGTGTACGAATTTTACACAACTAAACAACAATAGCAGAGAACTAATTCTCTAAAAACACTGTGTTTTTAAAAATACAGACTCCATTGAAGAAATATCTTGACACAGTAAACACATCCATCTCCATTCGATTCCTTGCTCTGCTTAATTTCTTACCCAATTACACACAAGTCTCAATTAACATAATCACATACTAATTTTTATTAACTTTCAAAAAATTCATATTCATGCATATAAGTTTACTGTAAAAAAAAACATTCCTTTCGTGTATACGTAATTTATCATACTCTTACCTATACATTATTGAACATACAATCATCAACATATATGTTATCTACTAATACACATGATTTCATAATCAAATAATAAAACATTCGAATTCTAGAAAGTTTGTAAAGAACTTCGTCTTACAGTCAAATTGAGAACACAGAGACAATATAAATTCACATAAAATATATGGCGTAAAATATCTATGGTTAAGTTATGTACATACCTTTTGTTTTAGACAATCTTTGTTAAACAATGATGACTTTCTTTTGCTATTTCTCTCTCTCAACTCTCTGAGAACTCTCTCATTTCTTTCTTTCTTTCTTTCTTTTTTTTAGCAGACAACTCTAAGGTAAACCAAATGGCAATATACCTAAAAAAACCAACGCTCGCCTTTTCAATTCAATAAAAAATGTCGCTCAACTAATGATCGTATTAATATAATCCCATTCAAAATATGGTTGTTTATTACATTCTTCATTCTTATCTTGTGATTTTTATTTAGAATGGTGAAATCCATGTTTTTGGTGTTTCTTTACATGTTTCTCACCGGTCTTATAACTTTGGCAAGTTTATTATGCATTTTCATGCTTATTGATCGTATATCCAAGCCTTTCACCCCCGAGTAATTTCAACAAATTGGTGAGACATCCCTGGTGGAATTAAAACTTTTACAAACCTATTAATGCAAGAATAGTTTGTTCATAACTCTTGATGTAATATAGGAGCAATGACATTTAGGTGCCCAAATAAATCGTTGGCTTAGCATTAGCAAAAATCTAACAAAAATGGAGAACGGATGAACACTAGGATAACTGATGCCTTTTGAGTTTGATAATTTTTATCATTATTTTTTTTTGTATTTATCGTTCAATTTGGGATAAAGTATAATTCACCTCTATTTATATCATGATAGTGGCCTCAGACATATCTTCAGAGTAGAATCATAGATGTCATTAGCGAAATATGCAATCTAAAAAGTTAGATGTAGCTAAGGTGCCATTTTAATAGTCGTTGTAAAATTGTTGACAATGAATGTGGTGCATAATGGCTACGAAATATGGCAACAGAAAAATTTCGTTGCCCACAAGAGTTAATAATCATTATAAATTACATCCAATTTACTACAAACTCTAATTTTTGTAAATTAAAAAATATATCTATATGTGCTCAATTTTAATTTCAAAAATTATAACTCTGACTAAAAAAATTAAAACTGTTATTTTGAGATGAAAGGAGAGAAACATTTGACTGTATAAAATTGAGTCCAAATAAATAAAATTTTAAAAATGCAAAATAAAGTGTTTTGGGGAAAAAGAGAGAGGTCAAAACGTACTTATTTCGTTTTTTTAAATTTTGGACAACAATTTACTAGTCGTTGCAAAAAAATATACAAAATATGCAACGAAAAAAAATTTGTTGACAACGAATATAGTGTCGACGTCGGGATTTTCATTTGTCCTTTTCTGTTCTTGTCTTTTGGTGTTCTCATGTTAGGTGAAATTTGTTTGAAAAAACAAGTTGTGAAAAGGTCCGACATGTATATGTCGACGATTTGACTGTAAGAGTCGCCAGTTAGTATTTTTAAATGGTTGCACCAACTCAACCGAGGAAAAGTTTGCACAAAGACCTAGTGATGTGACACTGTCTAACTGGTCTGTGAAATAGAGATTCGTTAGGGTTCAGGGGATTGATTAAGCGGAAGGAAGGTGTTAGGCACCCCCCGACTTCGGTGGTGACACGGTTACTGCCACTTTTCAATTTAACCTTTTATCTGAATGTGTGTGTGTGTGTGTGTCAATGTGCAATTGCCTGGAAGTAGTGCTATGCCTCATTTGCACCTATATACAAAGGGTTTGAATTTTGTATAAAAGTTCAATTTTAACGAGATATGGCAGTGATGTTTTATAAAACAGGTTTTTCAAACCCTTGTGCTTAATAGTAATTGAGGCCTTTGATACTTCAATTTTATTATGTGTTCGGCTTGATTGCTTTTATTATTTTCGAGATGCGAAGCATCTTCGAGAAAATTAGATACATAACAGTGTCGAAATCCTTGTTGGAATGAGAGCCATCTAAGGAAATTTAGACACCGTGAATAATTTATAAGCTGGCTGCATTTGAAAATGTCCATCACGGGAACCGAATCTAGATTCAGGAATTAAATCTGTGATCACATGATTCCTAGGCTCACATGTGACGCCCCCAAAATAGGTATACATCACCCGTTCTAAGCCGCCAAATACATGGTACAGAATTCAAATATAAACTTAATTTACTCAATTGTTAAGTGTCGTGTAGAATACGACAAAACTTGAGTTGTGAGTTTCAATACGAATATTGTCTCCTAAACAATATCTAAACTCAAATGGAGTCCTCATTACAATTATTATAACACTATTCTTATAGAATAGTGAGGACTACTATAGCAATCATCCGGAACCATCACTCCATTCCCTGACTAGTCCCGGCTATATTCTCATTTCCTGAAGAGAACAATGAAAGCAAAAGAGTGAGCTCAACTAGCCTAGTAAAAAATTATGACTAAGATAATGCAGAATAAATTATCGTTAGCCTTCAACAGTGTTAAACTCATAGATTACAAAGAACAACAAGTTTAACTGCAGCAGAAAAGCAATCCATTAGAAGAGTCAAGTAGAGCATGATAGCTAGTATCTTTTATGATTTAAAGAGTTTATCATCAATTTTATCGCTGAGACTCAACTCAATAAAGAATCCACATCACTGAATTATCCATGCAATACGGGCCAAGGATATTCATTAGTATCACATCCATGAATTATCCATGCACTACGGGCCAAGGATAATCGTGTCATCACCAATGGTCATGATCATGCCAACAACTGTCCATCAATGCTCTACGGGCCGATGAGAACTTTTATCACATCATTTGTAACATTACAGGTCATGATTATATCGAATAATCCCTAGTCATAATCATACCAATCAATAGTCCATCTATGCACTACGAGCCAAAGATGACTTTTATCACAATATAAGCATGAGTATGATGACAATGACATAAGAATTCAATTAAATGAAACCAAATGATAAATTTTAAAGATTTATAATTCAATTTATCCAGAATTCGATAATGTCCAAGTTGTCAACATGATACTGCTTTGTGGAGTAAAATTTAAGAATAATATTGTATCAAAAATAATTTGGACCGAAAGAAATCAATTTTTTTTATGAATAGTACCCTGGGTGAATAGTACCCAAGTGAATAGTATCCTATGAATAGTGTAACAACCCGATATTTTCTACATAAATAAATAAGAAATTTTGCGTATAATTTTTTATTTATTTATTTAAGGATGAGGATTTGTACAAGATAATGTGTATGTGTATTTATGTGGTAAATAAAAATATATTTATTACATAAATATTTACAAATGAATTTATTTTAGAATTTTAGATTATTATAAAGTATATACTTGTAATAATTAAATTATGGTAGAAATGTTTTTTTTTAGTAATTATTTTCCATGAAAATATAATCATATATTATATATGAAGTGATTTCTAGAATAATTATAATAATTATTTTATTATATGAATTTTAGTATAAGTTATTAAGTTAATTATTTTACCTTAATTGTTAAGGTTAATTATGAAGAATAAATCAGATATGGAATCCAAAACCTAATTTTGGATTATTGTCAAGGTATGAGAATAATAATATAATATTAATTATATTTTGATTTTTCAGTGCTCTGAATATGTACTGTATTTTCAGATTGATAATGGTAGGTCAATTACAGTGTATTATGACCAAACCCTAGTAATAATGCTAAACCCTAATTTGAGATCCACATTAGAGTGTAAGATTATTTTATAAGTGTGTTATATAATTTATGTGGTGTATTAAATGTATTAATTAGAAGAACCCTAATTAAAATTCTAGAAACCCTAAATTTTTAGAAAAACCTAATTATAATCTAGAAACCCTAAATAATTTTTGGAAATGAAAAACCCTAATTTAAAATTCAGATTAAAGTTCGAGATTGATTGGTGATTGTGTTAATATGTTTAATTAGCAAGTATTAGATTTTATTGTTAATTATGGAAAATCTAATTAGCAATTTAAAACCTTAAATATCTAAAACCCTAATTTGATAATTAGAAAACCTAATTATAAATTGGTAACCCTAATTATCAAAATCGCCCTAATTACTATTTTAGCAATGTTAATGATAATTATATGATATTAAGCCCTAATGTTCCTGTATAAAGTAATTAGAAGATTAATCACAATTAGAAAATCCTAATTTCAAAATTTTAGAAACTAAAATTTATTTAATTTTTTTTTATTTTGTGTAAACCCTAGTGGAAAAATTCTTCATTTTATGCTAAACCCTAAGGGTTAAACTCTAAGGGTTTGCCAAGTTCCAATTTTGTCATTAAATGATTTATCAATTTACCATTTCGCCCCTAATGTATTATTTTGGCTAACAAATAGGTTTTGACAATAGGTTGAGTGGTTGAACCACTTCAACCACCCCATGTGCTCAAAATAACAACAACAAGTCACCTACACCAGCCAAATACATTGCATTCAAGTTGTATAAATAGATTTTAAGAGAGAGAAATGCCATTTGTTACTTACATTTTTCACAACACTCAAACTAAGCTCTCTCTCTCTCTCTAACCTCCAAAATATACAAGTATATCAGTCCCAAATCAAAGCCCCACGTTCAACATAAACATATCGACAACACAAAATCAGAAATTTTTCAAAGTAAAGGTATAAACCCTAGCCCGAAAATCTGTCCAAAATCTGTTGTTTGGTGTTATGATTAAGTGTTAGAATATGTTGTTAGTAGTATCTAGTGGTGATCTGGGTTGCTAGATGTTAGATCCATAACATCTAGAGGCTCGAATTTGACATTTTTCAAAATCTGGAAAATTTTTAAATAGTCGTCTGACAATGAATGTCAGGCCCTGTATATCGTTCTCTGTTTTGTGATTTTGTGGTTTTAATGTTTGATCTTGTAGTATGATATGAGAGCTTTGCTCTGGAACTCAAATCATAGTCAGATCGGTTATAGGTTGCAAGATATGGGTGGTCAAACACCGTTGACCAACCATGACTGGCCATGTTCTGGGTAACCCAGAACGAGCCCAGAAAGGTCTGACATGATTTTCATGAGCACGGATCTGACAGTGGTTTGATTGTATGTTCTTGGTTTTGCATCTAAGTTGTATTACATATGTTAGACTACATTTTTGTGTCTTATTATCACCTAAAAAGTTAACAGGTGAAGCGTAGTCGATGGTCAAACCAAGCCAGAGAGAAGCAAGAAAGCCGTTTTCTGGGTAACCCAGAAAATGCTTGACCGTGTTGTCTGACATGGGTTGACCGGCATAGATCTGCTAACTCAGTTGTTGTTTTGTTGATTTTATGTAAAGGATATCTTCCTTGTTATGTTTTCTACATACTCCAGGTTTTAAATCACAAAAATATTACGAGATCAATAAGTAGGGGAAGCTCAAATATGACCATCAGAACTGTTCTTCATTTCTGGGTAACCCAGAAAATGAAGAACAGCTCTGGCAGTGTTTTATGTGGCTTAGATCTTTCGATTTATGCATGTTTTGCTCATGGTTGTTATTGGTTAATGTAGTCCTACACTAGCACTACAATCTCTGACCAGAAACGGGTCCAGAAACACAACGCACACTAAGAAACCGATGGTCAAAGTAGCACACACGATACTGCCTTATGAATACTCAAGAACATGAAGAACACCTACAGCGACGGTTCTGTCGCTATAGGTGGTCTTTAGCGACAGATTATTTATAATTTTCTGGAAATTAATTAAAAAATAGAAAAAAATTAGTTTTTAATTTTTAAAAATACAAAATAAATTATTAAAAACTATTTTAAATTTCGAAAATTAGTTTTTAATTATTTTTAATATATTTCATAAATATTTAATATTTTTGAAATATTAAAAGTATTTAATTTATTTAATTATAATATTAAATAAATTATTTAAAAATGATTTTAATATTAGAAAAATCATTAAAAATTATATTATGATATAAGAAAATATTTTAAATTATTTTTAATGACTTTTAATATTTTGTGATAAATTTCATTAATATTTAAATATTAATGGTAAATAATTTATTTACTAAATGAATTAAATAAATTGATTAAAAATAATTTTATTATATTAAAAATCATTTTAAATAATAATAAGGTATTTAAAAATATTTTAAGTTATAAAATATAACTTTTAATATTTAAGGATAAATTTCATTAATTAATTATTATTAATGATATTAAAGTTATTTAATAATTATATTAAATAATTTAGTTTGAAAATGATTTTAATATTATAATAATCATTTTAAATGAAAATAAAGTGTTTAAAGATATTTTAAGTTATAAAATATAACTTTTAATATTTAAAGGATAATTTCATATTAATGATTATTAACTTATTATTAAAAATAATAAATTTATTTAATAATTATATTAAATAAATAGTTTAAAATTTGTTTTATTAAGTTAAAAATCATTTAAAATGGATAGAAATGAATTAAAAATATTTTAAGTTATGAATAATGACTTTTAATATTTTTGATAAATAAAACATTAATACTTTGATAATAATGATAATTATTTAGAAATGATTTTAAATGTTTTAAAAATCATTTAAGGGTAATTTTAATACTTTAAAAGTATTTCAAGTTATTATAAATAACTTTAATATTTTAAAAATTATTTCATTAATAGTTTAATACTAATTAGATATTAATGATAATAGAATTGATTAGTATTTAAATTATTTAAATATGATTCCAATGTTTGAAAATTTATGATAAATTATAATAAATATTTTAAAATTATATTAAGTCATTTAAAAATAATATGACTGATGCGTACTGATATTAACTTACAGAATAGAGTCTTAGACTCGATAAATACCTGATAAAGTTGTCGGTACACCAACATGTTTCAGAAATTAATCTGGACTTAGATAATGTGATTAGATAAGTGATTATTTGTGATTCAATGGTTGTTAAATCTATGTGCTAATGTGATTAGGGTATGTGCTGACTGTAATAAGCAGTGTTATGTGTTATAGTATGTTGTTCTAATCGAAAGAACGATCTTATTAATGTTAGGTCGTGAGATAAGCGATAGATCTTAATTACAAGTTGTAAGCAGCGCTTCAGGCAAGTATCTTACCTTTGCATTTTCTTTATGCAATGGACATGAGTAAGAATGTTTCTAAACTATATTATTACTGTACAGATTATTAACCTTATATTATATACGCTCATTGCTTATCAACATGTTAGTATGTGGTAATTCATATATATATATATATATATATATATATATATATATATATATATATATATATATATATATATATATATATATATATATATTTTGTTCGTTAATTTCTAGAAATGGTTAAGCAAGTGTCCCCACTTGGATAATCATTGTATTTAATCACATGTTGATATACCTTTGTCAATTACCCGTATATATATATATATATATATATATATATATATATATATATATATATATATATATATATATATATATATATATATGTGTGTGTGTGTGTGTGTGTGTGTTGAATTATAGATTATTGTTGAAACAAGATAAAACCTTCGATTTGGAACCCAAACAAGTATGAACATCCCTACACGGGAAAATTTTTATGCACCCAAGGTGGAACAGAGTGAACGATCCTATCGTTCTTGTAATGTAGTATTGATCAATGCAGGGCATAACGGGCTGATCACCCCCCGTGCCCGTAAGTTATGTCGGTTTACAGATGAATTTCTGTTTAACCTTTTCGAAAATGAAAACAATGTTCATGGCATGTCACCATAACCCCAGTTATAGTCATTATGTAGTTTCAAAAGTTTGAAAGAGAGTTGTTATCTTATTATTATCAGTTCAGAATACTTCACAACTATTGACTGGTTGTAGAAGAATAGTACAAAAAAAATATTTAAATCCTTTCAGCTTATATATATATATAATTGTTATTACTTGTTGGGCACTCAAATGCTCATCCTTGCTTAAATTTAAATATTTTTAGCTAAGTGCGAACGACTAGAGAGCTCTGCTAAGAACAAAGAAAAAAGGGAAGATTGTTGAATGAACGAATTACTATGTTATGTAATAGTTTGATAATATTAAGATAAGTATGATATATATTATCTATCATGGGTTGTAATGAATGTTTAAAGGTTACGTACTTGGGAGCTAGACTCTGATAATTATGTAAATTAAGTTGATCTTTTATATTATTGTTATTATTATTAGTATTATTCCGCTCATAGAAATGGTATCGTGAAGAACCGAGTTCTGGTTTCAAGTACCCGAGTTTGGGGTCCTCACAAGTTTGTATCAGAGCTTAGGGTTAAAAGCCTTAGGTGGGTTAGACCTTAGGCTATAACCTTAGAACAGAGGGAAACGTTGAAAATATAAATAACTCATATAGAGTTTAAAAAGAGATGAATTGAATGAATTCGTCATCAAACAAAATAAAAGATAACTCATATAAAACTATTGTTTGCTGTGTGTATATACTATATACTAATCAAGATAGTTTATATGTGTAGATGTCAGGTGAAAAGGGATTAGAATACCCACGGATCGTAAAGAATGAGCCAATACCGAAGTCGATAGCTGACATAGAGGCTCACAATGAAAACAACTCAGAAGATGTGGTTATTGTAGAAAACATAGTACCAGATCCGGAGATGGTGGAGCTGACAGATAGCGATTCAGACACTAAAGTTGAAGCTGATCAAGCATCAACAGAGGTGCAGAATCTGAAGAACAAGGTTTCTTCTCTGGAAAGGCTGTGGGAGATAGAAAAGCTGTTGAATAGTCAGTTGCGTCAAGCATTAATAGAAACAATGGAAGGACAAGATAAGCTTAAAATCCAAATTGGTCAGATGGGAGCCACAAGTAACACATCGTGTGCAGCTCCGGACAAGAAGGGGAAAAGAAAGATAGAAGATCATGACTTAGGAAAATCCAATAAGAAGAAATGGAAAAGAATTTGTTATCTGTGCGGTTATGAAGGACATACTACTCTGTACTGTCCTGACTACAAAAAAGGAGCATGTTATGTCTGTGGTATAGAAGGTCATCAGGCGAGAGAGTGTCCAAGGAAAAGGTGTAATAAATAGGTAGTATAGGTTCTGTTGTGTAAGTGTGTTTAATATAATATATATGATAAGTATGTCTGTGTAATGTAATGTTTCCAACTTTTTTATTAAGTCAAGACTGTAAATCCCGACTTTTGTGGTCATAAAGGGATAGCTGAAGTTCAAAGCATTATGTGCTATGCTATGTAAATATTCGTTAAATGAATATGAACCTATGTTTGAATGATGAAACAAGTTTAAAATATTAAACTTATGTGATAAGGTTTAGAATGTAAGATTAAAATTATGATTTTATTCAATCAGATAATGTCGCCAAGACGTCGATCTCGCAATCAAAGGGCAGATGAATCTGTCAACAACGTTGAGGGACAACAACAACCAGATCCGATGCAGCAATTTGCGAACATGTTAGCTCAGGCTATGTAACAGGGAATACCAGTCGCTGGAAACCAGCCGGACAACCTCTTAGCGAACTTCGAAGACTTTAAGGCTGTAGGACCATCGAAATTCAAAGGTACATGATGAAGGGGAAAGCAAATTTTTGGTGGGAAGCGAATCAGGCTACGGCAGGAGAAGGTGTAGTCACATGGGATAGATTTAAAACTTTGTTTTTCGAAAACTATTTTTCACCAAGTATGCAGGCGAGGATGGAGGTTAAATTTTTAGAGTTGAAGCAGGAGAATATGATGGTGTCTGAATACGCCGCCAAATTCAATGAGTTAGCTAGGTTTACCCCGCATCAAGTCGATACGGAGGCTAGGAAAACGAGAAGGTTTGAGCTGGGATTGAAATCCTGGCTCTACAACAAAGTGGCGGTGTTCCAAATTCCTATATTTACAGCACTCATGGAGAAAGCGATCATAGCTAAGGAGGGAAGTGAGGCCATGAGCGTGTATAATAAGGAGAGGAAGAATAAGGGTAAGACCGAAGGAGCTGGAAAAGTAGGAGTTAATAGTGGGAGCAGGAGTGGCTATAGCAAGAGGAAGGTGAGCAGTTTTGCAAGTGTACAAGTGAAACCGGAAGGTGTTAAGAAACAGATAGTGCCATGTAAGACATGTGGGAAGAATCACTCGGGGGAGTGTTTGAAAGGAAAATTTATTTGCTATAAGTGCGGGCAGGAGGGCCATATTTCTCCCAACTGTCCCAATCCTATGATGAATAGTGGATGTTTTATATGCGGATCGACAGAGCACAGGGTGAAAGATTGTCCAAAGAGGAGGGTGGAGGCAGGAAGTGTGAACATGGGCACTGGCAGTGGAACTTTAGCAATCACCGGACCGACTTCGTCAAGCAAGCCAACAAAATCTACTGCGAAGGTCTACAACATGACAGTCCAGGACACGGCAGCAGCTGGCAATGCAACTCCAGGTATTATTCGTATGCCTTTTATTTTCTTATGCATGATTTTCCTATATATAGTAAATTATTTTATAAAGAAATTTTGAGGAGGAATTTGAGTTCTTTTAGAAACCAATTTTTCCGTGTAATCAGAAAGACAAGCTTTATTTGAATAGTTAAAGAACAGTTCGATCAAAGTTGATCGAGGTCTACTTACGATGATTATGTATGCTATGTACCAGCTATGTATAGGTTTTAAAATGGTGATTCTGGGGACGGAATCATTATAAGGGAGGGTGAATGTAACAACCCGATATTTTCTACATTAATAAATAAGAAATTTTGCGTATAAATTTTTTTTTTAAGGATGAGGATTTGTACAGGATAATGTGTATGTGTATTTATGTAGTAAATAAAAATATATTTATTACATAAATATTTACAAATGAATTTATTTTAGAATTTTTGATTATTATAAAGTATATACTTATAATAATTAAATTATGGTAGAAATTTTTATTTTTTTTTAGTAATTATTTTCCATGAAAATATAATCATATATTATATATGATGTGATTTCTAGAATAATTATAATAATTATTTTATTATATGAATTTTAGTATAAGTTATTAAGTTAATTATTTTACCTTAATTGTTAAGGTTAAATATGAAGAATAAATTAGATATGAATCCAAACCCTAATTTTGGATTATTGTCAAGATATGAGAATAATAATATAATATTAATTATATTTTGATTTTTCAGTGCTCTGAATATGTACTGTATTTTCAGATTGATAATGGTAGGTCAATTACAGTGTATTATGACCAAACCCTAGTAATAATGCTAAACCCTAATTTGAGATCCACATTAGAGTGTAAGATTATTTTATAAGTGTGTTATATAATTTATGTGGTGTATTAAATGTATTAATTAGAAGAACCCTAATTAAAATTCTAGAAACCCTAAATTTTTAGAAAAACCTAATTATAATCTAGAAACCCTAAATAATTTTTGGAAATGAAAAACCCTAATTTAAAATTCAGATTAAAGTTCGAGATTGATTGGTGATTGTGTTAATATGTTTAATTAGCAAGTATTAGATTTTATTGTTAATTATGGAAAATCTAATTAGCAATTTAAAACCTTAAATATCTAAAACCCTAATTTGATAATTAGAAAACCTAATTATAAATTGGTAACCCTAATTATCAAAATCGCCCTAATTACTATTTTAGAAATGTTAATGATAATTATATGATATTAAGCCCTAATGTTCCTGTATAAAGTAATTAGAAGATTAATCACAATTAGAAAATCCTAATTTCAAAATTTTAGAAACTAAAATTTATTTAATTTTTTTTTATTTTGTGTAAACCCTAGTGGGAAAATTCTTCATTTTGTGCTAAACCCTAAGGGTTAAATCCTAAGGGTTTGCAAAGTTCTAATTTTACCATTAAATGATTTATCAATTTACCATTTTGCCCCTAATGCATTATTTTAGCTAACAAATAGGTTTTGACAATCGGTTGAGTGGTTGAACCACTTCAACCACCTCATGTGCTCAACATAACAACAACAAGTCACCTACACCAGCCAAATACATTGCATTCAAGTTGTATAAATAGATTTGAAGAGAGAGAAATGTCATTTGTTACTTACATTTTTCACAACACTCAAACTAAGCTCTCTCTCTCTCTCTCTCTCTCTCTAACCTCCAAAATATACAAGTATATCAGTCCCAAATCAAAGCCCCACGTTCACCATAAACAGATCGGCAACACAAAATCAGAAATTTTTCAAAGTAAAGGTATAAACCCTAGCCCGAAAATCAGTCCAAAATCTTTTGTTTGATGTTATGATTAAGTGTTAGAATATGTTGTTAGTAGTGTCTAGTGGTGATTTGGGTTGCTAGATGTTAGATCCATAACATCTAGAGGTTTGGATTTGACATTTTTCAAAATCTGGAAAATTTTTAAATAGTCGTCTGACAATGAATGTCAGGCCCTGTATATCGTTCTCTGTTTTGTGGTTTTGTGGTTTTAATGTTTGATCTTGTAGTATGCTATGAGAGCTTTGCTCTGGAACTCAAATCATAGTCAGATCGGTTATAGGTTGCAAGATATGGGTGGTCAAACACCGTTGACCAACCATGACTGGCCATGTTCTGGGTAACCCAGAACGAGCCCAGAAAGGTCTGACATGATTTTCATGAGCACGGATCTGACAGTGGTTTGATTGTATGTTCTTGGTTTTGCATCTAAGTTGTATTACATATGTTAGACTACATTTTTGTGTCTTATTATCACCTAAAAAGTTAACAGGTGAAGCGTAGTCGATGGTCAAACCAAGCCAGAGAAGCACGAAAGTCGTTTTCTGGATAACCCAGAAAATGCTTGACCGTGTTGTCTGACATGGGTTGACCGGCATAGATCTGCTAACTCAGTTGTTGTTTTGTTGATTTTATGTAAAGGATATATTCCTTGTTATGTTTTCGACATACTCCAGGTTTTAAATCACAAAAATATTACGAGATCAATAAGTAGGGGAAGCTCAAATATGACCATCAGAACTGTTCTTCATTTCTGGGTAACCCAGAAAATGAAGAACAGCTCTGACAGTGTTTTATGTGGCTTAGATCTTTCGATTTATGCATGTTTTTGCTCATGGTTGTTATTGGTTAATGTAGTCCTACACTAGCACTACAATCTCTGACCAGAAACGGGTCTAGAAACACAACACACACTAAGAAATCGATGGTCAAAGTAGCACACACGATACTGCATTATGAATGCTCAAGAACATGAAAAACACCTACAGCGACGGTTCTGTCGCTATAGGTGGTCTTTAGCGACAGATTATTTATAATTTTCCGGAAATTAATTAAACAATAGAAAAAAATTAGTTTTAAATTATTAAAAATATAAAATAAATTATTAAAAATTATTTTAAATTCTGAAAATTAGTTTTTAATTATTTTTAATATATTTCATAAATATTTAATATTTTTGAAATATCAAAAGTATTTAATTTATTTAATTATAATATTAAATAAATTATTTAAAAATGATTTTAATATTGGAAAAATTATTAAAAATTATATTATGATATAAAAAAATATTTTAAGTTATTTTTAATGACTTTTAATATTTTGTGATAAATTTTATTATTATTTAAATATTAATAGTAAATAATTTATTTACTAAATAAATTAAATAAATTGATTAAAAATGATTTTATTATATTAAAAATCATTTTAAATAATAATAAGATATTTAAAAATATTTTAAGTTATAAAATATAACTTTTAATATTTAAGGATAAATTTCATTAATGATATCATTAATTAATGATATTAAAGTTATTTAATAATTATATTAAATAATTTAGTTTGAAAATGATTTTAATATTATAATAATCATTTTAAATGAAAATAAAGTGTTTAAAGATATTTTAAGTTATAAAATATAAATTTTAATATTTAAAGGATAATTTCATATTAATGATTATTAACTTATTTTTAAAAATAATAAATTTATTTAATAATTATATTAAATAAATAGTTTAAAAATTGTTTTATTAAGTTAAAAATCATTTAAAATGGATAGAAATGAATTAAAAATATTTTAAGTTATGAATAATGACTTTTAATATTTTGATAAATAAAACATTAATACTTTGATAATAGTGATAATTATTTAGAAATGATTTTAAATGTTTTAAAAATTATTTAAGGGTAATTTTAATACTTTAAAAGTATTTCAAGTTATTATAAATAACTTTAATATGTTAGAAATGATTTCATTAATAGTTTAATACTAATTAGATATTAATGATAATAGAATTGATTAGTATTTAAAACATTTAAATATGATTCCAATGTTTAAAATTTATGATAAATTATAATAAATATTTTAAAATTATATTAAGTCATTTAAAAATAATATGACTGATGCGTACAGATATTAAGTTAAAGAATAGAGTCTTAGACTCGATAAATACCCGATAAAGTTGTCGGTACACCGACATGTTTCAGAAATTGATCTGGACTTAGATAATGTGATTAGATAAGTGATTATTTGTGATTCAATGGTTGTTAAATCTATGTGCTAATGTGATTAGGGTATGTGCTGACTGCAATAAGCAGTGTTATGTGTTATAGTATGTTGTTCTAATCGAACGAACGATCTTATTAATGTTAGGTCGTGAGATAAGCGATAGATCTTAATTACAAGTTGTAAGCAGCGCTTCAGGCAAGTATCTTACCTTTACATTTTCTTTATGCAATGGACATGAGTAAGAATGTTTCTAAACTATATTATTACTGTACAGATTATTAACCTTATATTATATACGCTCATTGCTCATCAACATGTTAGTATGTGGTAATTCAGATATATATATATATATATATATATATATATATATATATATTCTGTTCGTTAATTTCTAGAAATGGTTAAACAAGTGTTCCCACTTGGATAATCATTGTATTTAATCACATGTTGATATACCTTTGTCAATTACCCGTATATATATATATATATATATATATATATATATATATATGTTGAATTATAGATTATTGTTGAAACAAGATAAAACCTTCGATTTGGAACCCAGACAAGTATGAACATCCCTACACGGGAAAATTTTTATGCACCCAAGGTGGAACAGAGTGAACGATCCTATCGTTCTTGTAATGTAGTATTGATCAATGCAGGGCATAACGGGCTGATCATCCCCCGTGCCCGTAAGTTATGTCGGTTTACAGAAGAATTTCTGTTTAACCTTTTCGAAAATGAAAATAATGTTCATGGCATGTCACCATAACCCCAGTTATAGTCATTATGTAGTTTCAAAAGTTTGAAAGAGAGTTGTTATCTTATTATTATCAGTTCAGAATACTTCACAACTATTGACTGGTTGTAGAAGAATAGTACAAAAAAAATATTTAAATCCTTTCAGCTTATATATATATAATTGTTATTACTTGTTGGGCACTCAAATGCTCATCCTTGCTTAAATTTAAATATTTTCAGCTAAGTGCGAACGACTAGAGAGCTCTGCTAAGAACAAAGAAAAAAGGGAAGATTGCTGAACGAACGAATTACTATGTTATGTAATAGTTTGATAATATTAAGACAAGTATGATATATATTATCTATCATGGGTTGTAATGAATGTTTAAAGGTTACGTACTTGGGAGCTAGACTCTGATAATTATGTAAATTAAATTGATCTTTTATATTATTGTTATTATTATTAGTATTATTCCACTCATAGAAATGGTATCGTGAAGAACCGAGTTCGGGTTTTAAGTACCCGAGTTTGGGGTCCTCACAAATAGTACTTCATGAATAGTATCCCATGAATAGTATCTCGTGAATAATACCTTATTTATGAATAGTGCCATACGTATGAATAATGCCGTACGTATGAATAGTGTCGTATAAATGAATAGTACCCATGGGTAGTACTCCGGCATGAAAATCTGAAAATTTAACAAGAATGTTCAAAAAAATATTCATGTGAAACGATACTAAATGAAGCACAAATTTCAAGGATATTCTACTAATTTCACGATGTATAGAAGCAATACTTTAACAAAATGAGTGTAGAATTAGGAATACGAAACAAAATAATATTACTTACGTATTATAGAGTATGGAAGAAAATATTATTTCATACGAATATTGAACAAAAATAATATCCCTCACTACTGTTGAACGAAAATAATATTCCAATGAATATTGAACGAAGATAATATTCCTTACGAATATTGAACGAAAATAATATTCTTTATGAATATTGAACGAAAATAAAATTCCTTACAAATACAAAAAATAATATCATAAGCGAATATGAAATAAATAATACTCCTTACCTTAGTAGAAGACTTAATACTGCAATAGTGAAGTAGCAGAATACTCTTCGTCTTCCTCTCTATAGCTTCTCCTCTTATAATTGTTCTTGTGAGTCTTAGTGAATTGGTGAGAATGAAAGAAGAAATGAGCTTCTATTTATAAGAAAACATAGTTTTGATAATTGCACGTTTAGGGGCTCGAATTATTATAGTTTAGTACCTTAATCTTTACGTCCATTTTTAATTTAGTCCCTCAAGTATTATCAATCTTGCACAACCTCCCCTAATATTACATGCATGTGAAACAATAGTTCCATACATGTGATCAAATAGTTATTTTGCATGTGAACTAATAGCAATTAATTGCTCATTTATCTTATTAATTACCCGTTTGGTTAATAATAATAAAACCAACCAATCACATAATTACCTCCTTTGAGGGTAACTGGGTCACGGAAGAAATATAGAAAACTAAATGAATAAACACCAATTTAAAAAGAATAATTGAACAAACATCTTTCACTCATCAATTATTATTCTTATCTTTAATCAACACGAACTTATTCATCATTAATATTACAACTCACAATATTAACAACCAGATCATTCCTAGGAAAGAGGGGGCTTTCCGATAAGAATTTCTCCCTATTGGCGCACAACTAGGTGACCAACCCTCTTTCCTCGATAGAACTTTCTAGACATCGTCAATAATGCAAATAATAATATGAATAACTTTATCGTCTCAATTATTGATTTAATAATATAAAATATTATGCAGATGATACTATGATAATAATTGAATCGATAATATGAGAGATACTATGCAGCAATTACTATGGCAATAATTGAATAAAACTGAGTGACTTCACACGTAAGCATCAATAATCAAAGATACTGTACAATACCGTGTGCTACTATGCAACCACGCGTATTACTGCACTTTAACCACCGGGTATTTCAACAGTTTAACGGTAAAACTTTTGTCGTTATTTTTATAAAAAGTTATTTATGTCATTTTCTAACTCCGACAATAATTCTATTGTGGGGTCCACCAATGATTGTGCCATCGTACAAATATTCCCTGTTAAAACAAATATTCCCCGAACAAACGAATATTTTATAACAACTTATTTACTTTGCAAAATTTTCACATATCACCCTTAACTTTAACCTTTTATCAATTTAACCATTTACTAAATAAAATAATAATTATAAGAAAATTGAATACTTTCATTTCATAAAATTCGGGGTCTTACAATCTCCCCTCCTAATGAAATTTTGACCTCAAAATTTACGTACGCACCTAGTATGTCAAAGAGGTGAGGATACCTCGTCATCTAACTCTTGAGGTATAACCTTTGAGCGTAGAATATGATCCTTCTTATCTAAGATTTTAACATGTATCACCTCATACGTTAAATCTTCTGCTATTTCGTCTAGTTTTAATTCAATAATACGGTTCGGGTCGTCCACATATTTACGTAACATCGATACGTGAAAAACGTTATGAACACGCGACATACTTGGCGATAAAGCGAGTCTATAGGTCACAGTTCCTACTCAATCGAGGATTTCAAATGAACCAATAAATCGAAGGTTTGAGCTTTCTGCACATCGTCGATTCTCGTTTCTAGAATAACGCCTTTTTGTATCTTCTTCTTCACATTCATCAACTCTGAGTCTGTAGCTTAAGTGGCTTTAACTTTATGGATTAAAGTCGGTTCTAATTGTATATTTTCTATCTTCACGTAGGTTCTTGGAGTCTTTAATTCTATCTCCATCTTTTGTAACTCGTATGAAATGGGTCTTTGTGTTAACGATATCGCACTCGTAAATGCATATGATCTTCTATTCAACGCGCTAGCTACCACATTCACTTTTTTAGGATGGTATTGAATGGTATGGTCGTAATCTCTCAACAGCTCGAGCCAACGTCTTTGGCGCATGTTACGTTCGTTCTGGGTGAAGAAATATTTTAGGGTCTTGTACCGGGTTCAAGGTTGATACAAAATTTGATATCACGCTCTGGAGGTAGGCTAGGAAGTTCTTCGGAGAATACGTCAACAAATTTATTAACAATAGAAATATCATTCAATTCTGACATATTTTTATATAAATCTGTGACATGAGCTAAGAAAGCTTGACATCGGTTTTTTAATAAACGAATAGTTTTATGGCTTGATATGATAGTGATTGACTTTAGTGGTTTGGTTACTTGAATTCGCATAATAGGGTTAGGAATATGAAAGCTAACAACCTTACGAAAATAATCAATTTTAGCACAATGCGTAGTTAACCAATCGATTCTTAAAATCACATCAAAGACAAATATTTTTAAAGAGATAAGATCGACAGGTAACGTGAGGGTGCCGATTTGAATCAAACAAGATTTATGAACAGTGGATGTAATGAAGGTTTCTTATAACGGGGTTTCAACAGATAAGCCAAACTTTAATTTCTCCGGAGTTAAATTTAAACGTTGAGCGCAAGTAGGAGAAATAAAAGAGTGGGTAGAACCGGTATCGAATAAGGTATAGACTTCGCAAGAGTTTATGATTAACTTACCCGTGATAACTTCGTTCGGTTTCCTCGATAACGCTATCACTTAAACTATCGGCTTTGACTTGTTTGAGACATCCTTTGGTGTCACTATCCCAGCTGGACTTGACTTCACTACATGATAAAATCGAGCTAGGTGACCTTCTCTTTCTCAATTGAAACACGCTTTGGGTTGCTGCGTACAGTTTGGACGAATGTGTCCCTCCTCTCCGCATTTGTAGCATATGATCGGTGGTCATTCTTCTTCCTTAGAAACGGGTGTTGGTGCTGCTACCGATGTCTTTACTTCATTGTTGAATCTTCTCTTCTTAAAGGTGTTCCCACTTAGTTCACCTTTCCTATTATCTTGGCCATGATGGTTATCGTTGTTCCGATGGTCATTGCCATCGGTACGATTATTATCGTGTTGTTGGCCGTTGCCTTTTGGTTGGGCTGACTCATACTCGCGTTCTAATAACTAAGCCCTATTCACAACATCTGAATATAAACAAAGTTTGTGAGAAATGAGGTATTGACGTATTTCGGGTTTCAAACCTCTTAGAAACATTCGCGTCATTTGCTCCTCATTATCTACCAAATGGGATGAGGATAACTCCGTAAATTTTGCCTCGTATTGCGACACAGTTATATTGTTTTTCTCCAGCTTGATGAATTCTACCTCCTTCATGTGACGAATACTTTGAGAAAGTACTTGTCGTTGAATAATTCTTAGAACTTCTCCTAAGACATCTTTAGTGCGGCAGGTTGAGTAAGTTTTACATATTCCCACCAATAATCTGCCTCTTCATGCAACATAAAGGTGGCGAAGGGAACCTTTTGCTCCTCTGAGCATCCCAAAGCATCAAATATCTTAGTGATCTGCTTAATCCATGCCTCTGCCTTAAGTGGCTCTGGCTTTCTCAAAAATTTCGGCGGTTCTAACTCCTTGAATTGCTTAGTAGTGACCAGCTGTGAGTTGCCATGGACTCCATGTGACAACCCGAATTTTTGTAAGTTATTAAAATAAGAATTTAATAATTAAAATTCTTATTATGAGATGTTTTGAGTTTGAGTATGTATATATTCATGCTATATATTTTGAAATATGTGATCTGGTGTGAAGATATATATATATATATATATATATATATATATATATATATATATATATATATATATATATATTCATGTGTTAAGAAATTGAGGTTTAATAGTTAAGTTAACTATTGAGGAAATTAAATAAATTTTGTAATTATTTTAAATATTTATTGAATTAAATAAATATTTTAAATAATTTATTTATTGAGAAAAAAAATAATTTATGGAATTGTGATGCAAGTATTTAGCAACTAAATTGATTAATGTTAGTTAAATTGAATAATGGTAATTTTTATTTGAAGATTTAAGTTAATGAATTAATTAAATTAAATGAATTGTTTAATATTAAAGGGAATAAATAAATTAAACAAAGTAATGTTTTAAACTAATTTATTAATTAAATTAGATTTGTGTAATTATTTATTAATTATAAGTATAATTATAATGAGATTATAATTGTTATTAATTACTATTATTATGTGTTATTTAAATTAACTAAAGATGTGACACATGAAGCTATATAGTATAAATATTATAAAAAAAACTAGTATGTGAATTATGTGTTTAGCCAAACAAGGCCTTGTGGCCTTTGGTTTATGTAACTGACGTCTTTTATTTAGTTAAGCCATATCAGTTTATTTTCTTTTGCGTCTTATTTTTCTCCTAAGGCTGAAAGAGCAGAGTTGAGAGAGAGAGAGAGAGAGAGAGAGAGAGAGAGAGAGAGAGAGAGAGAGCTTGGAAGAAGAGAGAAAAAAACTCAGTAATTTTGAGAGTTGGAAAATGTGGGTTTTGGGAAGCCTTTTTATCATCTTTTGCTAACCAACAATCAAAGAATAAGGTATAACCAATTCTAATTTTTAACACTTATTTTCTTTAAATTTCTATTGATAGTAGTGTTAGATTGATACACATATATGTATATATGACTTATAATCTGTTAACTATCATATATAAGTGTTATTTGATGATTAAAAACATGAAATTGGATTGTAGTAGAAAAAGTTCATATAACTGTGATATGTTCCTATAATATGGCTTGTTTAAGTACAAAAATTGATACTCTATATGTGTTATAATCTGTAATTTGGTATTGGATTATGTTAGTATGTGAAGAAACGAAAACGGCGTAGTTTGAATCATGTCAATTGGTTAAGAAACGAAGTCGTGGCGATTGAATTCGCTAATTGTGTTTAAAATATGAAAATATAGCATGAACACTGAATTGGAACCCTTAAAATGATTTGTTAATATGTTTGAAGTGTTATAATTATTTTCTAGATGAGTAGCTAAGAGTTTAACGAGTCCAACGAATAGAAAACCAACTAATTTGGACTTAAAACGAGAAAGTTACGTCAAAAAACTGTAATCTGTGCGAAGCCTCGCCCGGGAGCGCGAGCGCGGGCACGCAGCTGGGGCTGGGAGATCGCACGGGCGCACTGGAAGTCACGTGTGTGCGCGCGTGCAAGGTGTGACTGTTTTGACCTAGTTTGGTAAAATGACCATAGGTTTTCATACGAACTCCGATTGAGGTGATTCAAGATGATCCGGAACGAGGACGAATAGACCTACAACTTTCATTATTTAAGTTTTTCAAGTTGAGGTAAGGAACATGGGTCAAAATGGTCATCATTAGGACTATTGTGTTTTAGGAGGCAATCGGAGGGCGTTGGGCATGCACGTATGCAAGTGTAGTGCTTCTAACGATAAAAGATGTTGTTCTAAGTTATAAAACATGAATGTTAGTAAATATAATGATACTTAACATTGATAAATAATGTATTAGATAAGTTGTATAAGCATACTAAGCATACACAAGAGAGATAAATCGGGCGTGTGACGAATAAACGTCGAAACGCCGTGATAAGTGATAATGAACGTAAAAAGTGTTTTAAATCTAATGAAATGAATATTATAAGATATTGAATAGTGTTAATATAAATTCAATAAGTAGTCCTAGCAAGACTTAAACATTTGAATGAACTTTAAATATGAAATATATAGTGAGTTATAAGTCTAAAATTAACACAATCAAATTGAACATTTTGTATTGATTAATATGAAGGGTTATAGAATGTAAATTAAAGTTTACATTACAACTATTATGCGTTGCTATGTGACTAATAGTTGATGTGAATGATGATATAATTGTGTAGGGCACGTGAAGTGCAGATAACTGTAAGCTGATAAACTGTTATTGGTAAACAACTATCAAGGCAAGTCTTTCAGTTTCTATTTGCTATGTGAATTTGATTGTTTTAAAATCTTTATTGCAAAGAGCATGATGTGTTATATATATATTGAATGTATGAAATGTTAAAGTCAACTTATGACTACGTTGATTGAGTAAAGCATGCTGATTGATTAAGGAACTCAATCTTTATACTTGTTATATGAACTGTAACATGTATGTTATGTTAGTCCAATGTTTATGAGATATATGTTAAGCATGTTATTATGTGCTACGTGATGCATGAAAACTATTAGATTTTGCTGGGCTGTCGAGCTCAACCTTGCAAATAACCATTTTTGCAGGTTAAGGATTGAAGGTAACACTATGTGCTTCTTGAATGACGTAGATCAGAAATAATACACGAAGACTAATATTTTAGCTAAAGTTGCTATTTCTTTATACCATGAATAAGATTCATATGTTGTATAGTTTTATGTTGAGTTGTAAAGCTAAAGTTAGAGTTATCTGATATGCAAAGGTTATCAGATTGAAATGTAAATTTTTATAGAACGACTGTGATAAAGTGAGTTATAAAATAAGACTGATTCAAAGACATGTAGATGATAAAGGTTTTGATTCAGGAAATTAAAATAAGAAGACATAAAAGTTTAAATTATTCCGCATTCTATAAAGTTTAACATTGAATAATGATGTAAAATATGAAGGTAGATGTGTTATTAACGACCGAAGTTAATAATTAAATTGTATGAATTTTGGGGTCGTTACAGTTGGTATCAAAGCTGTGGGTTATAAACTTTAAGTAGGAGTACCGTAGGCTATATATAACCTTAGAAAAGAGATGTGAAGATAATGAAAGAATAAGCTCAGATAGAGTTTAAACAATAAGAAATAATTTAAGAAATGTATAAAAAAGGGATTAAAACATGCGTGAAAGGATTCAAAGAAGAATCTCGCTGAGTTATAAGAAGTATGAATGTGGAGTTACCCAACTCCAATAATAAGGATGTAAGGTGATAAAAATAGACAATGTCTATAAGAAGAGATTGGTAAGGAAGTTAAGAATAAAAAAAAGTTATAGTTAAGTATGGTACAATTGTACTCTTTAATAGTTGATGTGTGGTATCTGGGCTAAACGATTCTTTCATAGAGCGGAGGTATATACGAACTAGCAACTCGAAACCTAGTTTGTTAGTTGTTTATGGGAAACCACTCAGCGTACCATATTGAAACTGTTAGAGACTCGATGTGTACCAAGTATAGAAATGGATACGTATGATGAAATTGTAGAACTTGAATGAAATGTTGAACGATGTAAATGAAGTTAGAAATTCTTAAAGCAGGAATTGTTATATAAACAAGAAGATTCAAAGAAGAATCTTGAAGAGATATAAAGATAAGAAATGGGAGTTCCCTAACTCCAATAGCCAAGATAACGAATAATGTCGTAAATGAAAGGAAAGAAAGGGGATCGTAAAACAAAACGATCACGAGTTAAGAAAAGAATTTTAAGGGAGATGATTATAGAATAAGATCACTACGTGATCCGTGTAAGTTATAAAAGAAAGATGGTATGTAATGTTTGAATAATTATTGCTTAATGCTATGAAGATGGTGTACTATGAAATAGTACGAGATAAACTCACGAGGAGTTATAGATGATGTGATACGAGGAATTCATATCGAGCAAAGAGCAAGTTAAGAGTAAGAGTTAGGTGGGATTTCAATTGAGGACTCATGTGATGGCTGAGTTGTACAAACCTTTGTATGGGCGAGGGTTTTGTGCTTGCGCTCAGTTTCTCACATTGATAATCATTTGAATGTTGGTGTCACGCTATCAATGTATATGTGGCGAAAAGGTGATTCTTTTCTCATGTATATGTTTGATAGTTAGAAACAACTAAGATTAGTTAGATATTATTAGGATTAGGTGTGGTTCTTAAAACTAATGCATATGGTAAGTTCGTGACTCATAATAATATATTGTGTTTTGAACCCCTCAGCGAATGGACGCCGATGGTCTGACTAGGATAAGTTCTTAAACTCATATTATTGTGGCAAGTCCTGAACTTCCAATGTACAGTAAGTTTGATGAACTATACTGGGGGTAGAGGAAGATGGGAAGTTGAAACACAAGAATATTATTCTAAATCTACTAGCTATGCTAGACTTTCAAAATTTATTGACTTCGTGCTGATGTTTACACTTTTATTTTCTTGAAAAACATTGGATCAAATGATGGAACCAATGAGGTTTAACAATAATACTATTATTCTTATGTCTATGCTGATTGGTTCGGCTAGACAAAAATGATTTGAAAATATCAAAATGTATTTTATATATCATCAATGTATCATGGAACCTGGTGTAGAGATGATAAAAACGACGGAGTCATCAATGCAGTAATACTTAGTGTTGGATTTGATCTAAGGATCGTCAGCCCACTATGGTATGATGTAGTATGATAAAATCACCAAATGACGGAATCCTCAACAGACTGTAAATATAGTGCGGTATCATGACGTCATAAAAAGATTTTTGAGATTTCTTTAAGATATGAGAATATATATATATATATATATATATATATATATATATATATATATATATATATATATATATATGGATATGTATATTTCGATTGATGTCCAAATTGTTGTAGAAGTCTATGATATTTGATTCAGCTGGACGAATATTGAAAAATGTTCATGAAATTCAAGAGTTTCTTGAGAAGTTATGCCAAACCAAGTTGTTTTGGTGCGGATTCAAATGTTGAAAAGCTGAGATGAACAACCCTATTATTAGGGGTTACGCTTAGTTTATACTTTGTGTTGAAATGTTTGTGCACAATAAATTGTACGAAGGATTGATCCCCTAAGTACGTGGAGTCCTTATAGTCTTATGACTGTTAAAGTTAAACTTGAAATATTATTTATAACTATGGACATGGTTCGTGGTCATTAGACCCTTAGTTGAATGCTTGCACTCTAAATTATGAGATGAATAACTCTTTTATTAGAGGTTATGCTTAGTTTACACTTTGTGCTAAAATATTCGTGCACAATACACTGTACGAAGGGCTTAACACCCTAAGTACGGAGGTTCATATAGTCTTATGACTGTTAAAGGTTCAAGTCGAGATATACTTGATAACCTAGGGACGTAGTTCAAGGTCTTGTGACCCCTCAGCATGATTCGATAATCTTTTAAAATCCCGAGTTATTCATATTGCTTCCTAATTATTGAGCAATTGTGGAGGATTCATGTTATTCTGAAGTGAATGTGGAAAGGAAAGTATTCCTTAGAAAGAAGTAAGCCGTAGAATGCGACATGGAATGATAAATATATTGAATAAGTGAGAAAAGAAATTTTGAAATGAAAAGGAGATGAGTTATCAAAGAATAATGTAAAACTTTTAATAGAAAAGTTTAATAATTGTAGAAAGATCTTTGTGGGAAGAAGTGGTTATAGAATCCAATGAATGAATAAAGTATTAACGTAAAATCTATTTTGATATATTGAATGAATGAGGATTAATAAATAAAATTTCGAGGACGAAATTCTTAGAAGAAGATGTGAATGTAATATTCCGAGTGTTTATGATAACGATCCTTAGAAAAAGAAACGAATTGGTTAAAGAATATGTAATACTCAAATATAATTAAGCTAAGTAAAGGTTATGAAATAAAACTTAGACTTTGTTGAAGAAATGAATGTAGTAGGAAATATAAAACTTATATTAAGGTAATGTATTGAAGATATTCGATGATAAATTTTGAAAAGAGATTTGGTGAAAACCTGAGTAAGGTAGGGTTTCGGTGATTCCGAGGACAGAATCCTTATAAGGAGGGAAGAATGTGACGAATAAATTATTTGAGTTATGATTCTGGGGATAGAATCCTTGTAAGGAGGGAAAGATGTGACAACTCGAATTTTTGTAAGTTATTAAAATAGAAATTTAGTAATTAAAATTCCTATTATGAGATGTTTTGAGTTTGAGTATATATATATTCGTGCTATATATTTTGAAATATGCGATCTGGTATGAAGATATATATATATATATTCATATGTTAGGAAAGTGAGGTTTAATAGTTAAGTTAACTATTGAGGAAATTAAATGAATTTGGTAATTATTTTAAATATTTATTCAATTAAATAAATATTTTAAATAAATTATTTATTGAGAAAAAAATAATAATTTATGGAATTGTGATGCAAGTATATTTAGCAACTAAATTTATTAATGTTAGTTAAATTGAATAATGGTAATTTTTATTTGAAGATTTAAGTTAATGAATTAATTAAATTAAATGAATTGTTAAATAAAGTAATGTTTAAAGCTAATTTATTAATTAAATTAGATATGTGTAATTATTTATTCATTATAAGTATAATTATAATGAGATTATAATTATTATTAATTACTATTATTATGTGTTATTTAAATTAACTAAAGGTGTGACATATGAAGCTATATAGTATAAATATTATAAAATAAACTAGTATGGGAATTATGTGTTTAGCCAAATAAGGCCTTGTGGCCTTTGGTTTATGTAACTGACGTCTTTTATTTAGTTAGTGTGACACCCCCAAATCCGAGTACTTCGATTCCACGGGATTTGGTGTTCACTGTACAAATATCATCTATCTATCTACCCATAATAAATACAAACCATGCAATAGATAGAAATAAAAATCTTCCTCTTATTGGGTTACAACATCTGAAACATAAACATAATCTCAGGTTGAACTAACCTTAAACATCAGTGCGGAAATATAAACAATAAGTCTTAAACAACATCATTAACTCAAGTCTAACATAAATACATCATCAATAAAATAACAAGTCTTCAACACTTGCTAACTTTGTCCTTGCCTTTACTAGTGGAAGGTTCGTCGGTTATTTCGTTCTTAACTGCAATGTTATTATAACGCAAGAGGGAGCATGATTGCCCACAAGTATAAAAATGAAATAACAATATAATAACATGCAAGTGAATCAAAGATATCTGAAATAAAAGCTCAACTTTTGAATCAAGAATGAATAACAAGAATCAAAAGATTTCTGAGGGTCATAAGACCTTGAACTATGTCCTAGGTTATCAAGGGTTATACTTGAAACCTTTAACAGTCATAAGACTATGGACCTTTCTTCTCGTACTTAGGGGGATCAGCCCTTAGTACCATACTGTGCACAATATCTTAACGTTAACGCATAAGTAAATCCCTTTGCAAGGTTGTTCATCTCAGTTTGACACTCGAGTCCACACCAAAAGAAGTTTGGTCTGGATAATTCAATAAGGGTTCTGAAATTTAGAACGCTCATCAACTAAGGACTAGTTGAATCAATAAAGTTCACTAGTCTAATAAGGTTCAACAATAATGATATTCAATTTGAATAATAATCTCAAGAAGTATACAATAGGACAATTATTGTATAATTGAATCTTGCTTTGAAAAAAAATAATATAACATTTGAACTTGAATAATAGTAATGATAATTTACTCGAGGTAAATAATAATCTTGAACAATAATGACAAGTAGGGTTAGGAAACTTGCCTCCTGCGTAGGCTAAACGATTACTACTTCCGTTCACCACAAATCCTACACATATACCATATGTATTCACGATATTCATTAGTTACATTTTCACTTAATTATTTAATATAAACTCCACTTTATTTAAAAAATCATTACCCTTCTAATTTAATTACTTAATTAAATTAGAATATTTTCATTCTCTTACTATTATTACACTCGAATAAATTATTTCATAATAATTTCCATCGAATATTTATTTTATTCCATAAATATCTCAATTAAAATATTTATTTTATTTTATAAATATTTTAATAATAATTTTCATCGAATATTTATTTTATTCCATAAATATCTCAATTAAAATATTTACTTTATTTTATAAATATTTTAATAACAATTTTTATCAAATATTTATTTTATTCCATAATATCTCAATTAAAATATTTAATTTATTTTATAAATATTTTAATAATAATTTTTATCGAATATTTATTTTATTCCATAAATATCTCAATTAAAATATTTAATTTATTTTATAAATATTTTAATAATAATTTTCATCAAATATTTATTTATTTTTATTTTTTTTATTTTATTTTTTTGACCGCCGGGGCGGGGTAATTTAGTTTGGTAACGCCCGCCGGGGGCGGGGTTACCCAGGCTCATTTTCTGCAGTTTCTGCAGTTCTGCAGTTCGCGAACATAACAAGACCAAATTAGGCCAAAATCAATCACACGTAAAATTATATATGAATATGGCCATACTTTCAATTTGTAATTTTATACGAATTTAGACTTACCCAATCATTGTAATACATATACTTTAACTGTTCACAAGTTACAACACATAATTTGCAAAATCAACACATTTACTTTAACTGTTCTTGATGTTCTTGAATGTTTTGAAAATAAAACATGAAAATTGTCACTACGGATTCGTTATAACACCGAATTCATTTATTTAAACTTTGGTGTGAGACCCCAGATTTTATGAATAAATATTTAATTATCTCAAAATAATTATGGTGTGGATTTGATATAATATTATAGCTGTGGATATTATTTATAAATTTTGCAAAGTAAGCAAGTTATTTTAAAATATTCGTTTGGTCGGGGAATATTCTTTTTATCGGGGAATATTCGTACGACGGCATAATCATTGGTGGACCCCACAACAGAAGTATAGTCGTAGTTAGAAAACGACAAAATTATCTTTCTATAAAAATAACGACTGAGGTGTTACCGTTAAAACCGTTAAAACTGTTGAACTACCCGGTAGTAAAAGTACAGTAATACGCGTGGTTGCATAGTAGCATACGGTATTGATTATTGATGCTTACGTGAGAAGTCACTCAGCTATACTCAATTATTGCTACAGTAATTGCTGCATCATATCTCTTAAATTATTGTCATAGTATCATCTGTATAATATGTTATATTATTAAATCAATAATTGAGACGTTGTGGTAAGTTTGGTTATTTTTATGGGGGGCCATATGTCATCATCTAAGAGTCTCTTCGTCAATAGTAATTACCGTCGTCAATAGTATTTACCTTGGTCAATAGTATTTACCTTGGTCAATAGTAATTACCTTCGTCAATAGTATTTACCTTGGTCAATAGTATTTACCTTGGTCAATAGTAATTACCTTCGTCAATAGTATTTATCTTGGTCAATAGTAATTACTTTCGTCAATAGTAGTTGTCCCTTCAATATTACCAAGAGTCATTTGACCCTTCGTTAAGACCAAGAGTCATTTGACCCTTCGTTAAGACCAAGAGCCACCCTCAGTATTTCTATAAATAGAGGCCTAGGGCTTCATTATTTTTCACGAATTCATTCAAGCTATAGAGAGAGAAAGTATAGAGAGAATAAGAGAGAGAGAATAAAAGTATTCTGCTACTTCACTTTTCCAATATCCAGTTCTTTTAAGGTAATGGATATTATTCTTTTGTATTCAAGAAGAGAACTTCTGTTATTCCATTTCTTTATTATTCTGTTGGAATGACCTGTATATGCGGAATACCCTATACTTGGTGACATTCTTCTATTATTCTGTCTTTGTTATTCCGTTGGAACATCCTGTCTGTGCTATACGCCGGACCTGGTTCCGTCTTTATTATTCTGTCTTTATTTTCAGTTGGAACATCCTGTCTGTGCTTTACGCCGGACCTGGTTCCGTCTTTATTATTATTCTGTCGGAATATCCTGTCTGTGTGTTTTACACCGGACCTGGTTCCATTATTTATTATTCTGTCGGAATATCCTATCTGTACGTTTACGCCGGACCTGGTTCTATTATTATTATTCTGTTAAGAATAACCTGTCTATCGCATGCATGGTGATTTCTTTTGTTATTCCATTCTTTATTATACTCAGTTGATTAAAACTTTGACTTCTATACTCCATGAAATTAGTGGAATATCCTTGATATTTGCGCTTCATCTAGTATCTATTCATGAAAATATTCTCCTGATCAGCCTTGAAGTTTACTCCACAAAGCAGTATCATGTTGGCAATTTGGACGTTATTAATTCCTGGATAAACTAATTCTTGAACTTGTTTTATTGAATTCTTATATCATTGTCATCATCCTCATGTTTATAAAATGTTGAAAGTCATCTGTGGCCTGTAGTGCATAGATGGACTTAGTATGATTATGACCAGGGATTATTCGGTATAATCATGACCGTAATGTTACAAATGATGTGGTAAAAGTCCTCATTGGCCCGTATTGCATTGATGGACAGTTGTTGGCATGATCATGACCATTAATGAAGACACAAATATCCTTGGCCGTAGTGCAGGGGTGATTCGATGATGTGGATTATTTTATTAAGCTGAGTTCCAGCGATCACAGTGTTGAAAAACCTTTTAAATCATAAAAGATAGTAGAGTTTATTTTCTACTTGACTCTTTTAATGGATTGCTTGTTCCGCTGTAGTTAAACTTGATGTCTATTATATTTTATCAGTTTAACATTGTTGAAGACTAATGATAATTTATTCTGCATTATCTTAGTCATAATATTTCTTACTGGGCTAGTCACCCTTTCTTTCACTGTTCTCTTCAGGAAATGAGAACGTAGCTGGGGCAAGTTGGGGAACGGAGTGATGGTTCGAGTGATAGTATTAGTTAGTAGTCTTCACTATTCTATGTAATAGTGTGTTAATAAATGTAATGAGGACTCCTTTTGAGTATGAATACTCTCTAGAAGATAATATTTGTATTCAAACTCACAGTTTATGTTTTGTCGTATGGTACACGACGGTTGTATTAGTAAGTTGTATTTAAATTTTGTACCATGTAAGTGGTGACCCAAGATGGGTGATGTATACCTGATTTTGGGGGCGTCACAGTTGGTATCAGAGCTTAGGGATATGATCCATGGCTAAGATGTGAAAATAGAACTAGGAGGGGAGAGACGGGGAATTCCTTCGCTAGTATGACCTACCTAAGTTTATTTGCATGGTATTTAATTGGTCGGTCATAATATAAGGATAATATATGACATATCAATTAACTTTTATTTTGTGGCAGTATCTGAAAATGGCATATGAGAATGTTGAGAATAGCAATGGAGCACAGGCGAATGTTGATTCACCACATATCAGTAATCAGGATAATGTGCATCAAGAAGGTGACAATCCTCATGCAAACAACAACACTGACCAGATGATGAATGATGGAATGTTCAGAAACTTTATGCAGTTCATGCAACAGCAGGCGAGAGCGGCTCCTGTCCAAAATATAGGTGGAAACACTGAAAACTCTCGGACGGTCACCGCCAAACAGTTCAAGGAGCTGGGACCACCAGAGTTTAAGGGAGAGCCAAAACCACTTATAGCGGAAACATGGATAAAGCAGATTACCAAGATATTTAATGTCTTGGGATGCTCCGAGGAGCAAAAGGTTCCCTTTGCCGCCTTTATGTTGCGAGGAGAGGCAGATTACTAGTGGGAATCGCTTAAGCGCACTCAACCTGCCGCACTGAAGATGTCTTGGGATAAGTCCAAGAGCTGTTCAATGACAAATACTTTCCCGAAAGTGTTCGTCACATGAAGGAGGTGGAATTCATCAAATTGGAGCAGAATAATATGATCGTGTCGCAGTATGAGGCTAAATTTGCTGAGTTGTCCCGGTTTGCGTCCCACTTGGTGGATAATGAAGAGCGAATGACGCGAATGTTTTTGCGAGGTTTGAAACCTGAGATACGTCAACATCTTATTTCTCATAAACTGTGTTTGTATTCAGATGTTGTGAATAGGGCTCAGTTAGTGGAGTGCGATAACGAGTCAACGCAACCAAAAGAGAGCAGTCGGCGAAATGATAATTCCAGTGAGAGCAGTCATCGAAGCGGTGACAACAAGCGTGGAGGGAATCAACAGGCCAGAAATGGTAACCACTTCGGTGGTAATCCCAAAACAATAAGAATGGTCATTTCAAGAAGAGGAGATTCAACAATGATGGAAAGACATCAGCACCAGCACCCGTTGTTAAGGAAGGAGAACGACCACCTATCATATGTTTCAAATGCGGAGGGGAGGGACATATCAATCCAAACTGCGCGATGCCGTCTAAAGCATGTTATAATTGTGGAAGAGAAGGTCATTTAGCTCGATTTTGTCATTTACCAAAAATAAGTTCAGCCAAGATGGAGACACCAAAGGCCGTCCCAGAAAAGCCAAAGCCAGTAGTTTAAGAGAAAGCATTTTTTTCGTGACGAGGAACCTGAATAAAATTATCACGGGTATGTTAGTCATAAACTCTTGCGAAGTCTATACCGTGTTAGATACCGGTTCTACTCACTCTTTTATTTCACCTAGTTGTGTTCAATGTTTGAAGTTAACTCCGGAGAACTTAGACTTTGACATGTCTGTTTAAACTCAGTTGAGAGAAATCTTCGTTACCTCCACTATTTATAAATCTTGTTCAAATCAACACTTTCACGTTACCTGTCGATCTTATCTCTTTGAAAATACTTGCCTTTGATGTGATTTTTTTGAAACGATTGGTTCACTACTCATCATGTTTCTCGTAAGGTTGTTAGCTTTCATACTCCTAACCACCTTATTATGCGAATTCAAAGTAACCAAACCACTAAAGTCAATCATTGTCATATCAAGCCATAAATAAAGAGCCCCGATCCTTTAGTTGTTGACTTTCTTGTGTGGAATGCACCGAAGCCAGACTTTCGGTAGGGGACGTTGTGAATAACGGTGACAAGTTAATAGGTATCAATGTGACGTGCAATCCAAGTCTTGGATGAGGGTCACAGTTTTGAACGATATTTCTATTGTTAATAAATTTCTTGACGTATTCTTGAAGATTTCTTAGCCTACCCCAGAGCGTAAAATCGAATTTTGTATTGACCCCAGTACAAAACCCATTTCTTAAACCCTCAAATATTTCTTCAACTAAAACGAACGTAACATGCGCCAAAGACGTTGGCTCGAGCTGTTGAAGATTACGACCGTACCATTCAATATCATTGTGGAAGAACGAACGTGGTAACTGACGTGTTGAGTAGAAGATCGTATGTGTTTACGAGGGCGATGTTGTTAAAACAAAGACTCATTTCGTATAACTTACAAATGACGAAGATAGAGTTAAAGACTCGAGGGATCCATATGAAGATAACGAATATACGAGTAAAATCGACTTTATTCTATAACGTTAAAGCCGTTCAAGCTACACACCCGGAGCTGATGAATGTAAGAAGGTTCAAGAGGGCGTTATTCTAGAAGCAAGAATTGACAAAGGGAGGAAATCTCAACCCTCGATGTAATTGACCCGTTTAAAATCCTCGATCGAGTAGGAACTGTGGCTTATAGACTCGTTTTACCGCCAAGCATGTCGTGTGTTCATAACGTTTTTTTTTCACGTATCGATGTTACGTAAATATGTGGACGGCCCGAACAACATTATTAATTTAGAACCGAACGAGATAGCGGATGATTTAATGTTTGAGGAGATACGTGTTAAAATCTTGGATAAGAAGGATCATATTCGACGCTCAAAGGTTATACCTCAAGAGTTAGAATTTGAAGTGAAGTCAATGTATCCTCACATGTTCGGCATACCAGGTATGTACGTAAATTTCGAGGGCGAAATTTCATAAGGAAGGGAGATTGTGAGACCCCAGATTTTATGAATAAATATTTAATTTTCTCGAAATAATTATGGTGTGGATTTGATATAATATTATAGTTGTGGGTATTATTTATAAATTTTGCAAAGTAAGCAAGTTGTTTTAAAATATTCGTTTGGTCGGGAAATATTCTTTTTGTCGGGGAATATTCGTACGACGACACAATCATTGGTGGACCCCACAACAGAAGTATAGTCGTAGTTAGAAAACGACAAAATTATCTTTCTATAAAAATAACGGCTGAGGTGTTACCGTTAAAACCGTTAAAACTGTTGAACTACCCGATAGTAAAAGTACAGTAATACGCGTGGTTGTATAGTAGCACACGGTATTGATTATTGATGCTTACGTGAGAAGTCACTCAGCTATACTCAATTATTGCTACAGTAATTGCTGCGAATCTCTTAAATTATTGTCATAGTATTATCTGTATAATATGTTATATTATTAAATCAATAATTGAGACGTTGTGGTAAGTTTGGTTATTTTTATGGGGGGCCATATGTCATCATCTAAGAGTCTCTTCGTCAATAGTAATTACCGTCGTCAATAGTAATTACCGTCGTCAATAGTATTTACCTTGGTCAATAGTATTTACCTTGGTCAATAGTAATTACCTTCGTCAATAGTATTTACCTTGGTTCAATAGTATTTACCTTGGTCAATAGTAATTACCTTCGTCAATAGTATTTATCTTGGTCAATAGTAATTACTTTCGTCAATAGTAGTTGTCCCTTCAATATTACCAAGAGTCATTTGACCCTTCGTTAAGACCAAGAGTCATTTGACCTTCGTTAAGACCAAGAGCCACCCTCAGTATTTCTATAAATAGAGGCCTAGGGCTTCATTATTTTTCACGAATTCATTCAAGCTATAGAGAGAGAAAGTATAGAGAGAATAAGAGAGAGAGAATAAAAGTATTCTGCTACTTCACTTTTCCAATATCCAGTTCTTTTAAGGTAATGGATATTATTCTTTTGTATTCAAGAAGAGAACTTCTGTTATTCCATTTCTTTATTATTCTGTTGAAATAACCTGTATATGCGGAATACCCTATACTTGGTGACATTCTTCTATTATTCTGTCTTTGTTATTCCGTTGGAACATCCTGTCTGTGCTATACGCCGGACCTGGTTCCGTCTTTATTATTCTGTCTTTATTTTTAGTGGAACATCCTGTCTGTGCTTTACGCCGACCTGGTTCCGTCTTTATTATTATTCTGTCGGAATATCCTGTCTGTGTGTTTTACACCAGACCTGGTTCCATTATTTATTATTCTGTCGGAATATCATGTCTGTGCGTTTACGCCGGACCTGGTTCCATTATTATTATTCTGTTAAGAATAACCTGTCTGTGCGGTCTATCGCATGCATGGTGATTTCTTTTGTTATTCCATTCTTTATTATACTCAGTTGATTAAAACATTGACTTCTATACTCCATGAAATTAGTGGAATATCCTTGATATTTGCGCTTCATCTAGTATCTATTCATGAAAATATTCTCCTGATCAGTCTTGAAGTTTACTCCACAAAGCAGTATCATGTTGACAATTTGGACGTTATTAATTCCTGGATAAACTAATTCTTGAACTTATTTTTATTGAATTCTTATATCATTGTCATCATCCTCATGTTTATAAAATGTTGAAAGTCATCTGTGGCCTGTAGTGCATAGATAGACTTAGTATGATTATGACCAGGGATTATTCGGTATAATCATGACCGTAATGTTACAAATGATGTGGTAAAAGTCCTCATTGGCCCGTAGTGCATTGATGGACAGTTGTTGGCATGATCATGACCATTAATGAAGACACGAATATCCTTGGCCGTAGTGCAGGGGTGATTCGATGATGTGGATTATTTTATTAAGCTGAGTTCCAGCGATCACAGTGTTGAAAACCTTTTAATCATAAAAGATAGTAGAGTTTATTTTCTACTTGACTCTTTTAATGGATTGCTTGTTCCGCTGCAGTTAAACTTGATGTCTATTATATTTTATCAGTTTAACATTGTTGAAGACTAATGAAATTTATTCTGCATTATCTTAGTCATAATATTTCTTACTGGGCTAGTTGGGAGAACGGAGTGATGGTTGAGTGATAGTAGTATTAGTTAGTAGTCCTCACTATTCTATGTAATAATGTGTTAATAAATGTAATGAGGACTCCTTTTGAGTATGAATACTCTCTAGAAGATAATATTTGTATTTAAACTCACAGTTTATGTTTTGTCGTATGGTACACGACAGTTGTATTAGTAAGTTGTATTTGAATTTTGTACCATGTAAGTGGCGACCCAAGATGGGTGATGTATACCTGATTTTGGGGGCGTCACATTTGGTCTCTTCGTATCAACATGCATAATAATATACGAGTGTAAAATTTAGGGATAACATACGATCAATACATAAAATATCACGTATGAGGCCATAAGGCCAAAACCCATACTCTGTAAATTTTTGAAATAGCAATTCATAGTATTATGAAACTGATGACATGATAATTCACATAATTATATATATATATATAATATATATATATATATATATATTATATATATATATATATATATATATATATAATCAAATACAATTTGATACATCTTAACCCATATATAAACTCATAATCAAACCCTTTCTTAATTACAGAGATTTTACAAAATGTATGAAAGCCATTTTTATAAAAAACTAATGACGTGAAATTTAGAATTTGGGAAGAGGAGATTACCCTGAGAATAAGTATAGATTAGTAGGGAATAATTTCTTCTCAACTCTTCTTCAATCAATATTCTTTCTCAACACTTCTCAATCTCTCTCTGAAACTCTCTCTGTTTCTACTTTTCTAGACTTAGGAAAAATGAAGAAAGAAAAGAAGACGTATGATATAATAAGAGAACTGACGCACTGAGTGGTCAGTTAACCCAATAATGGATAACTACCCCAACTCCCCATAGGGCCTTGTTTGGCTAGCAAAATAGATTTAAAAACCATTTAATATAATAAGCTTTATCATATAGTTTAATTAATGTCACACTCCTTCATAAAATAAATCAATATCTTATTTAATTTATTTTAAATAAAATATAATAATTTCTCATAATTTCACATAGTCACATTATTAATTTTCTCATTAATAAATATTGTCAAATTATTAACTCTCTAATTAATAATTAAATTAATTAAATAACATCATGCTTAATTAAATATTTCATTTAATTCGATAAGCTCACTAATTACATATTTGAATAATAATTATTCTATACTATACACTTAAATAAATGTAACACATAATTAAATTAATCTACCACAATTGTATCAAATAATTATTTAATCCAATAATTAAATCATCGAAAAATATTTATTTATTCAATAAATATTAATATTAAAATTAATTTATAAAAATCTTGTTCGTCACATCTTTCCCCCTTAAAAGGATTATGTCCCCAGAATCACGACTCAATAAATTCGACCCATTACATTTTCCCCTCCTTACAAAGATTCTGTCCCCAGAATCGCTTACACATAATTTAAGTAAATAAAATGAGGGTAATTCTTCATCATATTCTCTTCGAGTTCCCATGTAGCTTCTTCAGCATTGTGGTTCCTCCAAATTACCTTAACAGAAGGTATAACTTTATTTCTGAGAACTTATTCTCTACGGTCGACAATTTAGACAGGAATTTCTTCGTAAGATAAGTCTTTCTCAAAATGCAGGGGTTCGTATTCAATTACATACTTGTAATCGGCTTTGTAGGGTCGTAACATAGAAATATGGAAGACGTTGTGGACATTCTCGAGTGTTGGAGGTAAAGTTACCTCATACGCAACTCTCCGATTCTTCGTAATACTTCAAATGGTCCAATGAATCTTGGGCTCAATTTCCCTTTCTTTCCGAACCTGATGTTCCCCTTCCGGGAGAGACCTTCAAGAAAACATAACTTCCTGATTCAAATTTGATATTTTTACGATGTGGACAGCGTATTTCTTCTTTCAATCTTGAGCTGCTACCAGTCGTGCTCGGATCACTTTGACTATTTCTGCCGTCTGCTGTACCAATTCTGGCCCTATCAATTGTCTTTCACCAACTTCATCCCAGTAAAGCGGAGTTTTGCACTTTCTGCCGTTATAAACACTTCGTAAGGAGGCATGCCAATACTAGTGTGGTAACTGTTGTTGTTGCCGAACTCTACTAACGATAGATGATCATCCCAATTTCCTTTAAAGTCATCACACAGGCTCTTAGCATATCTTCTAATGTTTGAATCATTCT